>CM035433.1:24804220-24824220 GCA_020310875.1 Ceratopteris richardii
CGCAAAGTCGATGACTAGCATTGAATCCCTGCTGAAAAGTGGCTAAAAACACCTCAAGTTGATGCCCGGCATCGAATTCTCATTGCAAGTCGATGCTAGGTATCGAATTCTATTTTTAGACAGGCGTTTTTTACTATAACAAGAAGATTTTCCAATTTTGGCAGATATACATAGTCATCTTGTTAAGGCCATAACTTGAGTTTTAAAGATCCGTATCTTGCAAATGATAGCTTGTTGGAAAGCTCTTTTCTTCTACTTTTATCCACAAAAAGATGGTGGATTAATCGTATTAGTGCTAAGAGAAATTAGAAAAATACTGAAGGTATATTATTTTAGTGAGTGGAAAGTTCTGAAGAAGTAAAGTTCTTGGTTTTGGCTATCATTTCTCGAAAATTGGAGTGGCAATGAGTTAATGGTGACCATAGAGGTTATCTAGTGTCACATTAATTCATTTCTTTGTGATGTTTCACACATCGACAAACATCTACAACTTTTGGTGATCCTTGCATGGTAGAAATTGAGACTGGCTTAAAATAGGTTTTCTTCAAGGAGGTCTCATTTGTAGCATTCATATAAAGAAGATCTGTGCTTGGACTCTGATTAGGATTGAAAGTTGGATTTTAGATGATCCTCGTTTGAACAAACAACGAGATCATTAGTTGGAAGAGAAACTTTCTTTCAAAGATCAGTATTTGAATGAAGAACTGGGTTTGGATGAGTATTTGAATCAGACTATTGAGCAAGATCCCTTTGAGGGTTATCATCTAGGTTACAACTAGACCCTAGCCTAGATTGAAGCTGACATGCAATAGACATGGATAGAAAGAGGAACCTCTTTATTGACTATAGAGTTGTAACTAGATAGATGAATATGTGAGATGCTAAGTAGATCAAGCCACTTCTCAATCATTTATTCTAGACCACTATAAAACTCAATGTGTATGGATTATGCATCATGCATGTGGTCAACTGTGGAAGGATCCACATTGACATCCACTGTAGATTTGGATTGGAGGAAGAATAGAATATTGACTCCCTCTTTTGATGTTAAAGATTGGGCTCTTCTTACTTTCAACGAATGGTATACCTCCAATATTGCCACTTGTTCAAACATCCATATTTTATGTAGCATCACAATTGGTTGTAATTGTCTCGATTAAGGTACAAGCAACTACTTAGTACAACAAAACCACCGAGATTAGTATTTTGGTAGACAACTAAAGAGTGAGAAAGAGCTAAATAGTTGATGGATGGATGCATTTTAGATAGGTATATACAGAATATAGATAGTTGGATGGATATTTTTCTAGATAGGTAGATAGCTAAATAAAGTTTTAGCTATTGGATAGCTATTTAGCTTCATAGGTAGATGTTGGAGTTCGAGGTCTACAAAAGCATGTGAATAGCACAAGGAAGAAGAACAAGCTTGGAGCACAATGCACAATATTGAATGTATTACGGCTAGAATGTACAAAGATAAGTGACCCTTAGGGCTTTTGGTGTATGTACAAGTCGAGGGAAAAAAACCTCCTAAAGAGGGAAAAAAGTGTCTCAACGGTCCTAGTGTGTTCACGCATCACTATCTAAATGTATCAATAGATCCCACCTAGGAGTGATGTGGTGAACAAGGAGCTGGCACTCAAGTATAAGGAAGTTCCAATTATGTGGAATCAATCCACAAAAGGAAGAAATTCCAAAGCTTTGTGGAAAGCTTAAAACTTCTCCCTAGGTAGAGCTTTTGTGAAAAGGTCTGGAATGTTCTCCTATGTGGGCACATATGCAAAATTGATCTCTCTAGTAGAGAACGAGTCTCTAACATAATGATAGTGCACCTTAATCTGCTTAGTGGGAGCATGGAACAGAGTTTTCCTCGCAACTACCAATGCACTTTGACTATCAATGAAGATGGTGGTGGCAGAAGACTAACCGACACCCAAATCAGCCATAAGGCATTTGAGCCACACACACTCAATAGTTGTTATTAAAGTTTCCCTATGCTCTGCCTCAAAGCTAGAAGTAGTCAGAGTAGGCCACTTCTTGCTCAACCAAGATATGCATGAGCTACCAAAAATGAAGCAAAGACCACTAGTTGACACATGAGTGTCATAGGAAACAGCCTAGTCTAAGTCAGAAAAAGCATGTAAATCTAGCGGTAGTGATCCCCTCTTGGGATAAAACAATACAAGTAGCTAGGTACCACTCAAGTAGCAAAAGATGCACTTAACCAACTCTAGATGCTTGACACCTAGGAAATGCATAAATCTGCTCATTTGTGAGATAGCAAACTGAACATCTAGCCGAGTAATGCATAAGTAAATCAAGCATCCAACAACTTGTAGCATCAAGTGCATCTCCAACATCATGAAGATGCAATCATAAACATGTCTCCATAAGAGTGGCAATAGGTTTGGAGTCTTCAAGGCAAAAATGTTCTAGTAACATGTCAACATATTTTGTTTGACACAAAATTATTCTGCCATCCACTTGCGTAAATTGAATGCCAAAATAATGATGCAAATGCCCAAATATGACATCTCAAATGAGGCATGCAGATCAGCCTTAAAATCACTAATATGCTTCTCATGAGGACAACTGAGTAGCATATCATGAACATACACACCAATGATCAGAAGCACATCATTAGGAATCTTAACATATAAGCTCCTCTCATTTGGAGTATTCTCAAAACCATGTGCAATCAGGTAGGCATGTGTTTTTCCATACCAAGCACATGGTGCTTGTTTCAAATCATATAATGCCTTTTTCAACCTACACAGTTGGTTTTCATGCCCTTTCTGCACAAAGACACGGGGCTCAAAAACATACACTTCTTCATGCCAATCACCATTAAAAAATGCAGTTTCAATGTCCAACTGATGTACATTCCAACCATGATGAGCTGAAAGTGCAAAGATACCACGAACAGTAGTCTTTTGGCATGTAGGTGCAAATGTTTCATCAAAATCAATGCCTTTTTCCTGCACATAACTCTTTGCAACAAGACTAACATTATACCTGTCAACCCTTCCGTCAAGCTTATGCTTCAACTTGTATACCCACTTAGTGCCAATGGCCTTCTTGCTAGGAGGCAATTCACATAAAGACCAAGTACCAATTTTCATGATAGCATCATATTCTAATTGCATAGGAGCCATCCAATTTTCAAAATTTTGTACTTCATCAAATGAAATAGGCTCATGCTCATCACAGAGACTAGAGGCAGCCATAGCATAGCAATCTCATGCAAAAGAAGCACTATGAGAGCCTAAACGAGTATGATATGATAGAGGTGCATCTAATTTCTATCGTGCAAAGTCTCCACCACATAAATTTGCATCAAAAAATGGAATGATCTACTGCATGAAACCTATAAATGTTGAGAAGCTGCCTCATTAGGACCTGCACTAGACTATCCACCTATAAGAAGATGTAGTAAAGTGTCATGCATGTCTTTGGAGCTAACAAATGTCTCCTTCATACATGAAAGTAATGCTTGAATAGCATCTTCCACAAAAACATCACGGCTAACCAAAATGCATTTAGTCTATGGATGATACAAACGATAGCCTTTGCTTTTAGAACTCTACCCAACAAAAATACATTTCAATGCTTTATCGTCCAATTTTCTACAATGTAGTTCATGCACTACTACATAGGCCAAACAACCAAAAACACGTGAGTGATCAATAGATGGCTTGCGGCCATGCGAAGCCTCATATGGAGTGATGCACTGCAATGCTTTAGTGGGATACTTGTTAAGTACATATGTTGCACACATAACAACCTCAAACTAGAAAATGTGTGGTAAGGCATGACTCTTAACCATATACCTCACCACCTCCATGAGTGACATGTTATTCCATTTTAGAAACTCCATTCTGTTGAGGTGTAGATGGGACTATACACTCATGTTTTATCCCACATTCAGCCAGAAATGCATTAAATTCTGAAGACATAAATTCCCTCCCCCCTTCATCGGAACGAAGGTGCCCATTTTACATATCGAATTTTTTTAAGCCAAAACCACAAACTGTTTGAAGCACATAAACACTTCGGACTTTTCTTTCAATGGATATACCCATGCATGTCTGGAAAATTGTCAAATTATGAAAGTCAGGAAGTAAAGATATTTTCCAAAAGAGGGTGTCACTATAGGACCACAAACATCACTATGAACAAAATGGAATTTTTTAGTAGCTTGAGCTGAACCATATTTTGGGAATGAGCAACGCTACATTTTGCGCAAAACATAGCCTTCACATATATGTTTACCAAGTGCCTCAATTTTAGGAAAAGAGGACACCATTTCAAATTTCTAAAGGCATAGAAAACTAGAAAAATTCACATGACCAAAGCATGCATGCCAAAGCTTTGCATCTGACATAGCCTGAGAATCATATACTGCACATGCTGAATCATTCAGAGATTTCTCATAGTCTATGATCTTATACAACCCATGATAAAAAATGCCAGAAGCAATAATGAAATCACCACTTGTTAGATCATGAATTGTACATCTATGATCAACAAATTTCCCAACCAAGCCAATCTTGGTTAAGGCTAAAACTAATAACAGATTCTTCTTGATCCTTGGCACAAATAAAGCAACCAACAATCTAAAATAACTACCATCAATAGTAGTCAAAATGATGTTAGCGACTCCCATGATAGGATAAGAGGATATGTTGGTGCATGTGTCAGTATTCCTGTTGGGAAATATGGATGGACACCTCAAGAAATGAGTTGGTACTGCTAATCCCTGCGTTGTAGCTACCCTCTTTCACTTCAGATTTGTGATGTAGGCCCCTTTAGCTTGCTAATGAAACTAAATAAGTTCCTTTGTACTTTGGAGATGATGCTTCAAACAATTATATCAAAACAGATAACTTTGCAACTAGCTTGTGACCAGAAAATCGCTATTTTGGTTTTGACACCTGCTAACTATTATGCTCAGTACTCACACTACAATATCAAGTACAAAAATTCCTTTTGGATGAATCCAAGTAGCTTATAGAGCTAATGATTCCAAGTGAAATAACTTAAAATGATAAACTACACGTTGAGCAATCAATTTAGCATTTGAAGCCTTACTCCCAACTTTTTATGAGATGTGCAGAGAATGACTAGTGATTACTTCAACAAAAGTTTCTCCAAATTGGTTGAATCAAATTACTTTAAATTTTGACAGCTTGAAGTAGACTTTGAGCTTGTTTCAGCAAGACATAGATCATGGAAAATGGATAACAAGGCACTGAGATATGGTCATCACAAGTGCACTATTTTGAGTGAACATGGCAAAGAAACCAACAAAGATGCTTAATGATGTATATGTATTATCGAACATGATTTTACAAAATCATTGGCAAAGAAATGATGCCAAATGATAGTGAGGTGAGTGAGCAATGAGGACTACTACTCAACCTCTACTAGTGATCTATATATGGCTCACAAAGCAAGTGTGTTTGGCCATGAGATTTCCAAGTACGTTTATATGTACTTTCTTTAAATTTGAATTTGAAATTCAAATGATCTTCAACCTAAAATTTCTTCCTCTAAATGAGGAGATATTCTCTCATGAAAAAACTCGTACAATAAAGTTTTCCTAACTCCACGAAATTAGTGGACTTACAAGATTCTCTTCATGTAAAACGCTTTTACATTTGGTAATGATCAAATTATTACATGCTAGTGTTCATATGCTCCATTAAATGGATGCACATATATTCTTCAATGTCTAGCCAAGTGTGATGGCTTGGCTATTACATAGCTATTGAGATGGATAAGTGGATAGCCAAATGACTACTTAGCTAAAAGGAAGCTATTTAGTGGGATACGTAGATAGTTGGATAACTATTTAGCTAGATAGATAGTAAAATAGCTATTTAGCTAGATAGGTAGATAGCTAAAGAACATTTTTGCTATTGAATAGCTATTTAGCTTCATAAGTAGATAACTAGATAAGTATTTAGCTATTAGGTAGCTATTTAGATACATAGGTGGATAGTTAGCTAACTATTCAACTAGCAAGAAGCTATTTAGCTTTATAGGTAGATAGCTGCATAATGTTCTAGTTAACAGCAAGCTATATAGCTTGATAGTTATCTAAGTGGATAACTATTTAGCTATTAGGCATCTAAATATTGAGATATGTAGATAGCGAAATAACTAACTAGCTAATAGGAAGCTATTGAGCTTGATAGGCAGCTAGTTGGATACTTATTTAGCTATTGGATAGCTATGAAGCTAAATAGGTAGACAACTGAATTAACTATTTACCTAGATAGCAAAATATTGATACATTGATACTTAGATCATGATTGAGGAGTATGGCAATAGATTATTGTTGGCTAAATTAAAATGAATGGGAACTATATACAACTATTTAGTGACATTGCAAATAGTAGATAGAAATCACTTATACTCAAAAAGCAATAAGAAGCCATAGCCATATATAAAAGCAACATTGTTAATATGTTTGGTACTTATAAAGCCTTAAGAATCCATAACTAAGGATCGTTAGGTTAATATTTAAAAATCTAGTAACAATGTCATAGTCAATCAACTCCACAAGGTTACCTCCCTCAAATTTGAATCCACCATTAAAGCATCTAGATAAAATTTGCCACATATTTTGTGATATTTCATTACCACATTCACCTAAAGAATTGACTGACATATGGCAATGTGCTACAAATAAAAATGTACTGATATGAATGGTTGCATGGCATAACGTGCACCAAAAAACTCATCCTCTCCTCAATATTCAAACCACATGCTATGCACATGGATGAGACACTGAATGGGAGGGATGATGGTAACTGTGGGTAAGGTAATAGAAATAAGAGTGATAAGTCATTCGACTCAAGCATGTTTAACATGTTGTTTACAAACGATAGGTATCAATTTGCATTATTGAATTGGTCCTCTTGAAACTTGTATTCAGACTTTGTATGAACTGATCCATATGATTAGTATTCAACTTTTTAAGAATGCTCCAACCAATGTCAATAGAGCTTAAATTACCTCTAGTCCAGGCATCTTATGGTTTGCTTCAAGCCCTAAGAGCTCCCAATTAATTGTATATATCTCGATTTGTGTCTCCAATTGAATCTCGCTTTTAGGAGCCATTCCCACATAACCTTTCGAACCCTCTCGAGATGCTTGTAACTTTTTTGTCATCTTACTGAATGTTGTAATCATTTTAGACTTAGCTAGGTTTGATACCTTTTCTTGATCCAAATCACACTCGAACCTATCCAAATTAACCTTTTATCAGCTACCAATTCTAATGTAGATATAAGTTTAGCACCCTCGACTTGCCTAATAGCAGTAAGTGCCCTACCTTCTGGAACATGTAACTCAGTTGCATCTTGTTTCTGTTCTTGCAAGTTTGCATCCAACACAAGCTCTAAGACGAGTGAAGCATCATCGTTCAAAAATTTGTAAAACCTTTGCATCTTCAATCTTAGTATACCCATCTTCCTACATCTCTCAATATATGCTTTTGTAGCTAGAACCCATGCCACCCGATACATAGTTGGTTTCATTGATGTGTGTGTACTAGTGCAATTTTCAAATGCAAAGGTTTTTATGAACTATACAAAAAATTCATAGTTTATTAGTATCCCTTGGTACACCTTTCGATGCAACACCATCACTACATCATAGAACTCTAGCTTAACATGTTTCACCTTCATTTTTCCATTGACTCAAGTTACATTGAACATAGACAACCAATCTTCCTTGCTAATTGATTTTTTTGATATAATACCTAGATCTGTACCAATGATAGAGAGGACAGACATGGTGTTGAAATCTTATTTTTCTAAAAGAATATGATGTGTTCTAACACTTTTCAATATGGTGGATATAACCACCTACATCAATAATGTACATTATTGGTCATAATTGTAACTAAGAAGGTGTAAGTTGACTAATGAGTTGAATAAATCAAATCAATGAGGGCTTTACCTCGTCGGTTGCTTGCACTTCAATGTCCAACTCCTAAATGATGATAGCTCTCCTCTACTGAAAACAGAAGCTCTTAAATTAGAGCCAAGGAGAATAGTCCTAATCATGGTCATGTTAGCACCTAAATGATGCATGCATGCATCCGATGCTGGATGTGATAGAACCCGTTCTTTTCTATTTTCATACTACTCACACTCATTCCTAGTGTTACCACTTCACCTTCATCTCATGGAACAACTTCATTCGTGTTAGTTTTCTCTTGTGACTGACAAAGTTGCTCATACCTTCTATGTTCCACTATCGCAGACTCCATGGATAGTTGGGTTTTTCAAGATGTGACAAGTAATGACATTATTTTTTATTCCAAAATCATTTTCATTATTTTTTAATATCTACATGAATGATTGTATGTGAAACACAAGATATTTAAATTCAGTTTTCTCATATTTCAAACACCTTTTGAAATAGCTGAATCACGATGCATCAACTTGTTCATAGATTTATAAACTTGTTCATCAACTTGTTCATAGATTTATAAACTCATAACTGCACACGCTCCAGCTAGGTAGCTGCAAAATAAATGTTCCTTACAGAACTTGCGTCTACATCCCTTGTGAGGATGACTCGGATCGCGGATACAGTAACCGAGGTGCGGCAGAGCGTTCCGGAATATGAAGCTGGTTCGTATCAGGAAAGTTTGCGACAACAAGGTGATGCCCCACAGGAAACCTCGCTACAACAAGGTGGTGCCCCATTACCCGAAAGGCCGCACGAGGTGCAGCAGTCTGGAGATGTTCGAAGTCTGGAGGTGCAGCAGTCTGGAGGTGCAGCAGTCTGGAGATGTTCTGTACTTCAACGCCATCGTCATCATCGCAATAATCTTGTTTAATAAACTGTTTTAGTCTCAGTCATTAGTCTGCGGCAATATGGCTGAATCTTTGCTCACGCAACTAGCCGTTTCTACGTATGGATCATGTCGCCAATGGCTTGCGCAGAACTTCCCTACCGCTCACGGTGGTTACGTTCATGTGATCATATGATGAGTGCTGTACATTGTTGCCCCGAACATGCTGGTAGGTGATTTCTTTTCAGACTTTTGTAGGATTTACCATTTTAAGCAGTGAAGCAACGTTGAAGCAATACTTCTGAAAAAGTTTGATCCAAAGCTCCGATTCTATGAACATTTGTTCTCACATCTAAAACCACGTTTCGTAGATAAGATTTCCTGGTGGTGCTTCTTTCAGCTCTTAATGTAGTGTGTTTTCTGCCTGCACACTTCAATACATCTGCTCAAACATTTTCATGAGAAAGCGTCAATTTCCGATTTACTTCAACGTGCTTGGATCTACCTAGCATATGTTATTTCGGATCTCCTTACACAATTCCTGTTGCAGATTATTATTCAAAACAATAACTATTCAAAGTATATGATCTTCAAATTTGGAAAATGAGACTAATTTTTATCTGTTTCTTGTATATTATTTTCTGCTCTGTCCACTCATTAGCTTAAGTATTCCTGCCCATGTGATCGATAGATCTGTGGTACGTCATCCGCAGAAATTCTTTCTCTGTCCTGCACATAAATACATAGATAGACAGTTATACATAAATACATACATACATAAATACATAAATACATAGATAGACACATAAATACATAGATAGACAGTTATACATAAATACATACATTTTTGCATACATAGCTTAAAGATAGACACACACATACATACATGCCATCTTCTTCTGAGTGCATGATTATCTTTTCCTCATGGATCTTTGCAACACATAAGACTAGGTTACATCCATCATAGAAGGTTACGAGAGACAAAGAAAAGGGAAACAAAGAAGATCACATAGAATTTCGCACAAGGAGAGCAAGGTGTACACTTTACATGATGTAGGAAAGAACAGATAAAATTTAGAAATTTTCAGACTCTCTCTTTCAGAAGAGTAACAAAGATCATTCCCAAGAGGTGAAGCAAGAATTTTGGTTGGTGAGCATCCTATAATGCACATGATTACTAGTCTCCTCATTTAGGACAAGGACCTTAAGACTTTAATTGTTTACAATGTTTGCAACATTTTCACTTGTTTAGAATGTTGGCGACATGTTGGTTCATGTGAAGTAACCAAGTTCCAATGAAGCGCTAGTTTTTCAAACATATCGAATATGCTAATTAGCATGATTTTTGTACCTATATGATAAATGGAATATTTTGTATGCTAACTAGCATACTCTATGTGCTCATCAGCACAATCAATATGCTAATCCATATGCGAAAAAGGAAACTCCAAATGCTCATTAACACATGAAATATGTTAATTAGCATACCATATTAATTAAATAGCATAGTCAATAAGCTAATTAGCACAATACCTATAGGAAAAACACATTTCGTACGATAATTAGCATAATCTGTTTGCTAATTAGCACATTTAGTATGTTAATTAGCATAGTCTATATGCGAATTTGTATAGCCAATATGTTGACTAGCACAATGTGTACGCTAATAAGGATAATGTATATGCTAATCAGTAGTGTTTGTATGCTAATTAGCATAGTCACTATCTCAATTTTCAATGTGGTTATTAGTTAGATTTGCTAAGAGAATGTGCATTAGCATAAAGAGCATACTAACTAGCACCTTCCTAATGTTACTACTAGCATATCCACTATCCTAATTTTTAGTGTGCTTATTAACTAGATTTTATTGTTAACATACTCGATATGTGGTTTGATAAACATTCTATCGAGATCGTCTTTAATATCAACTTCTCTTTTCCTTGGAGGCTTAGCTCTTTTAGAAGTTTAGAGAGATAAATCTAGATAGCACAATTGGAGTAAGAGAGTTTGAGCTATTGAAACCTTTCTTTGTTAAATTATGAAGGAAAAATATATGTGTTGCCATGAGTGCCATGCATAAATTCTCATTTTGAAGGACATCTTGAATGAGGTCCCATACAGGCTTCATGATGCCATTGCAAATGTGCTATATATAAATCTTACAAATAGCATGATCAAAGGTTTTGTGTCTAATGCAACTTTGTTCACTTCTCTAGAATAGAGGATGATTGATGGGAGAATGTAAGAATTGTGGAGGTGATAACTTAGAAACATGTCCCAATGTATAATAATTGGGGTGAAAGTGTTTGCATCTATGAAAGAAACTAACAAACATGGAGGGAGCCTAAAAAGAGAAGTTTTGTTGCACAATGAAACGTCTTGTGCGTTGTTCTTTTAGTTATTAAAAACTAATGATCTCAAGAAAATTATCACTTGTTTATATATTTTTAAGAAACTATACATTCAATTAGAAAATTGAGATTAAAAGTATGATTTGGCACTCTAGTTACATAACCATTTTTTGCTAATCACATACTATTCGAAAGTTGCGACCACTATCAAAACCATCCATTTCCTTATATCCAATGCCAAGATGCATGATACCTTGTTTTCTCAATATATCCTAATGTTCAATTGCAATTGATTATGGCTATGCAAGGAGGCTTTTCATTCAGTTTGGCAATGGTTCTAGTTAGATGGTGTAGCCTCAGATCTCAATGCTATGAGACCACTTTTATTTTGTTGCAAGATATGCATGACTGACATGAATGGAGATGGGCTCATTCTTTTTTGGAATAGGCCATCCTAAAGGAGAGCAAGATGGTTTAAGTGGATGGATTCACAAAACCTTGAGATGGAAAATTTTGAAACCAAATGGAACCATTTTTGTAGTGCAAAGTGAAGACGGTTTGTTATTGCAAGGTCAATCTCTCTAGGGGAGAAAGTGCTACCTATCTTTCAAAGGAGAGGGAATGCAAAAGTATATTTTTGGAGGTTAAGGCATGGAACAATGTTAGAGAGTACAAATAGAATTGTGAACCTATTGAAAATTCTCTCATGGTGCATGTTGTTCATGTCACAACCCACAAGATGGAAATGCACTTGAAACTAGGCAATTAGCATGCTTTAGTGACCCATACACTCAATCTAACAAGAATACTTGCATGAAACCATGGCCTTACTTCTGCTACCATTGTCTAATGAGAAGAACCATATGTTGATTGTTCCTCATATGATACAAATACGAATGTCTATGACGGTGTCACATATGAAGATCATCATGATGCGTTAAGTGTTTCTTTGAGTATTCATGGCACCTTTGTAGTGACCCTGAACATCGGAGTCAATGTTTAGGATATAGACTTTCGCTTTGCCAAGTGCATACACACAAAGGAATACTCCAATGGGGAAATGCTATTGATTAGGGTTCTTGTGTTGTGTTGGGATTGTATTATACAAAAGTAGATACATGCACATTTGTGTTAGATGATACACATGTCCCTATCCATATATTGTCATATCTTGTGTGCTACAAAAGAAACCTATCAAACATGTTTACAACTATGGAAAGATGTATTAAATTTCTTACAATAGCATGCCTTGTGGCATTTTACTGTTGACAATCATCATGTATTTTGCATGGAAAAGGCCAATTTTCTTGTAAATTTAAATAGTCATTTTCTTTAGACTTCCTATCAAAAAGCATTATGGTGATGTTTTTGCACCTTACCATACATGCTTGAATATTCCTATTAAATGATGTTTTGAGCTTGATAATGTATATCATTTTCTATTTATATACATGTTACCTACTAAAAACTAAAGCCCGAGAATGCAAAAGTGCGTAAAGACACCATGAAATAGACATGTGAAGGAGAATAGACCAAAAAGTAAGGCATGTGAAACACTAGTAAAGAATTAATTTTTAATGGTAAAGTTATGTTAGTATTAAATTTTATATAAAGGTACGTACTGAAAGAGAGACTCTCTCCAATCAAAAGGGCTTATTAACGGATCTTATTAATAGGATCCTTCATCCTACAACATTCAATATCCTCATTCTCATGGCATTCAGCATCTACATCTTCCTCCATCCTACATGAATATGTTGATGGTTTTTGCAAGCCTATTGAAAAGCCCTTTTTGTAGCCTTGGCAACTTCAATTCTTTCTTTTTCTATCTCCTGCTTGATGAGTTCATCATTGAAGGCATCCTTAGCGAAATTCAGCCTATATGATTTAGTGTATTCTTTGTTATTCTTTGATTACAAGTAGAGGATATTCCATTTGTAAATATTTTGGTCAAGAATCTCTCTCATTCCTCTTGCGTTTTGTCATGAAACTTTGCTAAGAGTAGCTAGGGGCCTTCCATATTGTAGAACTTATGTTTGCTATCATCAACTATTAATTTTTGTGTTTATTAATCATTTCACATTTTCTCGAGAATAAAGCAACATTCTTATAAAGAATGGATATGTTCATCATTATGGAGTAATGCTTGATCTTGAGAGAAAATTCTTGCAATGCAACCCATCCTCATTCTAAGAAGATTTCCCACTATTTTTTCTACCTTCATTTGTATGCTTGTGTTACAAATAAAATGATGGAAAAGCTTGATGCAAAATTCTAGAAAATCATAGCTATCCAGACATACATATAGTTTTCATTTGAAAGCATTTGAAACCTTGTGCATATGTTGGGGAGGCTTTCCCATATGGAGGATCAATTACCTTCAAGAGAAGCCCATTCATGTCAAGAATGAGTGCCTTTTATCGTCTGCAAGTTGTTTTGTTATGGAGATCATTGACATTGATGGCCTTACCAATTTAGTTGATACAATTAATGCTTCCATAAAGCCTTTTCACTTTGGCCAATATATTTTCCAACTATCTACTTCTTTCATGCCTTCTTTCTGGATCTCTCCTTCTTTGAGAACGAATCTTGTTAGCCAACAAAACTCTTGCACCCCTACATTCGCAAAGATTCACATGTTTAAATGTGGGCCCTATGAAAAATACCGAGTCTATTGAACAAACATAATGCATTAAAACACATGTTCAAGTGTAGGCACTCTAAAAGAAGAGAAGAACATTAGTGCAAGAGGAAAAACATTCATAATATACTTATTAGATTAAAGTTCATGCCAAATAGCTCGAGGATTGTCATTATGCTAATTAGTTTTTTTTGGACTAACAATTTGGATAATATATTTTTTTCTAATCATAGTGGTTTTCCAGGCTAATTAGCATAGTTTAATGTGCTATTTAGTAGATTCAATATACTAATTAGCACAGTCTAATCATGCTCATTGGCATAGTGAATGTGCTAATTAGCCAACATGATGAATTTGCTAGATAGCATATTTATTGTGCTAATTAGCATAGTGGAGGTACTAATTGGCATAATGATTAAAATAATTTGACCATATGAATTGTCATTATTAATATTCTATCTTTACTTAGATATTTGCTAGATAAATATTCTCTTGTTATTGGCATATTTGATTGCTTATATGCTAATTAGCATGGTAAATGTGCTAATTAACATACTTATGGTGCTAATTAGCATAACTAATGTGTTAATTAGCATAGTAAGTGTGCTAAATGAATATATCCACTATATTGGTTAGCACAATCACCATACTTATTAGCACATTCACTATGCTAATTAGCACAAGAACTTCATAACTAGCACATCTACCATGTTAATTAGCATAATAACAATGCTAATTACCATAATAACTATGCTAAATAGCACATTCACTATGCTAATTATCATAATAACTATGGTAATTAGCACAATAACTTATCAATAATTCCTATAAGGAAACAATGCTTATCAATTAGATATGTTCATAAGGATAGATTTGATAATTAGCATAGTCACAATAGCATACTAGTTAGCATAGGTGAATGTGCTAGTTGCTATAGTCACTATACTTGTTATGGTGTTTAGCACATTCACTATGCTAATAAGCACAATAACTACTCTAATTAGCAAATTCATTAGGCTAATTAGCATAATATCCATGCAAACTCGCATAATATCTATGTCAAGTAGCAGAATAGCTATGCTAAATAGCACATTCACTATGCAAATTAGCATAATTGCCATGATAATGATCACATTCATTATGCTAATAAGCAGCTAATAAGAAAAATAAGCATTCTAAATAGCACTTCACCATGCTAGGTAGCACAATAACTATGCTTCAAAGCATCAACGATTTCATACAACTCCTTCTCATAAAGAGAGTAATTTTTATAAGTCGAGTCTAGCTTTTTTCCCTCAAAAGCCACTAATCGACCATGCTGAACTAGAACCACTTCTATAACTGAATCAGTCATGTCTATCTCAACCACAAAGGGTTTATTGAGATCTTCTATATATAAAAGTGGAGTTGTAGGAATTGATACCTTCAGTTTTTCAATATTTTGCTTCTATTCATGTCCCCAATCAAAGGTTTTCCCTTTTCCTATTGTTTTGTCATCGGGAATAGAATTTGGGCATAGTTCTTGATGAATTTTTTATAGAACTTGAGAAGAAAAGAAATATTTGAAGCTCTTCTAGGTTCTTACAATGTGGCTTAATAGCCCAAACTTATCATGACTTTATATAAATTAGAAAGTGTCTCTTTATATATAAATGAGAAACTTAGAGGTGAAAAGTGTCTTTTATTAGGAACGTTTCTTAAAAATTAGAAAGTGTCTCTCTATATATAAATGAGAAACTTAGACATGAATCTATTGAAGCAATGTAGAGGAAATAGTTATGAAAAAGTGTGACCCAAAGTTCTGATTCTATGAACATTTGTTTTCGCATTAACTATGTCATTCTGCGACTCAGGTTCCACTAGAACTTCACCAGACTGTCGCTTGGACGTCACCACATTCCATAGAAACGATTAAACATCGTGTTTCTGGTGCTTCTTTCAGTTGTTAATGTGTGTATTTTATGCCACACTTCAATACATCTACTCAAACATTCTCCACGAGATGATTATGTGTCAAGCCTCACAATTGGAGCTTGCACAAGTTCCATAACTTTCTAGAGTTACACGAGTTGGGTGCCTTGAGCTGATACAAGACATTCTACTTTTGCAGAAAAAGTCTAGATTGCATCCTTTTTTCTTTCTTGGTCATCCTCCTGAAGGTTGGTGGTTTAAGGCCTTTCAAGAGGGGAGCCTTCCTAGAGGTTTCTCCCTTATTTATGCTAGGTTGGAGAGTCTCCTTCCTAGCCATCTCATGTCTAAGATGAGTAGAAGTTTCTCTTTCCTTCCTAGTTAGGAAAGAGCTAACTTGTATCTCCAAAGAGACCACTTATGACTTCAATTCTTCTATTATAGAGGTCACGCTAGCAATGACCATCTCTATCCTATAGTTTTGTTCCTTGAGCTTATTGAATTGTTTGTGTGTAACAAACTCATTATAGCGATCAATATATTGGTTTAAGGTGTTTCAAGAGGGGAGCCTTCCTAGAGCTTTCTCCCTTATTTATGCTAGGTTGGAGAGTCTCCTCCTAGCCATCTCATGTCTAAGATGAGTAGAAGTTTCTCTTTCCTTCCTAGTTAGGAAAGAGCTAACTTGTGTCTCCAAAGAGACCACCTATGACTTCAATTCTTCTATTATAGAGGTCACGCTAGCAATTACCATCTCTATCCTATAGTTTTGTTCCTTGAGCTTATCGAATTGTTTGTGTGTAACAAAGTCATTATAGAGATCAATGTATTGGTCATCTTTTTCTTGTTCGGACTTTGCCATGTTTTCATCATATACCTTTAAAGCTCGGACTTTACGTGGGGAAGTGCATTCTAATTACACTTGATCTTCAGTTTCCATGTTTATCCACCTCCCCAAATGTAAAATCTAAGGAGATAAATGAGGATGGAAATCTACTTTATAACAAAATAGAGAGAAATATCACAAGAGAATTTCCATGATGATCTCGAAGCTATCCAAAGCATTTTGCAAGTGATCCTTGAAGTGATAAGGCTGTGATTTGAAGTTCTTGCCATACCCAAAATAAAATTTTCATTGGACATGTTTACATTATTGTATCAATAATTGAAATATCTTATGAATTTGGAGATTGAATCATGACTTTCTCGATTCCATGATCTACAAAGCAAATTATACACCAGGTCTTATTTGAATATGAGTATAGTCTTAATAGACAATTTCTTCACATTTGATGTATGTTCCAAGCGGCTGTAATAAAAAAAATTCAAAGTGAGATGTTTTTCTTTTTGCACTCCTATAATTGTGAAAAGCTGTTATACTTCTAGCAAAACTGTGAATACTCTTTTTGTCTACATTTTTCATGTTTTTTGCAATTAATTCATTATAAGAATATCAAAAATTTTGCAATGATTCATGACCTAACGTACATACGTATGTATGTATGTACGTGTTGATATGACACAGTTCCTTTGTTAAGCATTGTTAATTAGCACATTTCATGAGTATCTCTTTCTATGACTTGCATAACGCATTATAGAATATTCCCATGATTTCAAAAGTATGTGTTGTAGTGACAACTGTCCGTAACATAACGCATTATAGAATATATATATGTGTGTGTGTGTGTCTGATATGTCTTTTCTATCTCCATTCTTGATTTCTCTCTTCCTACAAGGTTGGCAAAACTCACTTCAGATCTCTCTTTAGCTCTATCTCTTTGGGTTCCATGATCTTGGGATGATCTTGCTCCTTGGAGGCTGTGGGAAACATTCAATCTTGGCAGAGGGAAGATCGGTTCACCCTTATAGGTGTCGGCATGCCTACCGTACTCCTTAACTAGGAACATCCTCTCTAAAGTGTTATCTAGATAGAGAGCCTTGCTTGGTTTCTCTAGGTCCTTAAACTCATAAATGGTGGGTGATCCAACTTTGTTAGGTTGGTCAGGTTTAAACCTCCAAAATTCCTCATTAGTCCTCCTATTTAGGAATAACTCTATGCTCTTATCATCTTGGGGGATCCACTCTGGGGTGATCACTCTAGTCAAGATGGATTTACCTCTAGCTGTCCTAGGTTCTCATCCTAGGGTTCCTTGCTCTAGGTCTTCCATTTGCATCTTAGAAATGATAATTCCTAACTCATATGTCTTGTCGGGTAAGCTTGTGACCATGTACATGGTTCCCTTTTTATCAATGTATGAGCCTTCTTCAAACTTGACCACAGGGAGTTCAAATCCCACGGACTGATCCAGCAAAGAAAGTTGGAGAAGCTTGGAGAGGCTTGGAATGTTGAGTGTTCAATTGGTGAAGTTGGTCTAGCAAATCAGCATAAGACCAGCCCTAGCTCTTTGTATATGTAAAGTAGACCTTATAATCTTGTGGCTAGTGCAATAAAACCCAATAGGTACTTTGGAACATCAACAAGAATAAGTTGATGCAAAACAGATAACTTGCACCTTGAGTAGCTCACAAAAACCTTTTCAAAATGGATAGAAGTTGTGACTTCAAATACTTAGAGCAGCCTTCACAGTAACAATTGGAAAATTTCCTCTTAAGGGAGTATCATGCATAGGGTTTTCTCGCTAAAATGCATAAAAACCCTAACTTGTATGAACTAGACAAGGATTAATCACCTTCAAACTGAACTGGTGTCATCCTAATTTTTCAAGGATGTGTAAAGAATGACCCGTAGAGTGAAAAACTTGAATTTCTCTAAAATAATGACCCAAATGACTTGAAACTTTGTAACATAAACTAGATAGTAGTAACTTTTCAATGAGTGCTTAAACACTAGATTTGGAGTTGTGTAGAGAGAGAAGCAATCTCTGCAACTTGACTCAGTCTGAGGAAGGAGCAGAGAACAGAAATGGCACCAAGCAATGACCCAAGAGTATATGTATTGTTTCAAATCATCAACCTCCTTAATGTACAAATGATTTGGAGTCTTTACATATACTCTTGAGGATATAGCCACGCCTTCTCTTCATGGATTTGAATTCAAAATTAGGTAGCTTTGTTAGTTTTCATTGATTGGAATCTTTTCCTACAATCTAAGAAAAGGGAAATCTGAAATCAAATCTGCCTTTTGATTGATTGATTGAGAATCAATCCCGACCATTTCTAAGTCATAGATTTTAGGCCTTTTACTCTTTCCTTTTACAAAGATAAATACTTTGGAAGTTACATAAGAAGGTGATCCTATGATCAAACTCTGAATACAATAAATGAATGTAAATAAAACTCTACAAGGAGTATATGTGGCATCATTCAAATGATAGTTCTGATGTAGGTCATATCCACCTTAAACATAAGGAAAGATTGTTGTTCCAACAGCTCCCCCTCAAGGTAAAGTATGCTTGAGTCTTCATTCTTTGATAGGTTGAATACTTGCCATAGCTTTGAATCTACAAAGCTTTATCCCATCAAGTGAGTTTGTCAGCATGTGTGCTATTTTCTCCTCAGTAGGAACAAATGAAATGTCAATTTCCCTTGCCATAAGCTTCTGTCTTACAAAGTGGTAATGGACTTCCTTGTGTTTTTTCCTTGCATGAAATATTGGATTTGCAATTAGATGCATGGAACTTACATTATCGCCAAGTAAGTGAGGTTTGGAACTTACAACTCCCAAATCTCAGTACAACTCCTTGAGCCATATTTCTTCTTGAGTTGCAATAGCCAGACCTCTATATTTTGCTTCAGTTGAAGATAAAGCAGACGTTGGTTGCTTCTTGGAACTCCATGACACCAATTTTGAACCTACAAATGCTAAGTATCCAAAGGTACTTTTTCTATCATCCTTTGCTCCTGCCCATCTAGATCTGAATAGATTTTGATATCCAAATCTGAGGAGTATGCATAATAGATACCTTAATTAAGTGTCCCTTTGAGATACTTGAGTACTCTCTTTGCAGCATACATGCGTGGCCTTCTAGGTGAGTGCACGAGTTGATTAACCACTCCCACACTATGTCATATGTCTAGTCTTGTGTGAGTAGCATATATCAAGCTGCCAACTAATCTTTGATACTCTTTAGGATCATCAATCTTTTTACCTTCATAAACACTTAGTTTATGGTTCAATTCCAAAGGTGTACCTCCAAGCTTTGTGTTCTCCATTTTGAACTTCACAAGTAGGTCTTCAATGTGTCTTCTTTAATTTAGATACATCCCTTCATCTGTACAAATTACTTGCATACCTAGGAAATATGTGAGCTCACCTAAGTCACTCATT
>CM035433.1:24829220-24984220 GCA_020310875.1 Ceratopteris richardii
CTTCATCATCTCCATGATTACCTACTATATGATGAGTTCAAAAGATCAAGTTTTCAAAGCAACTCGATGTCTAGCATCGAATCTCTGCTAATAAGTCATGTTTTCATTTATCTATTTGATTCAGTGTTGAAGTGTTTGCAAATCATGACTTTGTTGGAGCAACTCGATGCCTGGCATCGAATTCCAGAAGATAAGTGATATTCTAAGTATACCTGAAATCATCTATTGTTTTGGCATCTCAAAGGTCAAGGTTTTATGCGCGAAGTCGATGCCTGGCATCGAATCCCTGTTGAAAAGTGGCTTAAAACACCCCAAGTCGATGCCCAACATCAAATTCCCATTGCAAGTCAATGCTAGGCAAAGAATTCCATTTTTAGACAGGCGGTTTTTACTATAACAAGAAGATTTTCCAATTTTGGCAGATATACATAGTCATCTTGTTAAGGCCATAACTTGAGTTCTATAGACCCGTTTCTTGCAAATAATAGCTTTTTGGAAAGCTCTTCTCTTCTACTTTTATCCAGAAAAAGATCGTGGTAAATGGTATTTGTGCTAAGAGAAATTAGAAAAATACTGAAGGTATGTTATTTTAGTGAGTGGAAAGTTTTGAAGAAGTAAAGTTCTTGGTTTTGCCTATCATTTCTCAAAGTTTGCAGTGGCAGTGAGTTAATGGTGACCATAGAGGTTATCTAGTGTCACAATAATTCATTTCTTGTGATGTTTCACACATCAACAAACATCTACAACTTTTGTTGGGGATCCTTGCATGGTAGAAATTGAGACTGGCTTAAAATAGTTTTTCTTCAATGAAGTCTCATCTGTAGCATTCATATGAAGAAGATCTATGCTTGGACTCTGATTAGGATTGAAAGTTGGATTTTAGATGATCCTTGTTTGAACAAACACCGAGATCATTAGTTGGAAGAGAAACTTTCTTTGAAAGATTAGTATTTGAATGAAGAACTGGGTTTGGATGAGTATTTGAATCAGACTATTGAGCAAGATCCATTTTGGGGTTATCATCTAGGTTACAACCAAACCCTAGCCTAGATTGAAACTCACATGCGATAGACGTGGATATAAAGAGGAACCTCTTTATTGACTATAGAGTTGTAACTAGATAGATGAATATGTGAGATGCTAAGTAGATCAAGACACTTCTCAATCATTTAGTCTAGACCACTATAAAACTCAATGTGTATTGATTATGCATCATGCATGTGGTCAACTGTGGAAGGATCCACGTTGACATCCACTGTAGATTGGGATTGGAGGAAGAATAAAATATTGACTCCCTCTTTTGATGTTAGAGATTGGGCTCGTCTTACTTTCACCGAATGGTATACCTCCAACATTCTCACTTGTTCGAAGATCCATATTTTATGTAGCATCACAATTGGTTGTAATCGTCTCCATTGAGGTACAAGCAACTACTTAGTACAACAAAACCACCCAGATTAGTATTTTGGTAGACAACTAAAGAGTGAGAAAGAGCTAAATAGTTGATGGATGGATGCATTTTAGATAGGTATATACAGAATATAGATAGTTGGATGGATATTTTTCAAGATAGGTCGATAGCTAAATAAATTTTTAGCTATTGGATAGCTATTTAGCTTCATAGGTAGATGTTGGAGTTCGAGGTCTACAAAAGCATGTGAATAGCACAAGGAAGAAGAACAAGCCTGGAGCAGAATGCACAATATTGAATGTATTACGGCTAGAATGTACAAAGATAAGTGATCCTTAGGGCTTTTGGTGTATGTACAAGTCGAGGGAAAAAACCTCCTAAAGAGGGAAAAAAGTGTCTCAACGGTCCTAGTGTGCTCATGCATCACTATCTATCAATAGATCCCACCTAGGAGTGATGTGGTGAACAAGGAGCTGGCACTCAAGTATAAGGAAGTTCCAATTTATGTGGAATTAATCCACAAAAGGAAGAAATTCCAAAGCTTTGTGGAAAGCTTAAAAATTCTCGCTAGGTAGAGCCTTTGTGAAAAGGTCTTGAATGTTCTCCTATGTGGGCACATATGACAAATTGATCTCTCTAGTAGAGAACCAGTCTCTAACATAATGATAGTGCACCTTAATGTGCTTAGTGGGAGCTTGGATCAGAGGTTTCCTCGCAACTACCAATGCACTTTGACTATCAATGAAGATGGTGGTGGCAGAAGACTAACCGACACCCAAATCAGCCATAAGGCATCTGAGCCACACACACTCAATAGTTGTTATGAAAGTTTCCTTATACTCTGCCTCAAAGCTAGAAGTGGCCAGAGTAGGCTACTTCTTGCTCAACCAAGATATGCATGAGCTACCAAAAATGAAGTAAAGACCACTAGTTGACACATGAGTGTCATAGGAACCAGCCTAGTCTGAGTCAGAAAAAGCGTGTAAATCTAGCGATAGTGATCCCCCCTTGGGATAAAACAATCCAAGTAGCTGGGTACCACTCAAGTAGCAAAAGATGCACTTAACCAACTCCTGATGCTCGACATCTAGGAAATGCATAAGCCTGCTCATTTGTGAGATAGCAAACTGAATATCTAGCCGAGTAATGCATAAGTAAATCGAGCATCCAACAACTTGTAGCATCAAGTGCATCTCCAACATCATGAAGATGCAATCATAAACATGTCTCCATAAGAGTGGCAATAGGTTTGGAGTCTTCAAGGCAAAAATGTTGTAGTAATGTGTAAACATATTTTGTTTGACACAAAATTATTCCGCCATCAACTTGCGTAAATTGAATGCCAAAATAATGATGCAAATGCCCAAATATGACATCTCAAATGAGGCATGCCGATCAGCCTTAAAATCACTAATATGCTTCTCATGAGGACAAGTGAGTAGCATATCATGAACATACACAACAATGATTAGAAGCACATCATTAGGAAGCTTAACATATAAGCTGCTCTCATTTGGAGTATTCTCAAAACCATGTGCAATCAGGTAGGCATGTGTTTTTCCATACCAAGCACATGGTGCTTGTTTCAAACCATACAATGCCTTTTTCGACCTACACAGTTGGTTTTCATGCCCTTTCTGCACAAAAACACGGGGGTGAAAAACATACACTTCTTCATGCCGATCACCATTCAAAAATTTAGTTTTAATGTTCAACTGATGTACATTCCAACCATGATGAGCTGCAAGTGCAAAGATGCCACGAACAGTAGTCTTTTGGCATGTAGGTGCAAAGGTTTCATCAAAATCAATGCCTTTTTCGTGCACATAACTCTTTGCAACAAGACTAACATTATACTTGTCAACCCTTCCGTCAGGCTTATGCTTCAACTTGAATACCCACTTAGTGCCAATGGCCTTCTTGCTAGGAGGCAATTCACGTAAAGACCAAGTACCAATTTTCATGATAGCATCATATTCTAATTGCATAGGAGCCATCCAATTTTCAGAATTTTGTACTTCATCAAATCAAACAGGCTGCTCATCACAGAGACTAGGGGTAGCCATAGCATAGCAATCTCATGCAAAAGAAGCACTATGAGAGCTTGAACGAGTATGATATGATAGAGGTGCATCTAATTTCTATCATGCAAAGTCTACACCAGCCATTTTGGCATAGTTTTTGCCTCCTCAATATCACCTCTCGCATCAACAGGTGCATCATGTAAATTTGCATAAAAAATGGAATGATCTGCTGCATGAAACCTATAAATGTTGAGAAGTTGCCTCATTAGGACCTGCACTAGACTATCCACCTATAAAAAGATGCAGCAAAGCGTCATGCATGTCTTTGGAGCTAACAAATGTCTCCTTCATACATGAAAGTAATGCTTGAATAGCATCTTCCACAAAAACAACATCACGGCTAACCAAAATGCATTTAGTCTATGGATGATACAAACGATAGCCTTTGCTTTTAGAACAGTACCCAACAAAAATACATTTCATTGCTTTATCGTCCAATTTTCTACAATGTTGTTCGTGCACTACTGCATAGGCCAAACAACCAAAAACACGTGAGTGAGCAATAGATGGCTTGTGACCATGCGAAGCCTCATATGGAGTGATGGACTGCAATGCTTTAGTGGGATACTTGTTAAGTACATATGTTGCACACATAACAACCTCAAACTAGAAACTATGTGGTAAGGCATGACTCTTAACCATATACCTCACCATCTCCATGAGTGACATGTTATTCGATTTAGAAACTCCATTCTGTTGAGGTGTAGATGGGATTGTACACTGATGTTTTATCCCACATTCAACCAGAAATGCATTAAATTCAGAAGACATAAATTCCATCCCCCCTTCTTTCAATGGATATACCCATGCATGTCTGGAAAATTGTCAAATTATGAAAGTCAAGAAGTAAAGATATTTTCCAAAAGAGCGTGTCACTATAGGACCACAAATATCACTATGAACAAAATGGAGTTTTTGAGTAGCTTGAACTGAACCATATTTTGGGAATGAGCAACGCTACATTTTGCGCAAAAATATAGCCTTCACATACATGTTTACCAAGTGCCTCAAGTTTAGGCAAAGAGGACACCATTTCAAATTTCTAAAGGCATAGAAAACTAGAAAAATTCTCATGACCAAAGCATGCATGCCAAAGCTTTGCATCTGACATAGCCTGAGAATCATGTACTGCACATGCTGAATCATTCAGAGATTTCTCATAGTCTATGAGCTTATACAACCCATGATAAAAAATGCCAAAATCAATAATGACATCACCACTTGATAGACCATGAATTGTACATCTATGTTCAACAAATTTCACGACCAAGCCAATCTTGGTTAAAGCTAAAACTAATAACAGATTCTTCTTGATCCCTGGCACAAATAAAGCAACCAACAATGTAAAAGAACTACCATCAATGGTAGTCAAAATGATCTTGGCGACTCCCATGATAGGATAAGAGGATATGTTGGTGCATGTGGCAGTATTCCTGTTGGGAAATATGGATGGACACCTCAAGAAATGAGTTGGTACTGCTAATCCCTGCATTCTACCTTCCCTCTTTCACTTCAGATTTGTGATGTAGGCCCATTTAGCTTGCTAATGAAACTAAATAAGAGCCTTTGTACTTTGGAGATGATGCTTCAAACAATTATATCAAAACAGATAACTTTGCAACTAGCTTGTGACCAGAAAATTGCTATTTTAGTTTTGACACCGGTTAGCTATTATGCTTAGTACTCACATACAATAGGAAGTAGGAAAATTCCTTTTGGATGAATCCAGGTAGCTTATAGAGCCAATGATTCCAAGTGAAATCACTTAAAATGATAAACTACACGTTGAGCAATCAATTTTGCATTTGAAGCCTTACTCCCAACTTTTTATGAGATGTGGAGAGAATGACTAGTGATTACTTCAATGCAAGTTTCTCCAAATTGGTTGAATCAAATTACTTCAAATTTTGATAGCTTGAAGTAGTCTTTGAGCTTGTTTCAGCAAGACATAGATCATGGAAAATGGATAACAAGGCACTGCGATATGGTCATCACAAGTGCACTATTTTGAGTGAACATGGCAAAGAAACCAACAAAGATGCTTAATGATGTATATGTATTATGGAACATGATTTTACAAAATTGTTGGCAAAGAAATGATGCCAAATGATAGTGAGGTGAGTGAGCAATGAGGCCTACTACTCAACCTCTACTAGTGATCTATATATGGCTCACAAAGCGAGTGTGTTTGGCCACGAGATTTCCAAGTGCGTTTATAGGTACTTTCTTTAAATTTGAATTTGAAATTCAAATGATCTTCAACCTAAAAGTTCTTCCTCTAAATGAGGAGATATTCTCTCATGAAAAAACTCGTATAATAAAGTTTTCCTAACTCCACGAAATGAGTGGACTTACAAGATTCTCTTCATGTAAACCACTTTTACATTTGGTAATGATCAAATTATTACATGCTAGTGTTCATATGCTCCATTAAATGGATGCGCATATATTCTTCAATGTCTAGCCAAGTGTGATGGCTTGGATTTGCACCAACAGCTCCCCATCAAGCCAAATATCTTGGCTTTGTCTTCTCCCTTAATCCTCTTGAATGTCCTACAATCCAATCATAGTGTTGACACCTGGATCCCGCATATGCGTGAACGCAGAGGATAGTACATAAACACAATCACACAAAAGTACTCAGAGATAGAAAGAGACAAGAGATGACACCAGATTGGGTATAATCTCCCTCCACATACTCTGATGGACAACTCTATCAGAGCCTGTGTATTTATAGGTAATTCATATTATGTCGTGAATTGAAGACACATGAGGGCCACGCTTTAAATAATGTCTTTTGCTTTATTTACAATCCATGCACATTCACACCCTCATGGAGCTTTGCCTTCTAAATCAAAACACAAAACACATTAAAATCCTCAAGGAAATAAACCTTCATTCCAATATTCCATAAAGTATAACATGCCCCTCAGTTGTCGAGCAATTGAGCTCAGTTGATAAGAAGAAAATAGACATGGATGGCCAATCACATATCCCATCACTGAACAATCATAAGCATGTTCCATGTAAAAACACATGCATGGAGCTGGAAAACCGGAATTTAATGTGAATTTGAATGATAAGCAGGATTAAGTCTATTTTGGAACCTAAATGCAATCCAAAAGTGATTATAAAAATGGATATTTTGATGTGATAAGATAACTTTTGGAAAATCATGAATTATTAGTAGCAATCAATTTTCTAATCATGAATTTATGCTTGAATGCATGTGCATACAAATTTTCAAAAAATTTTGGCAGCATAACTGCGCAATTTTGAAAACCGGAAAAAATTCTGACAAACAATTTTCATGATATCGGCACCGACAAGCATAATCTATGTACAAATAGACCGAAAACGGATTTCACACACTCATAATTTGAGATTTTTCTCGTCGCTAATCTGCAAGAAAATACTTACTTCTCCCTGCAAGAAGAATACATGCACCGGACAATACAACTCCATATCTAAACTATGTGTATACTCTATGTATTAGGCAAAATTTGCATGTTCTATATGCAATTTGATGCAAAAAAGGAGCAATGATGCATATAAATTGACAATCAACTTATCTAGAGGTTCAAAAGGTCATTTGCAGGTGTGTGTGTAGGGGCTAAAGATTTTCCACCCTTAGTTGGAGTAGCTTTTGAAGTTTCTCTTAATAAATTGTGCTTCAAAACGATGCTCGAAAGAGGGTCGTTGATGGATGAATGACAAACTGCAAAACTTTGAAACGAACCAAGGCTGAAACCAAAATGGGTTTGGAAAGATCTCGTAAAGGGCTATCCACAAAAAAAAAATCTCCAAATTTGGAGGTCGGATGCTCAAAATATGGGCAAAAGGGTTGAAAGAGGTGGATGGAGTTAGCTAATGAACAAAGCTTAAACTATGGGGAAGAAGAAATTCAAAATTTCTCTCCTACATCCAACTAGAACGAATAAGACCTGCTCTATATTGTCCCTTCACGAAAAGTGCCCGAGGGCATAATATATCCCATATAGATTCTTAGCTCTCTCTCGGTCCTTGACAAACGGCTGGATTATCCCACATATGCGAATACAAGCGCAGAAGCCGATATGTAGAATCAGGTCGTTAGGGAAATGAAACAAGTAGTCATGCGTGATCTCGTGAGTGAGCCCTAAAGGCAGTAAACACTGAGAGCTCCAGCAAATAGATGCAGGAAAAACGTATGAACGCTGTATGGTGCGCAAAACATGGAAGTCCCAACATTAAGGCTGAACTTTGTGTTCAGCTCACAGAGTTGTATGCCCACGTAGCAGAGGGGCGGTTCACGTGTAAATTTCTTGAATGTGATAGCTTTCGAAAAAGAACCTCCGTGGGTGCTATCAAAGGGGGTTTATCCCCATGGGCGATGGGTTCTACCGCAAGCGGGGAGGCATATTCATATGAGAAATCCTGAGTCATGCGGACAAAATCTCCACTGTAGATGATGACCCACCTCAAGAAGTGTTGCAATACAACAATCGAGACGACGATGAAATCACGGCTAAGAAAAGCAAGCTCCTGCCAAGCTGAAGATGATGATGATGACCTAGATCATGCTAAAAACACAGATATATACACCTCCACAAATGTGTCTTGGCTCTAATACCACTGTTGATGCCCACATCCCGCAGACGCACAAACGCACAGGATAGTACAAAAACAGAATCACACAAAAGTACGCAGAGATAGAAAGAGACAAGGGACGGCACCAGATTGGGTACAATCTCCCGCCACATACTCTGATGGACAACTCTATCAAAGCCTGTGTATTTATAGGTAATTCATATTATGTCCTGAATTGAAGACACATGAGGGCCACGCATTAAATAACGTGCTTTTGCTTTATTTACAAAAATAGCTAAAAATAACTATCTTCTAAACATAACTTATTTTGTAAAAATACTCTTCTAAATATCTCCACAAGTATTTGAATAAATCCATGCGTGTTCACACCCTCATGGATCTTCACCTACTAAATCAAAACACAAAACACATTAAAATCCTCAAGGAAATAAACCTTCATTCCAATATTCCATAAAGTATAACACATAGCTTTAAACCTGCAAAGTTTAATACCATCAAGTGCTTTGGTCGATAATTCTGCACATTGATATTTGTGGATACATATGCAAGTTGAATCTTCTTGCTCAATAGCTTCTCTCTCACATAGTCATAGTGTACTTCTATATGCTTTGTCCTAGCATGATAAATAGGATTGGCTACAAGATGTAAAGAACTTGTATTATCACCAAAGATCATAGGTGAGTGACTGTGAAGTCCCAAATCTGCATATAGCAATCTAATCCATATGGATTCTTGTGTAGCATTGGCTAAGCCCCTGTATTACAGCCTCTGTTTCTTGGAATAGTAGGTTGCTTCTTGGAAGACGATGAAATGAGCTTATCACCTGCAAAAGAAAGATAACTAGAAGTACTCCTCTTGTCATCGTTACAACCTGCCCAATCACCATCTAAGTATAGCTTGATGCCTAAATTTGATGTATATGGAAAGTATAAACCTTGCTTTTGAATACCCTTCAGATACTTTAAAATCCATTTGGTAGCTTCCAAGTGAGGTGCTCTAGGTTTATGCATGAATCGACTTAAAACACTTACTCCATAGGCTATATCAATACGTGTCAAGGTTGCATAGTTTAAACTCCCAACTATGCTTTGGTATCATGTAATGCCTTCAAGTAAATCACCTTCTTGAGCATTGAGTTTTTGTTTTACCTCCATAGGAGTGCTACCTATCTTGGCATTCTCCAAGTGGAACTTCTTCAATATGTCTTGCATATACTTTCTTTGAGTAATGTAAATTCCAAAATTTTTATACACTAATTCAAGTCCAAGAAGATACTTCAGAAACCCTAGGTCACTGATTTTGAACCCCTGCATCATTAAGCTCTTGATTTGTTTGATTCCATAAGCATTACTACCTATCAGGATGATGTCATCAACATATACACATAGATATATCAATTTTGAGTTGCTTCTCTTGACAAATAGAGATGAATCTGCTTTGTTCATGATGAAACCTTGATCTTGAAGATAGATAGTCAACCTGTGATTCCATGCCCTATGTGCCTGCTTCAAACCATACAAAGTTTCGCTCAATTTGCACACATAATTTACCTTACTTGGGTCTTCATAATTAGGAGGTTGAGCCATGTAAGCCTCCTCTAAAATCCAGCCCATAAGGAATGCATTTTTCACATCAAATTGCTATAGATTCCAATTCCTTGATGCAGCCACACTTACAAATACTCTGATGGTTGGCATTTTTGCCACAGGTGACAAGTTTCCTCATAATCAACTCCTTGGGTTTGTGCAAAACTCTTAGCCACAAGTCTAGCTTTATACCTCTTTATGGATCCATCTGAGTTGCTGTTGATTTTATAAATCCATCTAGAACCAATTATCTTCATTGATTCCTTCTTTGGAACTAGCTCCCAATTATCATTCTCCTTGAGTCTTCTATTTCTCCATCCATAGCCTCTGTCCATTCTATCTTGGTCTTTACTTCTTCAAATGAATTAGGTTCTTCAAGTGATAAATCTTTAGCAAGATAAATGGAGTGCTTGGTAACTAAAGAAGTGTCATACCCATATCTCATTGGCTTGTTGCTCTCCCTTTGTGATCTTCTTATTGCTTGGTTGGTTGATTCAGGTATGTCTTCCAACCTCTTTATCTTGACCTTGCCCTTTGATTTCCATGCCTTGAATTCTTCTAGATTGATGGTCTCCTCATCATCTAATTTGATGTCTTCAATTTGGCTTGGTTCCTCCTTAGTGAATATTGGAAACTCTTCTTCCAAGTCACATGGCAACTTAAACTTCTTGCATTCACTTTCAAGCCAAGAATCATTCTCATCAAACACAACATCTCTACTAACCATAAAACCCTTGTTGGAGGGATTATAAAACCTGTATCCTTTGTGATTTAAATCATATCCTATAAAGATGCACTTCTCATCCTTAGGGTCTAGCTTACCTCTAATCTGAGATGGAACATGCACATAAGCAACACTTCCAAAGATTCTACAATGATCAAGTGATGGTCTTCTACCATGCCATGCTTCATATGGGGTCATCCCATCAAGTGATTTGGATGGCAACCTATTAATTAGATAAGTGGCAGTAGATACACTCTCTGCACACAAATAATTTGGCAACCTTTTTTCATTAAGCATTGATCTAGCTGTTTCCACAATCAACCTATTTCTCCTCTCTGCTACTCCATTTTGCTCATAGGTGTACCTTGTAGTAATCTCCCTTTTGATACCTCTGCCCTGCAAGAATGCATCAAATTCATTTGAGAAGTACTCACCTCCTCCATCTGACCTTAGTCTCTTTAGGCTTCTTCGTATTTGGTTTTTCACAAGTGCAAGATACTTTTTAAAGCAACTGAACACTTCATCTTTATGCTTCATAAAGTACAAGATGGTCCATCTACTGAAATCATCTATGAAAGACACATAGTACCTTGAGCAAGAAATTGAAGGATCCTTGCTTGGTCCCCACACATCTGTGTGGACAAGTTCCAAGTAGTACTCATGCATATATCCTTTCTTTGAGAAGGGTAACTTGTGTGATTTACCAAACTGCCATGCACAACATTTATAGATCATGTGTTGCTTGGATACATATCCAAAGCACAGATTGATCTCTACATATTTGTTTCAAGGTTCTCTCACCAATGTTCCCTAATCTCTTATGCCAAATCTCAAGCTCTGACAATGTTTGATTCTTGTAATTATAAAGTGCAATATTCTTTGTATCTTCAAGTTCAAATGTGAATAGTCTATCTGTTTTTTATCCCTTGCCAATTCTCTTGAATCCATGTTGGGGATCCTCTACAAATGCTCCATATTTTTTGATCCTCTACAAACCCTTTTCCACAATCTGTCCAACACTCATCAAGTTCTCGATAATTGTAGGTACATAAAGAACCCTGGTCAACATATTTCTATTCCCATCAAAAGTTTTGACATTTCCTACCTTGACCACTAAATGCTTCGTGTCATCACCTATTTGTACTTGGTATCCCATGGGTTCCTCACGGTCAGAAAGAAGAACTACTTTGCTTGTCACATGGTTTGAACAAATCGAGTGAATATAAAAGAGGTGTTCATCATTCATACCTTGCTTTGAAGTCAAGTTCATAATCAAAAGGTAATCCTCTTGATTCTCTACGTAATTGTTGTAGTCTTTTGATTTTGAAGTCAAGTTCATAATCAAAAGGTAATCCTCTTGATTCTCTACGTAATTGTTGTAGTCTTTTGATGATTTGTATTTGTTGCTTTGAAGATGTATTCATTATTCATATCTTGCTTTGAAGTCATGTTCATAATCAGAAGGGAATTCTCTTGATCCTCTGTGTAATTGTTGTAGTCTTTTCTTGATTTGTATCCTCCTTGGTAGTTATTGTAATTGTTGTTGTGGTTGTTGTAGCCTTGATTGTAGCCTTGAGTATGGTTGAATCTTCCTTTTGATTGTGAGTAGCCACCTCTTTGATATCCTCTTCCTTTGTGATTCTTTTAGTTCCTATAACACTCATTTGTAGTGTGATTAGACAATCCACATATGTTGCATGGGGAAGAGTTGAAATGTCTCCCCCTACCTTGCTTACCTCCTCTGCCCCTTCGTCTTGAGTTTCTACCTCTCCCTGCATAGTTAGCTTTAGAATTGGTACCTTCATCTTCAATCTTTTTGCTTTTGTCTTTCTCTTTGGACTTGCCTTTATCTGTGTATAGGGTAGAAGAGTTACTACCTGTTGATGGTTCTCCATGTTTGTTGGCTTCATGGGTAAAGAGTTGCCCCATGAGTGTGGTAAGATCTAGAATTTGCATGTCCATGTACAAGTCCATGGCAGTTGTGAAAGCCTCCCATTTGTCATCTGCCTTGATGCCATTGATTACTTTTCCCACAATTTGTTCCTCTTCAATCTCCTCTCCTATGCTTGCCAATTATTCAGCCACATCTTTGACTTTGGTCACATACTGTGAAACACTTTGCATGGGTTGCTTCCTTTGAGTGGTAAACACATTCCACAATTGATTATTTCTTACTCTTGTATTAGAAGAAAAGTATGAAGACAATGTGTCCCAAGTCTCTTGGGATGTTTTAAAATTCCTAATGTGTGGAAGAAGGTAGTCAGAGATAGAGTAAAATAGGTATGACCTTGCTAATGCATCCTTGGCACACCATGAGTTGAGTCTTTCAAGCTCCTCTCTTGTAGGTTGTCCTTTGCTTCTGAAAATGGGCATCTCCTCATCTCCTGATATGTATCCATAGGGACTCCTTCCTTGTAGATATGTTTTCATCCTCAAGGACCATGCTCGGTAATTATTCCTATTAAATTTTTCATTAAATGAAGGGAAACCATCTTCCATTTTACCTCAAATTGCTTTGATACCACAGTTGGGAAAGATGGATGGATACCTCAAGAAATGAGTTGGTAGTGCTAATCCCTGCTTTGTACCTACCCTCTTTCACTTCAGAGTTGTAATGTAGGCCCCTTTAGCTTGCTAATGGCACAAAATAAAAGCCAATGTACTTTAGAGATGATGCTTCAAACAATTAGATAAAAAAAGATAACTTTGCATCTAGCCTGTGACCAAAAAATTGCTATTTCAGTCTTAACACTTGCTGGATATTATGCTCAATACACACAGTATGGTAGCAATTAGGAAAATTCCTTTTGGTTCAATCAAATTAGCTTATAACACTAGTGATTAAAAGTGGAATCACTTAAAATGATAAACTACACACTGAGCAATCAATGTGGCAATTGAAGTCTTACTGCTGACTTTTTAGGAGACGTGTAGAGAATGACCAGTGATCACTTCGATGCAAATTTCTCCAAATTGGCGAAATCAAATTGCTTCAAATTTTGATAGCTTCAAGTAGACTATGATATTGTTCCAAGACGCTATAGATAATTGAAAACGGGTAACAAATCACTGAGATATGGTCATCAGAAGTACACTATTCTAAGTGAACATAGCAGAGAAACCAATAGAGATGCTTAATGATGTATATGTATTATGGGACATGATATTATAAAATCATTGGCAAAGAAATGATGCCATTTGATAGTGAGGTGAATCAGCAATGAGGTGTGCTACTCAACCTCTACTAATGATCTATGAATGGCTCACAAAGGGAGTGTGTTTGGCCACAAGATTCCAAGTACTTTTATAGGTACTTTCTTCAAATTTGAATTTGAAATTCAAAAGATCTTCCACCTAAAAGTTCTTCCTCTAAATGAGGAAATATTCCCTCATGAAAAAATGCGTATCATAAACTTATCCTAACTCCACAAAATGACTCGACTTACAAGATTCTCTTCATGTAAAACACTTTTACATTTGGTAATGATCAAATTATTACATGCTAATGTTCATATGCTCCATTAAATGGATGCACATATATTTTTCAATGTCTTGCCAAGTTATTGAAGCCTTGAAGATGTTAAAGGAGCACGAGAGTCGAAGTAATATTTATCAAGATGAGGCAGAAGGGTAGAAGGAGGAAGCTTAGTGAGCACAGCTACCTTTCAAATATGGAAGGAATGAATTATAGAGGCCCTAATAAGTACACCAAAGTGGAAGCTTCTGATATCATGTTGGATTCATACCTACACAAAGAAATACATAGAGAGAATAGGTAGAAGTATAGAAGGGGTAAGGTGAGTGAGTAGAGCTACACTACAAACATGGAATGATGGAAGTCTAAGAAGAGCCCTCAAAGTTTTGCATTAGAGTCAAAGTTTCTTATTTGATGTTAAATTCATGCCTACACAAAGAAATGCATAGAGATATCACGTAGGAGGAAAGAAGGAGGAATAGGGGTGAGTAGAGCGACACTGTGATTGTCGAATGATGGAAGTCTAGGTCCCGTTAGAGGTGCACTAGAGTCAAAGTTCATATCATGTCGGGTTCATACCTACACAAAAGGCATGTAGAAGGAGGAAGATGACATGGGTGCTAGATTGAAATAATTGAATCTTCTATATGATTGTCTATTACATGTTAGACACCACTCGCAGAAGACAATGATATGCTGTACACAAGTATCTGAAGCCATCTTCTTCTCAGTGCATGATTAGGTTTTCCTCATGGATCTTTGCAACACATAAGACTAGGTTACATCCATCATAGAAGGTTACGAGAGACAAAGAAAAAGGAAACAAAGAGGATCACATAGAATTTCGCTCAAGGAGAGCAAGGTGTACACTTTACATGATGTAGGAAAGACACAAGGTTTTATAATCCCTCCAACAAGGGTTTTATGGTCAGTAGAGATGTTGTGTTTGATGAGAATCATTCTTGGCTTGAAAGTGAATGCAAGAAGCTTAAGTCTCCATATGAATTGGAAGAGGAGTTTCCAAGACTCACCAAGGGGGAACCAAGCCAAATTGAAGACATCAAATCAGATGATTAGGAAATCATCAATCTAGAAGAATTCAAGGCATGGAAATCAAAGGGCAAGGTCAAGATGAAGAGGTTGGAAGACATACCTGAATCATCCAACCAAGAAGTAAGAAGATGACAAAGGGAGATCAAGAAGCCAATCAGATATGGGTATGACACTTCTTTAGTTACAAGGCACTCCAGTTATCTTGCTAAAGATTTATGACTTGAAGAACCTAACTCATTTGAAGAAGCAAAGAACAAGATAGAATGGAAGGAGGCTATGGATGAAGAAATACAAGCACTCAAGGAGAATGATACTTGGGAGCTAGTGCCAAAGAAGGAATCAATGATGGTAATTGGTTCGAGATGGATTTACAAAATGAAGAGAAACTCAGATGGATCCATAAATAAGTATAAAGCTAGACTTGTGGCTAAGGGTTTGTGCCAAACCCAAGGAGTTGATGACAAGGAAACTTTCTCACCTATGCCAAGAATGCCAACCATCAGAGTATTGGTAAGTGTGGCTGCATCAAGGAATTGGAATACGTAACAATTGGATGTGAAAAATGCATTCCTTAATGGCTGGATTTTAGAGGAGGTTTACATGGATCAACCTTTTGGTTATGAAGAACCAAACAAGGTAAGTCATGTGTGTGAATTGAACAAAACTTTGTATGGTTTGAAATAGGCACCTAGCGCATGGAATCATGGGTTAACTATCTATCTTCAAGATCAAGGGTTCATCATGAGAAAAGCAGATTCTTCTCTATTTGTCAAGAGAAGCAACTCAAAATTCATATACCTATGTCTATATGTTGATGACATCATCCTGACAGGTAGTAATGCCAATGGAATCAAACAAATCAATAACTTAATGATGCAACAATTCAAAATCAGTGACCTAGGGTTTTTGAAGTATTTTCTTGGACTTCAATTAGTGTATACAAATTTTGGAATTCACATTACTCAAATAAAGTACGTGCAGGACATGTCGAAGAAGTTCCACTTGGAGAATGCCGAGATAGCTAGCACTCCTATGGAGGTAAACCAAAATATGAGTGCTCATGACGGTGATTTACTTGAAGACATTACATGATACCAAAGCATAGTTTGGAGTTTAAACTATGCAACCTTGAGAAGGATTGATATAGCCTATGGAGTAAGTGATTTAAGTCATTTCATGCATAAACCTAGAGCACCTCACTTGGAAGTAGCCAAGTGGATTTTGAAGTATCTCAAGGGTACTCAAAATCAAGGTTTATACTTTCCATATACACAGATTTAGACATCAAGCTATACTCAGATGCTGATTGGGCAGGTTGTAAGGATGACAGGAAGAGTACTTTTGCTCATCTTTCTTTTGTAGGTGATAAGCTTGTTTCATGGTCTTCCAAGAAGCAACCTACTCTTGCTCTATCTTCAATAGAGGCTGAATATAGGGGCTTTGCCAATGCTACACAAGAAGCCATATGGATTAGATTGCTATATGCAGATTTGCGACTTCACACTCACTCCCCTATGATCTTTGGTGATAATACAAGTTCTTTAAATCTTGTAGCTAATCCTATTTATCATGCTAGGACTAAGCATATAGAAGTACACTATCACTATGTGAGAGAGAAGTTATTGAGCAAGAAGATTCAACTTGCATATGTATCCACAAAGATGCAATGTGCAGATTTATTGACCAAAGCACTTGATGGTAGTTAACTTTGCATGTTTAAAGCTATGATTGGATTGTAGGAGATTCAAGAGGATTAATGGAGAAGAACAAGCCAAGATGTTTGGCTTGAGCGGGAGATGTTGGGGCAAATCCAAGCTATCACACTTGGCTAGACATTGAAGAATATATGTGCATCCATTTAATGGAGCATATGAACACTAGCATGTAATAATTTGATCATTACCAAATGTAAAAGTGTTTTACATGAAGAGAATCTTGTAAGTCCACTCATTTTGTGGAGTTAGGAGAACTTTATGATAAGAGTTTTTTCATGAGATAATATCTCCTCATTTAGAGGAAGACCTTTTAGGTGGAAGATCATTTAAATTTCAAATTCAAATTTGAAGAAAGTATCTATAAAAATACTTGGAAATCTTGCAGCCAAATGCACTCCCTTTGTGAGCCATTCATATATCACTGGTAGATGTTGAGTAAGAGACCTCATTGCTTACTCACCTCACTATCATTTGGCATCATCTATTTTGCAATGATTTTGTAAAATCATGTTCCATAATACATATACATCATTAAGCATCTCTATTGGTTTCTCTGCTATGTTCACTCAGAATAGTGTATGTGTCATGACCATATCTCAGTGCCTTGGTAACCATTTTCCATAATCTATAGCTTGTTGGACCAAGCTCAAAGTCTATGTCAAGCTTTAAAAATATGAAGCAATTTGATTTAGCCAATTACGAGAAATTTGTGTCGACGTGATCATTGGTCATTCTCTGCACATGTCCTAAAAAGTCGGGGGTAAGGCTTTAGTTGCTAGATTGATTGCTTAGTGTGTAGTTTATCATTTTAAGTTATTTTACTTGGAATCATTAGCTCTCTAAGCTAATTCGATTCAACCAAAAGGAATTTTCCTAATTGCTATTTTACTATGAGTATTAAGCATAATATCCAGCATGTGTTAAGACCAAAATAGCAATTTTTTGGTCACAAGCTAGTTGCAAAATTAACTGTTTTGATCTAATTGTTTGAAGCACCATCTCCAAAGTAGATAAGCACTTATTTAGTTTCATTAGCAAGCGAAAGGGGCCTACATCACAACTCTGAAATGAAAGAGGGCACATACAAAGCAAGGATTAGCAATACCAACTCATTTCTTGAGGTGTCCATCCATCTTTCCCATTAGGAATACTGCCACATGCACCAACATATCCTCTTATCCTATCATGGGAGTTGCTAAGATCATTCTGGCTACTACTGATGGTACTTCTCTTACATTGTTGGTTGCTTTATTTGTGCCAAGGATCAAGAAGAATCTGTTATTAGTGTTAGCTTTAGCCAAGATTGGCTTGGTTGTGAAATTTGTTGATCATAGATGTACAATTCATGATCTGTCAAATGGTGATGTCATTATTGCTTCTGGCATTTTTTATCATGGGTTGTATAAGCTCATATACTATGAAAAATCTATGAGTGATTCAGCATGTGCAATACACAATTCTCAGGCTATGTTAGAAGCAAAGCTTTGGCTTGCATGCTTTGGTCATCTGAATTTTTCTAGTTTTCTATGCCTCTAGAAATCTGAAATGGTGTCCTTTTTGCCTAAACTTGAGGCACTTGGTAAACATGTATGTGAAGGCTATATTTTCCGCAAAATGTAGCATTCCTCATTCCCAAAATATGGTTCAGTTCAAGCTACTCAGAAATTCCAATTTGTCCATAGTGATGTTTGTGATCCTATCAAGACACCCTCTTTTGGAAACTATCTTTACTTCATGACTTTCATAATTTGACAATTTTGCAGACATGCATGGGTACATACATTGAAATAAAAGTCCAAAGTGTTAATGTGCTTCAAACAGTTTCTGGTTATGGCTAAAAAATTGTCAATATGTAAAATGGGCACCTTCGTTATGATGGAGTGAATTTATGTCTTCTGACTTTAATGCATTTCTGGCTGAACGTGGGATAAAACATCAGTGTACAGTCCCATCTACACCTCAACAGAACGGAGTTTCTAAATGGAAGAACATGTCACTCATGGAGATGGTGAGGTATATGGTCAAGAGTCATGCCTTACCACATAGTTTCTGTTTTGAGGTTGTTATGTGTGCAACATATGTACTTAACAGGTGTCCCACTAAAGCATTGTAGTTTGTCACTCCATATGATGCTTCACATGGTCGCAAGCCATTTGTAGCTCACTCACGTGTTTTTGGTTGTTTGGCATATGCAATAGTGTGTGAACAACATTGCAAAAAATTAGACAATAAAGCTGTGAAATGTATTTTTGTTGGGTATAGTTCTAAAAGCAAAGGCTATTGTTTGTATCATCCATAGACTAAATGCATTTTGGTTAGTTGTGATGTTGTTTTTGTGGAAGATGCTATTCAACCATTACTTTCATGTATGAAGGAGACATCTTTTAGCTCCAAAGACACACATGAAACTTTGTTGCATCTTTTTATAGGTGGACACTCTAGTGTAGGTCCTAATGAGGCAACTTCTCAACGTTTACAGGTTTCATGTGATGATGTAGATCATTACATTTCTTATGCAAATTTACATGATGCATTTTTTGATGAGAGAGCTGTTATTGAGGAGGCAAAAACTATGCCAAAATGGCTGGTCTAGACTTTGCATGATAGAAAATTAGATGCACCTCTATCATATCATACTCGTTCAGGCTCTCATAGTGCTTCTTTTGCATCAGATTTCTATGCTATGGCTACCTCTAGTCTCTGTGATGAGAATGAGCCTATTTCATTTGATGTACAAAATTCTGAAAATTGGATGGGTGCTATGCAATTAGAATATGATGCTATCATGAAAATTGGTACTTGGTCTTTATGTGACTTGCCTCCTAGCAAGAAGGTTGTTGGCACTAAGTGGGTATACAAGCTGAAGCATAAGCTTGATGGAAGAGTTGAGAAGTACAATGCTAGGCTTGTTGCAAAGAGTTATGTCCAGGAAAGGGGCATTGATTTTGATGAGTCCTTTGCACCTACATGGCGAATGACTACTGTTCGTGGCATCTATGCACTTGAAGCTCATCATGGTTGGAATGTACATCAGTTGGACATTAAAACTGCATTTTTTAATGGAGTTTTGCATGAAGAAGTGTATGTTTTTCAGCCCCATGGCTTTGTGCAGAAAGGGCATGAAAACCAACTGTGCAGGTTGAAAAAGGCATTATATGGTTTGAAACAAGCACCATGTGCTTGGTATGGAAAAAATACATGCCTACCTGATTGCACATGGTTTTGAGAATAGACCAAACAAGAGTAGTTTATATTATAAGCTTGCTAATGATGTGCTTCTGATCATTGTTGTGTAAGTTCATGCCATGCTTCTCAGTGGTCCTCATGAGAAGCATATTAGTGATTTTAAGGTTGATCTGCATGCATCATTTGAGATGTCACATTTGGGCGTTTGCATCATTATTTGGGCATTCAGTTTATGCAAGTTGATGGCAGAATAGCCTTGTGTCAAACAAAATATGTTGACACATTAGTGCAAAATTTTTACTTTGAAGATTCCAAACCTATTGCCACTCTTATGGAGACATGTTTATGATTGCATCTTCATGATGTTGGAGATGCATTTGATGCTATTCTCTATTAGCAAGTTGTTGGATGCTTGATTTACTTATGCATTACTTAGCTAGATATTCAGGTTGCTACCTAACAAATGAGCAGGCTTATGTATTTCCTAGGTGTCAAGCATTAGGAGGTGGTTAAGTGCATCTTTTGCTACTTGAGTGGTAGTCGGCTAGTTGGATTGTTTTATCCCAAGGGGGGATCACTACCCCTTGATTTACATGCTTTTTCTAACTCATACTAGGCTGGTTGCTATGACACTCATGTGTCAACCAATGGTCTTTGCTTCATTTTTGGTAGCCTATGTATATCTTTGTTCAGCAAGAAGTAGCCTACTGTGCCACTTCTAGTTGTGAGGCAGAGTATAGGATAGATGCCTTATGGCTAATTTGGGTGTCAGTCAATCTTCTGCCACCACCATCTTCACTGATAGTCAAAGTGGATTGGTAGTTGCGAGGAACCATGTGTTCCATGCTCCCACTAAGCACATAAAGGTGCACTATCATTATGTCAGAGGCTGGTTCTCTACTAGACAGATCAACTTGGCATATGTGCCCACACAGGAGAACATTGCAGAGCTTTTCACAAAGGCTCTACCTAGGGAGAAATTTAAAGCTTTCCACAAAGCTTTGGGCTTACTTCCTTTTGTGCATTGATTCCACATAGCTTGGCACTTCCTTATACTTGAGTGCTAGCTCCTTGCTCACCACATCACTCCTAGGAGGGATCTATTGATATATAGTAGTGATGTGTGAACACACTAGGACCATCGAGAAACTTTTTTCCCTCTTTAGGAGGTTTTTTCCCCCGACTAAGCAATCGCTTAGTCGGGGTTGTTGTACTAAGCAATCGCTTGTACCTCAATTGAGACAATTACAACCAATTGTGATGCTACATAAAATATGGATTTTGGGACAAGTGAGAATGTTGGACGTATACCATTCACTGGAAGTAAGACGAGCCCAATCTTCAACATCAAAAGAGAGAATCAATATTCTATTCTTCCTCCACTCCCAATCTATAGTGGATGTCAACATGGATCCTTGCACAATTGACAACATGCATGATGTAGAGTCCATACACGTTGAGTTTGACAGAGGCCTAGACTAAATGATTGAGAATTGTCTTGATCTACTTAGCATCTCACATATTTATCTATCTAGGCACAACTCTGTAGTTAATAAAGAGGTTCCTCTTTCTATCCACATATATCGCATGTCAGTTTCAATCTATCTATCTATCTATCTATCTATCTATCTATCTATCTATGTATCTATCTATCTATCTATCTATCTATCTATCTATCTATCTATCTATCTATCTATCTATCTATCTATCTATCTATCTATCTATCTATCTATCTATCTATCTATCTATCTATCTATCTATCTATCGATCTATCTATCTATCTATCTATCTATCTATCTATCTATCTATCTATCTATCTATCTATCTATCTATCTATCTATCTATCTATCTATCTATCTATCTATCTATCTATCTATCTATCTATCTATCTATCTATCTATCTATCTATCTATCTATCTATCTATCTATCTATCTATCTATCTATATATATATATATATATATATATATATATATATATATATATATATATATATATATATATATATATATATATAGATATATATATATATATATATATATATATATATATATATATATATATATATATATATATATATATATATATATATATATATATATATATATATATATTATATATATCTATCTATCTATCTATCTATCTATCTCTCTATCTATCTATCTATCTATCTATCTATCTATCTATCTATCTATCTATCTATCTATCTATCTATCTATCTATCTATCTATCTATCTATCTATCTATCTATCTATCTATCTATCTATCTATCTATCTATCTATCTATCTATCTATCTATCTATCTATCTATCGATCTATCTATCTATCTATCTATCTATCTATCTGCCTACCTACCTACCTACCTACCTACCTATCTATCTATCTATCTATCTATCTATCTATCTATCTATCTATCTATCTATCTATCTATCTATCTATCTATCTATCTATCTATCTATCTATCTATCTATCTATCTATCTATCTATCTATCTATCTATCTATCTATCTATCTATCTATCTATCTATCTATCTATCTATCTATCTATCTATCTATCTATCTATCTATCTATCTATCTATCTATCTATCTATCTATCTATCTATCTATCTATCTATCTATCTATCTATCTATCTATCTATCTATCTATCTATCTATCTATCTATCTATCTATCTATCTATCTATCTATCTATCTATCTATCTATCTATCTATCTATCTATCTATCTATCTATCTATCTATCTATCTATCTATCTATCTATCTATCTATCTATCTATCTATCTATCTATCTATCTATCTATCTATCTATCTATCTATCTATCTATCTATCTATCTATCTATCTATGTATCTATGTATCTATCTATCTATCTATCTATCTATCTATCTAAGTCAGACTTCTTGATCAACCTCAAGTTATAGTTCCAAGCCCAATTCAAAAGAACTAGAATATGAATTTCACTTTAGTTGCTAGGTACATGCACTAATGATGCCCAAAAATAGACTAGTATTTTCAAGATAACCATTTCACATGTTATTGACTACATAACACATAGTGAAAATAGTGAATTATCTAGGGATTCTTTCAATCCACCCTTATTATTCATTCCCTACTTTGCACTCAAATCCGTTTATCAAGTGCAAAGCTAGATGTTGATTTGAATCATTTGGGTAGGGATCAAATTGTAGATTCACCTCTATTCGTTTGGAATACGGTTCGAATCTCATCATAGAGATGAAAACGTGTTCTTCTATGTTAGAAGATGATGCTTAAAGATATGCCTATAGTTTATTGTATATAGCTCTATTTTCAAGGAAAAGACGTTATTCCCAAGGGGGAAGAATGTTATAAAGTAACTCTGTGAAATGAGCATCTCATTGATTTAGACAAATCTTAACTTGAACATTGTTTTGTCATTCTCATGTAATGCCAAAGATCTCTAGATTAGAGTTAATCATAGGTTCATGTGCTCTCTAAAAAATTAATCCACTTAGCCTAGTGGTGAAATCTCAAGGTTGCAAAGGAAGAGGTCTTGGCATCAGCCCCCATTAGGAGCTTTGGGAGAGAGTTCTTCCCAAAGAGCTCTAACATGTGGCCTATAGCTCTATAAACTTCACTTGACCAACATGTGCATGTTTTAAATTTTTATGAGACAATGGTCTTAGAACATGTGCAACCCATGTCTTATTCATGACTAAATGTTGTTTTATGCAATTATCCTCTTCTTTTGAGGTCGCTTTGCATAAATGATTTCATACCCTCCACTTGTTCACATAGTTGTAGAATTAGACTTTTTCTTTAAATCATGCACGAACTAAGAAACATAATTTCTTCGATTAAATAGCATAAACATACCATTGGACAACATTAATAGGCTGAATTCTTTGATATGCACTTTAGAAAATTCTATTATAACATCCATATTTGTTAGCGTCACTTGGTACACCATGTAGTGGAAGAGCATAAATTTCTCATAAATATATGAACAAACAAAGGTGCATTTGATTCTATAGGGATTATTTTGTATTAGTTTTGTAAATATTGATAACCACTCATCGTTAGGGACATCATCCATCTTAGCATCTTTGAATGAGACTCCTCATTATCAAGGACATACATTTCATTGCGCTGAGTAGATGTGAGGCAAAATTTGTTTTGAAATAAGTACAATTATCTTTGGAGCTCTCCAAAAACTTACAAAATTTGAAGATAAAATGCAAAGAGGAAGTCCATAGCTAAAGATAAAGTTGAAATAGATATTGTACGTACAGAGAGAGAGAGAGGAAACACCTAAAGATAAACTTGAAGAAGAATTCCATATATTCCCATTCATCTTGTGAATAGTTGTCCATATTTGCCTTTACCTTTTGCTCCTTTCTTGGATATATGGATCAATCTCTGTGTTATCTTGCACTCATTTGCGTGCAACCTTGCTCTATTTTTTTCTATTTTCTTTGCAAGTGGTTTTGCTTTTATAAAATGCTCTATTTTTTATCCTTTTCATGGTGGTAAAAGTAGTGGTTCAAACATTGAATGAAATGAATTAGAGATGGAAAAATTTGAAATAGAGATAGTTGGCACTAAGAGACATACTTTTGAAATCATGGGAAGATTCTTTAATGTGTTATGCAAATCATAGAAAGATATACTCATTAAATCTGCTAATTAGCAATGCTTATTAACAAAGGAGATGTGTCATATGGAAATGTATACATGAGTACATACATACAAACATACATACATACATCCATCCATCCATACATATAGAAATACATACATACATACATACATACATACATACATACATACATACATACATACATACATACATACATACATACATACATACATATGTAGATACATTGTCATGAAGGTGCAAAGCTAGGTGGATCTATTATAGTTGCAAAGTGTTCTAAAAGATGGTGCAAGCAGAGTGTTTTTGTTACACTTATGTGTTCCTCGAGTACCTTTGATGTGAACCTTTTCCCTATACATGGGCACTTTTTACTCTAGTGTTGGTTGTTAAAAAATAAAGAAGCAGGTCGTATATGTTTTGCAAAAAGGATTTTCTTCAAACTGAAGAAAAATAATAAATAAAAAAATGGAAGCATTTACTTCAGTAAGTAGTGGAGGCCAAAAGAGAATCAATCAAAAGAGAATCAATCCAAAAACTAAAATGAATGAGAAGAGTGGCTGCTCAAAGGAGTGGAGGAGTAATGGAGAAGGGATCACAAGGTCATCATGAGAGCTTGTGGTCACTTGGCTACAAAAGATGCAAGGAAGGAAACTCAAGTACAGAGGAAGAAGGTGGTGAGTCCCCTTGTAGGTTTTTCAATCATTTCATTTTCTAAAGTCTCACATAGTATGTCTAGCTGTTCACCATTTTTAGGTAACCTGATTGTGAGAGTCATATCTCTCAATGTATCTACCCATTTTTAGATTTTAAATATTCATTGGAAATTTTAGCTTCTCTACTTCCTATATATAGAAGCATTATGTTAAATCCATGATGCTCTATGATTTATTAGGTTTTTAGTGAATACCATGTTTTAGCTTAATTGAGTGGAGAGGCAGCCTCTTTTGAGGCAAAGAGTTGCCAATTCAAAACTACTCCAAATTGAGTGTTTGATAGCTCATTTGAAATCTGTTAAGGTCTAGTTTGAGTGAAAAAAGACTCAACCTCAATATGTTCTTAAATTGATACTAGTTTTCATTCTAAGGTTCAACTATAGGTAACCATCTTAATCCTAAGAAGGTCTTCTACACTTTTCACTATGCATTGGAGAGGAATTCTCCAACAATTGGTATTAGAGATCAACAATAGAGAATTGATGCTTGAAGAGGCAAAGCATTGGCACTAAAGTAAAGGAGAGGAGAAGCTAGGACTCAAATGGGAGCTTCGTAAAGCCAAGAAAGAGTGCCACAACTTATTTGAGGTAACCTTTATATTTGGAAGTTTTCAATGGCTGATTTAAGATAGCAACTTGAGAAGTTAGATAAAGATAATTTTTAGTCTTGGAGGTATAGAATGAAAATTACCTTAAAGGTAAAGGTTTGTGGAGTCTAGTTGCTGGAGATGATCCTCAATGAGTGGACCTTCAAGATCCCAACATTACTCCATCACAAAGGAGGCAATTTGCAGATTGGGAAGAGCAGAATTGAAGGGTGATGTTCTGCATTTCACAAGTTATTTATAACACTATGATTGGTCATGTACAAAGCCTAGAGATAGCCAAGGAAGTTTGGGAAGTATTGGATAAGGTGTATGCTACCTCAACAAGGTCTCGGAAGATGCAACTCAAAAATGAGCTCAACAACAAGACTAAAAGCTCAAACCAAAGCATTAGTGAGTATATGTTGAATATCAAGGAGCTTCTAGATCAGCTAGCATGAGTTGGATGATAGATGGCGAACCTACTTTTGCTGCCGCATTCATGATCCATAGAGGAATTTGCACGACCATCTTCTTGTCAAACACACACAAAGAGATGTGTTCATCTCCGCCCTACCTCCGAGCTTCTAACTTGCTTGAGTCTTATTCAAAGACTCTCCTCTTAGTCTCTCTCTCATCCCACATCATAATGAGATAATTAAGACTTCTCTCTTCTTTCTTCTACCAAATAGATATAATGTCTCTAAGGAGGCCAAGTGGCATCTATGCCACCTCACCCAAGAGGATATACATCCATAATATGACATTTCCTTCCCCTTGAAAGCATTTTTGTCCTCAAAAATGTAAATGAAATGTCCGTAATGGTAGAAGAAAGTGCTCGGACTCCCTTGAACCCCATGTACTCTATGTACATGGTCATCTCTGTGTGTTGTTTCCCCATAACCTTCCCCTTAAGAAGCCTCATATGAGATCATCTTAAAGGTGGGAAACCATCTAAACAGTGTCTACTATCTCCCATGTACACTTAATTTCCAACTATCACTCCCATGACATATAACATCATCCAAATGACCTAAGTCCATATGATGTATAATCTATGGAGCAATAATAGAAGAAGCAAGTGTAAAGTGTCAAACTTATAAGCTTGACCGTATCATAATGGAGATAATCAACCATAAAATCCTCTGAAGTATAGAACAAAGTCCCATAACAAGTGACTTCAAACCCATCTAAGACTAGTAAGTGATAGATTGCCCTCATAACACTCCAGGTCTTCCTAACATTGAGTGTGCTCACAAGTAATAGTTTCCTCTAAACTACCTTGTGACTATGCAATTCCATCATTTAATTCATGGTAGTAAAATGCAATCTCTACATTTCACCAACCAAGAAGTCTGTGGTTTTTCATCCATTACCTGTGGACTAAGTTCTATTGGAAGAGTATCTATTGGCACTTTTGCAAACTCTAATATTTTTCTTCCCTATAGTTTGTCATGTGAATGCAAAAAGCATTCCCTTTGAGATTCAGATAATCCCTAAGTACCCATCCTCTTAGCTGGTGTTTACTCATCATACTCATGATGTAACACCAACTAAGAGTTTGGTACCCTAATAGGTTAGATATATCTCTATCTCCGATAAACCTTAAAAGAGAAGAGTCATACTCAACTCCCGATCTCACTAATGTCAATAACTAGATCATCTTATCTAGTCAAAGACCATCACGGGAAATAAACATAACTACTTCTCTCGAGAGTCTCCAAGTGAGACTCAACCTAACCATCATGATTAACTGATCTCCCTCTTGTCTTTGATAGAAGGGTGCCACTTCTATTTAGACAACCAAAATGAGAAAGTGAAACTCTCTCCATGCCTCTCTCTATATAATCTCCTCTAAAGAAAAGAGCTCTGGTAGTGGAATCTATTCCACTTTTCCTTTCCCCTTCAAAGAGATTCTATTGAATCTGTTTGCTCTACTCATCCATAACTGCGAACGTGTACATAAGTTCTCCATGTTTTCCTTCAAAACTAGTGGGGAAAGAGACTCCCATGTGAAGGAAAATTACACTGAAAAGTAGACTAAATGAATTCCTTCTAAAATAAAGAGTAAGAGATGTTTTCCAAACACCTCTTCTGTGTAAAGGAAAACATACTCTATTCTTCTCCTATGAAGAAATCATGTTTTCCTTTCCTTCTTTCTCTCTGAAAGAATAGGAGCTAAAGTGAGACCACTGAGCTAAAGTGAGATCTCTCTTTGATCTCTGAGCTGATTCCCACTTTTTGGTCAAAGCCCTCTGCTAAAATGGTCAGCAATGATGTGACATGATACCGTAAACACATGTGTATCCATAATAAAGAACTATCTCTGCCAACCATACTCTATGCATGGATCTATATGATCCAATCAAACTGATGGAATTATCCTTCCTGAAAAACTCAAAATGAGTATGTGATACTAATGGTGATAAAATCACCTATCACATTCTCTATTGCAAGAATAAATCTTCCCTAAACTATGAAGGATAAATCCCAATCCTAAGGAGATGTCTACTAAGAGCTCTCCTCTAATCTAGTGAGACATGACACCATGAATGATGAGTCCTTTTCTCCCTGGCCATAGAAGAAGAGTGCTCAAAGGGAAGTCATTTCCACCGTCCCATACCAGTGAAAACTTCTTCCAATTCACGGTGACATACCTACAATAAACCAAATATATATATATTCCATATATATGTAATGGAATATATAGGTGGATTCTAAGGAATCCCATATCATAAACTCATATCAGTGGACTCAAATGAGTCCCATATCCTTGAACTAGTATCGTTTGGTTCAAAGTGACAATGGATATCCCTTTCTATTCCAAACTAACTTGTTCCTAGGTACCAAGACTGAGTTTCAGTACCTCTTCGTAGATCCCAACATACGTATATGTATTGGGTACCCCAACTACTCTTAACTAAGGGATCTATGTTCTGAGTCATAGAGCTAGTGCCATACCTTTGGCCTTCCTAACCATCACTCGAATCACATAAGCACCCGTCGATGCTGTCTCATGAAACCCATCTCTGTGATCCTATCTATTTGGTTTCCTTAGTAGTGTAGCAGAAACGCTTCACTACTTGGTCAAGTGATGTACATGAGTGAAACTAGTCACTGATTGGGTATTCCTAATAATATCCCCATAGTCTCCTAATCATACTATGAGACTCTTGTGAAGATAAGTAAATCTTCACTTATTTGGAGAGTATCATACATGTATCTCCCCTGCCTCTATGCAACTTCCTATAACCTATAGGATTGCTTTTGCACATTCATCATGGTGAAGGTGTAGCTCCTTCCCCTTAGCAATCCTATGGTCTAAATCCATAAGGATTATGTGTAGGGATCTTATTACTACTGAAGCTGCCTTTTCTATACTATTGTGATGGTCCTAAGTCCATCAAATACATGCTTACAAGCATCCCTACATCTTATTGATGTTTGCAAAAGGGGCATGTTACCATGCCATAACATTCTTACCTAAAGGCAAGTGCGTATATAACGCCATGAGAGGGGAAAACTTTCGACAGCATTTCCCCAAGAAATGGAATCCCAAAAAAACTATAACCAATAGCCCAGTGGCACATAGGCCACCCAATAACATAAGGCTTGATAGGCCCATGGCATGCATGCCATAAGCTCATATATGGACTCCATAACCTGCAAAAACATAAAAGCAATTGCTAGCAACCATTCTCTGTGTTGCATACCCATATGGATTCTGCAATCCTCTTTCCTGCAAAAGATCAGAAAGTATATTTCTTTCCTGCCGATCCATACTTTTAGAAATCAAACAATGATCAACATTTTATGTATGCAATCCAATCTATGCATGTACATACAGAACATGCCATAACATAAAGTAAAATGCCTGAAACATAAAGCATACGTCCCTGAATAGATTGGTTTTGGAGTTCCATGCATCCAATCATTCTCGACAAGTTCGAGACCTCTGCACCTTCCTCCTCTGGTCCTAACATAAAATTTGAAGTGTCTGAAAACATCGGAGCACTCTCCAAAACATAAAGCATGGTCAAATGATTACTAAAATAATGCAAAATTAGTCAAAAAGTGCCTGAGTAATCCTTCTTTAGACTTGAAAAAATCACTTTAGGACCTGAAAATGTTCAAAAACTGAAATATATAGCATGTGCAAAGAGCTCAAAGTGAAATTACTCAAATCGCCTTCCCAGTTTGAAAGATATGGCTCCCGGAAGATAGTCGCCAATAACTGTTCAGACTTTGGAGAGCAGTATAGACCTGTGAACATATTTATTTTCCAAAATTTCTTTTGATGAACTTAAAATAGACCTTGTGCTCTTCGAAACGAGCCATAGCACGTCCAATTTGGATTTTTCTAGCGCAAGATATGGTCATTCCAAGCGGGGCATGCCAAACTAGTGGACTGTTGGAGGGGCTGGAAAAAGTGTGAAAATGTGATTTTTGGAGTGCCCAAAATCATTCTTCCATGAAGTAAATCCTAAAATTCTCTCCATAATCTCAGAGAGCAATATATGAAGATGCTTAGGCCTATTTTCACTTTACCAAATCCCCCCTTTGTGCATGCTAATTCACTCCCCAAAAGAGGCCTAAATCAAGATTTTTACTTTCATGTAAAAATTTAAATGGGAGCTCTTAGAAAGCTCCTAATCCACTCTAAATGTGGAATTCTCTTGGATTCTATACAATAATCCATGGGAATCCTCTTAAATGATCTTTAGTTTTACTCCCAAAAGTGGAGTTTGGCGAAATTTAACATCTAAATTTTCTCCAAAAAGTGCGGGAAGAGGGTCTTTGAGGAAGTACAATTCCTCCTTAACTTATCATTTTGATGAATCTAATGATTCGCCTAAGAATTCCATACACCATACTCTCAGTATATATACTTTTTCCCATCCATCCGTAGCTATCACGCCTCTTTTTCCCTCTTCCAAAATGGGAATTTCTTAGATTCAGGTGCTGAATTTTTTTCTCAAATAGTGATGGAAGTGGGTTTTGTGGAGCTTCAAACTCCCATCATACTGAGGTATATTTTGGATTTCTTGATGGAATATGAAAGTCCAAATATTATACTATATGTGTGCATAATGTTTTTCCTACCAAATTAAGAAAAATTCCTCTTCATATCCCTTTCCCAAAATGGCTACTTATCAAAATAGCCTCTGAAAAATATGTGAAACTTAAACCATAAAGGATTACCTCCTTTTCTCTGTTCACTTGAATGCATCCGGTGAGGCCATGCGATGTGAATGGAGTGCTAAGAAGAGATCCAAGAAAAATACTCCCTCATGAACAACCCGTGCTTGCTTCAAAAGCTTGGTGAATTCTTCTCTTCCAAAGCATAGCTTTATTAAGTTCTTTTGATGCTATCTCAAAGAGATATATCCCACGGCATCAAAAGTACACTTGCTTCTCCAAAACACCTTCGATCACTTCACGAAGCTCCCATGGGTTCTTGTGTGTGGAGAGGACTGTTGCACACGCGGAAGCACCTGGGAACACCGCTCTGATACTAGTGATAGATGGCGAACCTACTTTTGCTGCCGCGTTCATGATCCATAGAGGAATTCGCATGACCGTCTTCTTGTTAAACACATTGTTCATCTCCGCCCTACCTCCGAGCTTCTAACTTGCTTGAGTCTTATTCAAAGACTCTCCTCTTAGTCTCTCTCTCATCCCACATGATAATGAGATAATTAAGACTTCTGTCTTCTTTCTTCTACCCAATAGATATAATGTCTCTAAGGAGGCCAAGTGGCATCTATACCACCTCACCCAAGAGGATATACATCCATAATATGACAAGATGCAAGATAGAAGAGGAGGAAATCATCCAAACAACCCTCAATTGCTTGAGGAGTGAAGAGAAGTTGAAGCCCCTCATCACAAATATTATTTATATAGAACCTCTACCAACATTCGACGAGATTATACCAGATGTTGTGGCTGAAGAGGCTGCCGAACAAGCAGAATGCAACAAGGGTAAGGATACCCATAGCCAAATGTTGCAGGTCGAGGTAGAGGAAGGAACTCAAGACGAGGCTCAAGAGGAAGAGGAAGAAGCTATAAGAACACAAATTCCAACCAACAGAACTCGAAGGAAAACAAGGACAACTCAAATGACAACACACATGGAAGAGGTCGAGGAAGAAATAGAGGAAGAGGTCGAGGTCATACAATTCCCATAAAGGTATAACATGTTATCATGGTGGTAAAGTAGAACACTGTGCAAATGATTATTGGAAAAAGAATGGAAGAATAAATGGAGGTAGCCAAAGGAGCCAAAATAACTATGCTAGTACTAAGAAAACCATGCTTGCCATGAAGCATGAGTACAACAGCGGGAGAAGTGATGACCAAAAATGGTTTATAGATTCAAGTTGCAAAAATAATATGACACGCCAAGGAGATTTATTCACAAATCTACAAGCTCCAAGTGGAAAAGGATGTGTGCAGACAAGTGATGAAACTCAACACACAATTGAGCATGTTGGAGAAATCACGCTTGGAGACAAGAAGATATTGACTGATGTTCTTCATGTTCCTACTATTGCAAAGAATTTTATTTCAATGGGACAAATGGTAGAGAAATCATGTTATCTTGAATGAAAAAGGATGCCTTATAAAGAATCCAAAAGAAGGATTCAAGGTCATTACTCAAGGAATGAAAGAAGGTAGGATGTTCACTTTGGACATTCAACAACCACATGGAAAGGTGATGTATATTCAGTTTGGAAATAAGAAGATTGTTGAAATTGATTTGTGGCACAAGACATTTGAACATATCAACATTCCCAAGCTCAAGGACATGAGCAACCATGAAGTGGTAAGAGTTCTTCCAAGATTCAATGATGCTCAACTACATGAGTTTTGTTAAGCATGCCAACTAAGAAAGAAAACGTGACAACCATTCAAAAAGAGCAACTATGTGGCAAAGAATGTCCTCGACTTGATACACACAGATGTATGGGGACCATCACAACAACCATCAATTACTGTTTTAGATATTTTTCCACTCTTATTGATGATCATTCAAGAAAAGTATGGATGTTTTGCATAAAACAAAAATCAGATGTGTTCCCTATGTTCAGGAGATTTAAAGCACATGTAGAAAAGGAAACAAGATGGTACATAAAGACTTTGAGGTTTGATGGAGGAGTAGAATATTCGCCAAAGAAATTCCAAATTTTCTACATAAAAATGGTATCAAACAATAATTTACATCTAGGTGACTCAGCAAAATGGAATTGCTGAAAGGAAAAATAGACATATCACAGAAGTTTGCAAATGCATGCTCAACGAGATGAAGGTGCCGCTAAAATATTGGGTTGAAGCCCCTAGTACGGCTGTTTATTTGATGAACAAGTGCACAACAGCTGGAGTGCATAATTTATATCTTGAGGAGGTTTATTCTCGTAAGAAAGTGGACCTTACACATCTCGAAGTTTTTGGATGTGTGTGTTTTGTTCACATTCCTCAAGAACTAAGGACGAAGATGAAGCCAAAGTCAGAAAAATGTATTTTCATTGGATCTTCATCGGAGCAAAAAGGATATAGGTGCTACAATCTGGTGACAAAGGAGCTATGAGTCTCATGAGATGTGGTATTTGATGAGCTAAAACCATGGTTTGGAGACAAAGGGAAAGAAAAGATTCTTGAAGAAGATTATGAAGATGATGAAGGATTTGTCCAAGAATGTCTGCAAACGAGCACTCAAACGTCAGGTCTAGAAGCTTCTATATCACATGGAGAAAGCTCAACATGGAAAGGGAGACTAAGGAGTCATTCCTCATCAGCAACATAAGGTTATGGAAGATTTGAAGGTGAAAGTGCTGCCCAAAATAGTGATTCAAATGCAAGTCAAGAAGTGTATGAAGAGGTGATTACACCAAAGGTAAAGTTGAACTGATTGAAGAAGGAATATTCAAAAGGAAATGAAAGGAGGTCTTCAAGAGTAGGGTATCCAATTCAAAGGCTGAGCTATGATAGGAAGAATCAGAAGAGAGGCTTATTTGCAAGGAAGAAATCTATATGGGATTGTATCACGTGATGAAGCAATGCCTATTCCAAGATCCAAAGGAGGACCTACTTAAGAGGAAACAGATAGGCCCACACTTTGGTATGCAAGGGATGCTCAGGCAAAGTCATACATGCTCAAATCTATATCTGATTTTCTATTATCACATATTAGAGGATGCAAGACATCTCAAGAGACATGTGTTGATATATTTAGGTAGTGATGTGTGTGATCACTCTAAGACAGCCAGGGCACTTTTTTCCCTCTTTAGGATGGTTTCCCCCCCCCACCCTTGTATGTACCCCTATTTCCCTAATGGGCTACTTATCTTTGTACATTCTAGTGGTAATACATTCAGTATTGTGTGTTGTGCTCCAAGCTTCTTCTTCTTCCTTGTGTTGTTCGCATGCATCCACCGACGTCTAACTCCAACAATTGGTATCAGAGCAGGTTGCCGCTTCATATAGGGCATCATCGACACCTCTCCGGTTGTAGTCTCAGAATCACACGAATTTTGGTGAGCATACTCACCATGTTTTTGAGATCAAAACAGCTTTGTTGTGTGGTGCCAAAATCGCGATCTGAGCTCGTTTTGGCCTCTGAACACACTATCGCAGTGCTTGTGTAGATTATCTCGTCTTTTTGTGCCAAAAGTATATACCAGTTTTGGTTTGTGAGTATAAGCATCTCAAAGTCTGCTACAAGTTTAGAAGAATTCGTATGGGTAGTTCTATTCAACTTTTTGAGATACAGTCAATTTTCTGCATCAAGGTATTTTGGTCACTAGCCATGGCTGAAAGGAGTGATGTATTTTGTATGTTGGTTGTTGAGGATAAGTTGGATGGTACCAACTACCCGTTGTGGGCTTACATGATGCGACATATATTGGTTGCAAAAGGACTATCGAACATTGTGTAGGGTGTTGAAAAATGTCCTATTATGCCTGCAACTCTTACAACTGCAGGTACTCAAGCTGATGCAGAAGGTGTCGAAGATAATGATATTCTGCATATTCCTATTTGTATTGTGGCATCCGCTGCACCTATTGTAGAGCAAATTTGTTGGGATGGCAAAGATGCCTAGACACATGCATTGATAGCTTTGTCTCTTAAACGTGCCAGTTTTTCTCACATTTGCTCTTGCAGAATCGCTAAGGATGCTTGGGATACACTTACCACATTGTACCAAGCTACGAATGAGGCTCGTGTTACTTACCTTCGAAAACAGTTGGAGAGTGAGCACATGAATGAAGGTGATTCTATGGACAGTTTTCTAACAAAGATCAAAGACTTGAAGGAACAATTGATTTCTGTTGATGAGGTTATACCAGATAGCTCACTTGTGCAGACCGTTCTGAATGGTCTTCCTAATTCATATCGGAGTTTTGCTTCTACTCTTCGGTTGATGATGAAAGGCAATCCAAATGCCTTGTCATTTGAGGAGTTAGTCTCTGTTTTGTTGCAGGAAGATCAGTCCAGGTAGTACAGGTCCATTATGTGTGTTGCAGATCAAGCTTTCCTAGCTAGTTAGAAGGGCAAAGGAAAATGGAGCTCTTCAAGTAGTAATAAAAAATTTCTTAATTCTGTACAATCGAAGATGGAAGAAAAAGTTGAAACGAAATAAAAAAAGTAGAAATTGTTTTGCAAGTACTATAAAGGAAATGATCATATCATAAAGAACTGTCCAAAATTGCCTGCTAAAGAGGCAAAGAAGAAAGAGGCTAGAATGCTTGTTGCAAAGTCCTCTACACCAAAAACAAAGTGCTAATCTTGTTCAGGAGGAAGAATGGGCATTTACTATTGTTTGTAATTTTGACCCATCTTCTCATGAGGAGGGCATGTCTGTAGTAGACTCAGATGTTTGGTACTTTGACAATGACGCAACCAAACATATTACCTCGCAGTGCATTTTCTTCTCTTCACTCAAGCCTACCCCTATAGGGAATATTCTTACATTCACCTACAACTCCTCTTATCCTATTATGGGAGTTGCTAAGATCATTTTGACTACTCCTGATGGTAGTTCTTTCACTTTGTCAGATGCATTGTTTGTGCTAGGGATGAAGAAAAATCTCTTATCACTTTCTGAATTATAGATGGATCATTTTGTAGGTACAAGGAGAGATTAGTTGCCAAACCATGCTCACAAACTCATGGTATAGACTATGAGGAAACACTCTCACCAGCTGCAAAGAGGACTACAATCAGAACATTGATAAGTGTAGCTACTGCAAGAAATTGGAGACTCCTCCAACTTGATGTAAAAAATGCATTCCTAAATGGTTGGATAAATGGAGATGTATAATGTCACAACCACTAGATTTTGAAAACCCTAATCTCACATTGTATCTTTGTAGACTTAAGAAAGCATTGTTTTAGACTAAAATAAGCTCCTAGAGCTTGGAATTACAAGTTGGTTACATACAAGATCAAGAGTTCAAACCAAGCAACTTTTATCTTTTTCTATCCATCAAAAGGGATCACAATGAGGTTGTCTATCTATGTGTATATGTAGATAATATTATTGTGACACGTGATGATCCAAATGGCATTCGAAGGATCAAGAGACACATGCAAGAGGACTTCAAAATCAGTGACTTAGGTGAGCTCACATATTTCCTAGGTATGCAAGTAATTTGTACAGATGAAGGGATGTATGTTGGTGCAAAGTCCAAGCCCACAAATGTGTCTTGAAGTTTATGAATATATGAAGCTCTATGGAAACTATTGCTAGGAAGACTTTTTATCTTTACCATTTGTAAAAGTCATTTTTTACTTAAAAGAATATTTGTAATCACCTACCAAAAAAACTTGTGGAATTGTTAGATAGAAAAGTAATGAATTCATTGAGTGAATATTTCCTAGATTGAAGGACTACTTTTAGAGAGAGCCAAAAGTTGAATTCAAATCAAATTTGAATATGGCACTTATAAAAGGTGACTTGAACAAGTCGCGTGTAGAAGTCTCAATCTCCGAGTTCTCCATTGCCATTTTTGTAAGTGTGTGAGGTCTATATTGTAGCCCACACTACTCTCTATCATTCGGCTATGATTTTCAAGCCTATGATTGTAATAAAGTAAGTTGGTGATCTAGGGATCCGATTGGTTCAGACAGATCTGAAATCGGATTCCGTTTGGTCATTCGTTTGTGTGGCCAAAGATCTCGAGTCTAGACTTACTGGTAGGTCATTTACTCTTGTAACCAAGTAATCCACTTAGTCTAATGGTTAAGACTCAAGGGTGTGAAGGACGAGGTCTTGAGTTCAATCCCATGGAGTACATGGGAAGAGTATTTTGCCCAAAGAGCTCTAGAACCTTCTAGAAGCATCCACTGGACACTTGGCGCACATGTAGTTACATGGCTGACACTTGGATGATTAGCATTCACCTGCCCAAGAAGGTAGTCCCCTGGAGAGAGCTATATATAGAGGCATTTGGTTGGGAGGAGAGTCATTCATTCAAGAGCAATTCCAGTCGTTACGCTGTTGCACGACTTAAAGTTTGAACGACTTAAAGTTGGAGGATTGCTACATCCTTTGGAAATTCCCAAAGGAAAGTGGGAAAGCATTTCCATGGATTTCATTTCTGGATTACCCCGCACTCAGAAGGGCTTTGATTCAGTCTGGGTTGTAGTTGATTGATTGACTAAACTTGCTCAGTTTATACCAGTCAAGACTACTTATAAGACTCCAGAACTTGCAAAAATATTTGTAAATCAACTTTATAGACTCTATGGTCTTCCAGTAGACATAGTTTCTGATAGAGATGCTCGATTTACAAGTCATTTTTGGCGAGCAGTCTTTAGTAGACTTGAAACTAAAGAGTGGATATACCCATGCATGCCTGGAAAAATCATCAATGAAAGTCACGAAGTAAAGGTGATTTCCAAAAGAAGGTGTCTGCATAGGACCACAGACATCACTATGTACAAGCTGCAATTTCTGAGTAGCCCGAACTGGACCATCTTTTGGAAAGGATGAACGCTGCATTTTGCCCAAAATACAGCCTTCACAAACATGTTTTCCAGGTGCCTCAAGTTTGGGCAAAGAGGACACCATTTCTGATTTCTGCAGGCGTAGCAAACTAGCAAAATTCAGATGACCAAAGCGTGCATGCCAAAGCTTTGCATCTGACATAGCCTGAGAATCATGGACTGCACATGCGGAATCATTCACTGATCTTTCATAGTCTATGAGCTTATACATCCCATGACATAAAATGCCAGAAGCAATAATCACATTGCCATTTGAGAGATCATGAACTGTACACCTGTCATCAACAAATTTCACAACCAAGCCAATCTTGGCTAATGCAAAAACTGATAACAGGTTCTTTTTTATCCCTGGCACAAATAAAGCATCTGACAAAGTGAAAGAACTACCATCTGCAATAGTCAGAATGATCTTACCAACTCCCATAAGAGGATAAGAGGAGTTGTTGGCGCATGTGACAGTATTCCCTGTAGGGACAGGCTCGAGTGAAGAGAAGGAACTACGTTGCGAGGTAATATGTTTGGTCGCCCCACTTTCAAAGTACCAAACATCTGAGTCTACTGCAGACATGCATTGCTCATGAGAAGATGGGTCAAAATTGCAAACAGTAGTAAACACCCATTCTTCTTCCTGCACAAGATTAGCAGACTCTGTTTTTGGTGTAGAGGCTTCTGCAACAACCATTCCAGCCTCTTTCTTCTTTGCCTCTTTCTTCTTTGCCTCTTTTGCAGCCAGTTTTGGACAGTTTTTTATGATATGATCATTTCCTTTACAGTACTTGCAAAACAATTTCTGCTTTTCTTATTTCTTCTCATCTTTATCCTGATTTTTCGATTGTGCAGCATTTGCAGATTTCTGCTTACTAGTAGAAGAGCTCCATTTTCCTTTGCCCTTCTGACTAGCCAGGAAAGCTTGATCTGCAACACGCATAATGGACCTGTTCTGCCTGGACTGATCTTCTTGCAACAAAACAGAGACTAACTCCTCAAATGACAAGGCATCTGGATTGCCTTTCATCATCAACTGAAGAGTAGAGGCGAAACTCTGATATGAATCAGGAAGACCATTCAGAACGGTCTGCACAAGTGAGCTATCTGGTATAACCTCATCAGCAAAAATCAATTGTTCCTTCAGGTCTTTGATCTTTGTGAGAAAACTGTCCATAGAATCACCTTCATTCATGTGCTCACTCTCCAACTGTTTTCAGAGGTAAGCAACAGGAGCCTCATTCCTAGCCTGGTACAAAGTGGTAAGTGTATCCCAAGCATCCTTTGTTGTTCTGCAAGAGCGAATGTGAGGAATAATAGCACGTTTGACAGACAAAGCTATCAATGCATGTGCTTGTGCATCTGTGCCATCCTAACGAATTTGCTCTGCAGTAGGTGCAACAGAAATAGCAGCACGAACAGGAATCTGCGGAATATCATCTTCGACACCATCTTGATCAGCTGCAGCACTTGTATTTGCAGTACTTGTAGTTGCAGGTGTAACAAGACGTCTTTCAACACCCTGCACAATGTTCCACAATCCTTTTGCAACCAATACATGTCACATCATATAAGCCCATAATGGGTAGTTGGTACCATCCAACTTATCCTCAATAGCCAACATACGAAATACATCACTGCTTTCAGCCATGGCCGGTGACTAAAATACCTTGATGCAGAAAATTGACTGTATCTCAAAAAGTTGAACGGAACTACCCAGACGAGTTCTGCTTAACCTGTAGCAGACTTCGAGATGCTTATACTGGCGAACACAAACAGGTATATACCTTTGGCACAAAAAGACAAAATAGCCTACAAAAGCGCTATGATAGTGAGTTTGGAGGCCAAAACGAGCTCAGATCGCGATTTCGGCACGACACAACAAAGTTTTTTTGATCTCAAAAACACCTTGAGTATGCTCACCAAAATTTGTACGATTCTGAGACTGCAAACGGAGGAGTGTCGACGGCGCCCTAGATGAAGCGACGACCTGCTCTGATACCAATTGTTGGAGTTAGACGTCTGCGGAAGCACGCGAACAACACAAGGAAGAAGAAGAATCTTGGAGCACAACACACAAGACTGAATGTATTAATAGAGAATGTACAAAGATAAGTAGCCCATTAGGGCAATAGGCGTATATACAAGCTGAGGGAAAAAAACCTCTTAAAGAGGGAAAAAAGTGCCCCGGTGGTCCTAGTGTGTTCACACACATCACTACCTAAATATATCAACAAATACCTCACATGCATAAATGAACATGCTTATATACATACATGCACTAACATACAAACATGATATGCACACAAGATCATATGCATACATGCACATGCATAAATGAACATGCATACATAACTACACTAACATAGAGACATACCATTCCTATCATGAACTTACATGTACTAACATACATATATGAACATGATTGCACTAACATACATATATATGAACATGCATGCACTAACATACACACATGCATACATGCACATGCATAAATGAACATGCATACATAACATACATACACATAAATGAACATACTTACATACATACATGCACTAACATACAAACATGATATGCAAACAAAATCATATGCATACATGCACATGCATAAATGAACATGCATACATAACCACACTAACATACATACATACCATTCCTATCACGAACTTACATGTACTAACATACATATATGAACATGCATGCACTAACATACACATATATGAATATGCATGCACTAACATACATCTAACATTCATTATGATACCTAACATTTACATGCATATCCTAACATCTAACATGCTCTACCTAACTTCTAACATCTAACATGCATAACAACCACTAACATGGGTACATACACTCACTAATTCTAATGCATTTCTAATAAGTTTTTTTTAAGCGAGCAAGAAAGGGTTGGAGAAGCTTGGCTAAAGGGTAAGAAAAGGAAAGAATAAGTCAATGGATAAGGAGAAGTTTAGATAAAATAATGGAATCTTTGAGAAAGATAACGGATAATGGCTAAATGGACCCTCCTTTTAGTAACCTGAAACTCATAAAAAAGGTTTAGGAATTCAAATTGATTTAGAAAAATAAACACACACACACACACACAGAGACCTTGGGTTTTAGGAGTGCTAAGCCACTTCATAAACCCTTCCCTACTGTGTTGACTATAATCATCTAAGTAAAATTCTTTATGCATTTGTTTTTTAAATTCATCCCACTCAAGCACACTATGAGGTTCTATTACACTAATGGCTAGACCTATTGTAAGTCTTACTAAAAATGTTACCCATTTAGTTACTCGCAAACCATGTAGTTTCGCCAGGTCTTCAAATGTGTCTAAATAATTAGTTGCGTTAACTCCAGTGAATTTCCCTTTTTCTTTTAGCATTGCTTCAACTACTTTTTGTCCTTGGGTTTCTCACATCATATTTTTAAATAGTTCATCCATTTTATTATGTATGTTAGAACTAGATTTAAGTTTTTTAATATAATCTCTAATTTCTTCTTGAACTTTAGTTTTTTGTTCTCTTACCAAACTAATTAAATTGTCTGGTTCCAGTTTTACTTAAGTTTAAAACCTTTAAACAATTCTTGAAAAATAGATACTAACTTTCAAATGAAAATTCTTGTTGAGTTTTCAAACTAAAATTGTATTAATCTAACAATCCTTAATAATTTAATAAAAACTAGATACTAACTTTTCAAATAAATTTCTTTTTGAATTTTTAAACTAAAATCATACTAATCAAACAATCCTAAATAGATACTAACTTTCAAATGAAAATTCTTTTTGAAGTTTAAATCTAACAATTCCTAAATAGATTCTAACTTTCAAATGAAAATTCTTTTTTTTTTAATTTTAAATCTAACAGTTCCTAATAATATAAGTTCTCCTAAAGTCCTACTTAAATAGTAACAAACAGATTCAAGTTTAGGAAATATACCTGACAGTTGATGCAGAAGCTAGAGTGCGTGTGAAATTTTCAAATATACATCTGTTGAGCAATAAATGCCTAATACAAAGAATCTAAGTGATGTGTGTGCAAACATATTTCTTCAAGTACTTGATGGTAAGGGTGAAGAGATGAGGTTCAGCTACTTGCCTATTCCCATGGAGGCGCTCAGAGCATAAGCTCAGCCCTCAACATCCAAGGAATTACAAGGTTTGTGAATTCTACCTCTACAAGATGACCACCTCAAGCTGCTACAACCACATAACCCAAACCAATCTATTCATATGCAAGAAAAGGAAAAGTTTTTATACCTATCCTGCTGTGTCGTTGTTTTACGTCGGGTTCAAATGTGGGAGCGATTTGTGACGACTGGTGGATCAATTGAATCGTCTCGCTAACGACGCACATAGGGTGACTATGCAGAACAAGTATTTTTTTTCTCTAAGGTCTGTAAGGCAAAGCGTTTCTGTATCTTTCAACTGCGTCTAAATAGGATGGTAAAATTAATTCCTCACTAACTACTTTATCTTTAATGATTTCTGTTACGTTTAAATCTTCTTGTGAATTTTCAATGGTTCTAGCTATGGATGGAGGAAAAATATTTTCACTATTTTCAGTACTAGGTGGAACAATGGAAATTAATGGTAAAGTTCTAGATAATCTACGATCAAATTCTCTTGAATGCAAAGTTTCTTCTACAATCGTGTCTTTAACTAGTTCTTCAATTTCAGCTGGTCTAGGAAATAATAATTCAAATGTAGATGGAGATAAAAAGGTACTACTATATGAAGCCTCTTCAGACATAAAAGATGAAATGTAAATAGATTAATGATAGATTTCCTATACAAAGCTATAAGATATTGTTTATAAAATGATATCCTATACAAACTAAAGAATAGATTTTCAGCGAAGTAATCTCTTTCCACACTTCAAATCTTCAGTTCGTCTTCAATAGGGCTGCATATCATCTGAAAAATCACATGAGAAATATAAGTATGCTTTTATAAAAGATCAAACACTCTTTTTAATCTTAACATATTTAAAAAACTTAGTTTAATATAAGATAATTAACTTTTCTAAAACACACATATATATAAGTACATACATTTATTGTAACATACACATTGCAATAAAATAATTCATTCATAGATTACTTTAGCATACATCATATAATTCATATAGATACATAGATTCATACACTTATACATATACATACATATTACATATGCTAACATACATCACATGCATACATGCATACTAACATACATGCATGACATAACATACACTAACATAAATGAACATGCATACATAACATGACATGCATACATACATGCATGAACATGCAAACAACCATACATACATCAAATACCTTACATGCATTCATGCACATGCATAAATGAACATACATATATGACATGCATACACATAAATGAACGTGCTTAGAACCATACATACACTAAATACCTTACATGCATACATGCACATGCATAAAAGAACATGCTTACATACATACATGCACTAACATACAAACATGATATGCACACAAAATCATTTGCATACATGCACATGCATAAATGAACATGAATACATAACTACACTAACATACATACATACCATTCCTATCATGAACTTACATGTACTAACATACATATATGAACATGCATGCACTAACATACATATATATGAACATGCATGCACTAACATACACACATGCATACATGCACATACATAAATGAACATGCATACATAACATACATACACATAAATGAACATACTTACATACATACATGCACTACCATACAAACATGATATGCAAACAAAATCATATGCATACATGCACATGCATAAATGAACATGCATACATAACTACACTAACATACATACATACCATTCCTATCATGAACTTACATGTACTAACATACATATATGAACATGCATGCACTAACATACACATATATCATTGAACATGCATGCACTAACATACATCTAACATTCATTATCATACCTAACATTTACATGCATATCCTAACATCTAACATGCTCTACCTAACTTCTAACATCTAACATGCATAACAATCACTAACATGGGTACATGCACTCACTAATTCTAATGCATTTTTAATAAGTTTCTATTAAGCTAGCAAGAAAGCGTTGGAGAAGCTTGGCTAAAGGGTAAGAAAAGGAAAGAATAAGTGAATGGATAAGGAGAAGTTTAGATAAAATAATGGAATGTTTGAGAAAGATAAGGGATAATCGCTAAATGGACCCTCCTTTTAGCAACCCGAAACTCATAAAAAAGGTTTAGGAATTCAAATCAATTTAGAAAAATAAACACACACACACACACCCTTTAAACCTTCCATATACAAAATAAAATCATTATTCATTCATATTATTCATCTCATACTTAATGCATATGCATCTCTTAAATTAAATGAAAAATCACTAACACTTAATTCATTGAAAATTAAAAATAAATATGTAATGAATCTAAAATAGTTTACTCATATACATATACACATACATAAATGCTTAAAATATATAAATTATATATTTTTCACATACATAAATACATATAATTTTCATGTACATAAATCCATCATATTTATTTACACTAAATTTTCATATTTCATATAGTTCTAAAATATATTTACTAAATAGTATTTATATTAATATCTGAAAATAAACATATAAAATATATATTAATAAAACTTAAAACATAATATAAATTAAAAAGAAAAAGAAAAAATAAAGCCCTCAATTCTCTCTCTCTCTCTCTCTCTCTCTCTCTTTTTCTCTCTCTCTCTTACTCTCTCTCTCTACTGTGGTCGTCACTGTCCGTCGGCTGCAAGGAGGGGAAGAGAAGGAGTTTAAAAAAATAAATACATAAAAAAAAAGAAATAGAAAATCATTTCTCTCTCTCTCTCTCTCTCTCTCTCTCTCTCTCTCTCTCTCTCTCTCTCTCTCTCTCTCTCTGCTGCGTGTGCAACGTTGCTGCACCGCCGGCAGAGAGGAGAGGGAAGAGAAGGAGAAAAAGAGGGGAGAGAAGGATGCAATAAAGAAAGGAAAGGAGGAGGTAAAAGAAAAAAAATAAAGAGAGAAATAAAGGGAGTAATGAGAAAAAAAAACCATCCTTTTGATTCTTCGTCGTCAGATTTTTAAAGAAAAAAATTGCTTTGCATTGAATGAATGACAAAAGTAAGAGAGATGGACTTCTCTCTCCTCCTGCCAGAGGACAATCGTGGAAATGAGTGCACAAATAACTATAGTCTAGAGCATAGAGAAAATAGAGTACCTGAAAAATCACATGAGCTTGTGAATACAACTCCCCTCTTTATATAGATGAGAGTAGCCCACCATAGCCCACATTTTCCCTAAGATAACTGATCCATGTAGCCTATATTTACTCCTCTTCAACTCAACATCACTCAACTAGAAATTAGGCATGGGATTTTTCTCCTAGTTGATTTTCCAAAAAATACACTCAACTTTTACAAAAATAAATATTCTCTTGGCCAACCATTTAGAATTTAATAAATACAACACTTCAATTCTTTTTTATTTATTTAATCACTTTAATACAATCCTTTAGAATAAATTAAATTAAATCCATCAATAAATTTAATTGTATCCATAACCTTAGTGATAATAATTAATAATTAACATATTTAATTAATCATTTTTATTTGAAATATTTTGCTAAGGTTCCATTTATTATATTTACCCTATTTATTAACTCATTTAGAGACTAAAACTTACTTAATTAACTTTTTTAACCATAGGTTTACCCTTAAACTAACTTCAAACTATGTTTTGAACTCCAACTAACCCATAAGCTAATCTTCTACCCTTCCATAACCCTCTAGATTTAATAATTAACCCTTAATTAAACTTGAACCCTATAAAAGATGTTCAAAACCTATATTTAACCCTTAAATATTCTTGAATTAACTTTCAAAACTTAGATATACCCTTGAATAACCCTTGATTTTTAAGCTATATCCACAACTTCATTAGAAAACACCTTGATAAATACTTCACATCTTGGTATTAATCATCAAACTTCTTGTCCTGCAAAAATTAAAATCCAACATTAGTCATAAATTATCCAAACTTATTTCAATCAAATAATCTTTTAATTTTTAATAATATTTAAGAGAAATAATTCTTTCCGACAACGTACAGAGAGAGAGAGAGAGGAAACACCAAAAGATAAACTTGAAGCAGAATTCCACATATTCCCATTCATCTTGTGAATATTTGTCCATATTTTCCTTTACCTTTTGCTCCTTTCTTGGATATATGGATCAATCTCTTTGTTATCTTGCACTCATTTGTGTGCAACCTTGCTCTATTTTTCTATTTTCTTTGCAAGTGGTTTTGCTTTTATAAAATGCTCTATTTTTTATCCTTTTCATGGTGGTAAAAGTAGTGGTTCAAACAATGAATTAAATGAATTAGAGATGGAAATATTTGAAATAGAGATAGTTGGCACTAAGAGACATACTTTTGAAATCATGGGAAGATTCTTTAATGTGTTATCCAAATCATAGAAAGATATACTCATTAAATCTGCTAATTAACAATGCTTATTAACAAAGGAGATGTGTCATATGGAAATATATACATGAGTACATACATACACACATACATACATACATACATCCATCCATACATACATAAATACATACATACATACATACATACATACATACATACATACATACATACATACATACATATATACATACATACATACATACATACATACATACATACATACATACATACATATATAGATACATAGTCATGAAGGTGCAAAGCTAGGTGGATCTATTATAGTTGCAAAGTGCTCTAAAAGATGGTGCAAGCAGAGTGTTTTTGTTACACTTATGTGTTCCTCGAGTAGCTTTGATGTGAACCTTTTCCCTATACATGGGCACTTTTTACTCTAGTGTTGGTTGTTAAAAAATAAAGAAACGGGTTGTATATGTTTTGCAAAAAGGATTTTCTTCAAATAGAAGAAAAATCATAAATAAAAAAATGGAAGCATTTACTTCACTAAGTAGTGGAGGCCAAAAGAGAATCAATCAAAAGAGAATCAATTCAAAAACTAAAATGAATGAGAAGAGTGGTTGCTGAAAGGAGTGGAGGAGTTATGGAGAAGGGATCACAAAGTCATCATGAGAGCTTGTGGTCACTTGGCTACAAAAGAGGCAAGAAAGGAAACTCAAGTACAGAGGAAGAAGGTGCTGAGTCCCCCTTGTAGGTATTTCATTTGGTTTCAATCATTTCATTTTCTAAAGTCTCAGATAGTATGTCTAGTTGTTCACCATTTTTAGGTAACCTGATTGTGAGAGTCATATCTCTCAATGTATCTACCCATTTTTAGATTTTAAATATTCATTGGAAAGTTTAGCTTCTCTACTTCCTATATAGAGAAGAGTTATGTTAAATCCATGATGCTCTATGATTTATTAAGTTTTTAGTGAAGACCAATTTTTAGCTTAATTGAGTGGACAAGCAGCCTGTTTTGAGGCAAAGAGTTGCCAAACAAAAACTACTCCAAATTGAGTGCTTGATAGCTCATTTGAAATCTGTTAAGGTCTAGTTTGAGTGAAAAAACACTCAACCTCAATATCTTCTTCAATTGATACTAGTTTTCATTCTAAGGTTCAACTATAGGTAACCATCTTAATCCTAAGAAGGTCTTCTACACTTTTCACTGTGCATTGGAGAGGAATTCTCGAACAATTGGTATTAGAGATCAACAATAGAGAATTGGAGCTTGAAGAGGCAAATCATTGGCACTAAACTAAAGGAGAGGAGAAGCTAGGACTCAAATGGGAGCTTCGTAAAATCAAGAAAGAGTGCCACAACTTAATTGAGGTAAACTTTAAACTTGGAAGTTTTCAATGGCTGATTTAGGACAACAAGTTGAAAAGTTAGATAAAGATAATTTTTAGTCTTGGAGGTATAGAATGAAAAATTACCTTAAAGATAAAGGTTTGTGGAGTCTCACTGGAGACGATCCTCAATGAGTGGACCTTCAAGATCCCAACATTACTCCATCACAAAGGAGGCAATTTGTAGATTGGGAAGAGCAGAGTTGAAGGGTGATGTTTCGCATTTCACAAGTTATTTCTAACACTATGATTGGTCATGTGCAAAACCTAGAGATATTCAAGGAAGTTTGGGAAGTATTGGATAAGGTGTACGCTACCTCAACAAGGTCTCCGAAGATGAAACTCAAGAATGAGCTCAACAACAGGACTAAAAGCTCAAACCAAAGCATTAATGAGTATATGATGAATATCAAGGAGCTTCTAGGTCAGCTAGCATGAGTTGGATGCAAGATAGAAGAGGAGTAAATCATCCAAACAACCCTCAATGGCTTGAGGAGTGAAGAGAAGTTTAAGCCCCTCATCACAAACATTCTTTATATAGAACCTCTACAAACATTCGACGAGATTATACCAAATCTTGTGGCTGAAGAGGCTGCTCAACAAGGAGAAGGCAACAAAGGTAAGGATAGCCATTACCAAATGTTGCAGGTCGAGGTAGAGGAAGGAACTCAAGACGAGGCTCAAGAGGAAGAGCAAGAAGCTATAAGAACACAAATTGCAACCAACAGAACTCAGAGGAAAACAAGGACAACTCAAATGACAACACACATGGAAGAGGTCAAGGAAGAAATAGAGGAAGAGGTCGAGGTCATACAATTCCCATAAAGGTATAACATCTTATCATGGTGGTAAAGTAGGACACTATGCAAATGATTATTGGAAAAAGAATGGAAGGCTAAATGGAGGTAGCCAAAGGAGCCAAAATAACTATGCCAGTACATCAAGTGAAGGAGATAAGCAAACCATGCTTGCCATGAAGCATGAGTACAACAACGGGAGAAGTGATGACCAAAAATGGCTTATAGATTCAAGTTGCAAAAATCATATGACATGCCAAGGAGATTTATTCACAAATCTACAAGCTCCAAGTGGAAAAGGATGTGTGGAGACCAGTGATGAAACTCAGCACACAATTGAGCATGTTGGAGAAATCAAGCTTGGAGACAAGAAGGTATTGACTGATGTTCTTCATGTTCCTACTATTGCAAAGAATTTTATTTCAATGGGACAAATGGTAGAGAAATCATGTTATCTTGAATGAAAAAGGATGCTTTATAAAGAATCCAAAAGAAGGATTCAAAGTCATTACTCAAGGAACAAAAGAAGGTAGGATGTTCACTTTGGACATTCAACAACCACATGGAAAGATGATGTATATTCAGTTTGGAAATAAGAAGATTGTTGAAATCAATTTTTGGCACAAGACATTTGGACATATCAACATTCCCAAGCTCAAGGACATGATCAACCATGAAGTGGTAAGAGGTCTTCCAAGATTCAATGATGCTCGACTGCATGAGTTTTGTTAAGCATCCCAACTAAGAAAGCAAACCCGACAACCATTAAAAAAGAGCAACTATGTGGGAAAGAATGTCCTCGACTTGATACACACAGATGTATGGGGACCATCACAACAACCATCAATTACTAGTTTAGATATTGTACCACTTTTATTGATGATCATTCAAGAAAAGTATGGATGTTCTGCATAAAACAAAAATCAGATGTGTTCCCTATGTTCAAGAGATTTAAAGCACATGTAAAAAAGGAAACAAGATGGTACATAAAGACTTTGAGGTTTGATGGAGGAGTAGAATATTTCTCCAAAGAAATTTCAAATTTTCTACATAAAAATGGCATCCAACAATAATTTACATGTAGGTGCCTCAGCAAAATGGGATTGTTGAAAGGAAAAATAGACATATGACAGAAGTTTCCAGATGCATGCTCAATGAGATGAAGGTGCCACTAAAATATTGGGTTGAAGCACCTAGTACGGCTGTTTATTTGATGAACAAGAGCACAACAGCTGGAGTCCATAATTTAAATCTTGAGGAGGTTTATTCTGGTAAGATAGTGGACCTTACACATCTCAAAGTTTTTGGATGTGTGTGTTATGTTCACATTCCTCAAGAACTAAGGACAAAGATGAAGCCAAAGTCAGAAAAATGTATTTTCATAGGATCTTCATCGGAGCAAAAAGGATATAGGTGCTACAATCTGGTGACAAAGGAGCTATGAGTCTCATGTGATGTGGTATTTGATGAGCAAAAACCATGGTTTGGAGACAAAGGGAAAGAGAAGATTCTTGAAGAAGATTATGAAGATGATGAAGGATCTGTCCAAGAAGAATTTCTGCAAACGAGCACTCAAATGTGAGGTCTAGAAGCTTCTATATCACATGGAGAAAGCTCAACATGGAAAGGGAGACTAAGGAGTCATTCCTCATCAGCAACATCAGGTTATGGAAGATTTGAAGGTGAAAGTGCTACCCAAAAAGTGATTCAAATGCAAGTGAAGAAGTGTATGAAGAGGTGATTACACCAAAGGTAAATTTGAACTGGTTGAAGAAGGTATATTCAAAAGGAAATGAAAGGAGGTCTTCAAGAGCAGGGTATCCAATTCAAAGGCTGAGCTATGATAGGAAGAATCAGAACGGAGGCTTATTTGCAAGGAAGAAATCTATATGGGATTGTATCACGTGATGAAGCAATGCCTATTCCAAGATCCAAAGGAGGACCTACTTAAGAGGAAAAAGATAGGCCCACACTTTGGTGTGCAAGGGATGCTCAGACAAAGTGATACATGCTCAAATCTATATCTGATTTTCTATTATCACATATTAGAGGATGCAAGACTTCTCAAGAGACATGTGGTGATATATTTAGATAGTGATGTTGGTGATCACTCTAAGATGGCCAGAGCACTTTTTTCCCTCTTTAGGAGGGTTTTTCCCCCGGCTTGCCCTAATGGGCTACTTACCTTTGAACATTCTAGTGGTAATACATTCAGTATTGTGTGTTGTGCTCCAAGCTTCTTCTTCTTCCTTGTGCTGTTTGCATGCATCCACAAACGTCTAACTCCAACAATTGGTATCAGAGTAGGTTGTCGCTTCATATAGGGCATCATCGACACCTCTTCGATTGCAGTCCCAGAATCGCACGAATTTTGGTGAGCATACTCAGCATGTTTTTGAGATCAAAACAACTTTGCTGTGTGGTGCCAAAATCACGATATGAGCTCGTTTTGGCCTCCGAACGCACTATCATAGTGCTTGTGTAGGCTATCTCGTCTTTTTGTGCCAAAGGTATATACCAGTTTCGGTTCGTGAGTATAAGCATCACAAAGTCTGCTACAAGTTTAGAAGAATTCGTATGGGCACTTCTATTCAACTTTTTGAGATACAGTCAATTTTTTGCATCAAGGTATTTTAGTCACTGGCCATGGCTGACAGGAGTGATGTATTTTGTATGTCGACTGTTAAGGATAAGTTGGATGGTACCAACTAGCCGCTGTGGGCTTACATGATGCAACATATATTGGTTGCAAAAGGACTATGGAACATTGTGCAGGGTGTTGAAAAATGTCCTATCACACTTGCAACTCTTACAACTGCAGGTACTGAAGCTGATGTAGAAGGTGTCGAAGATAATGATACTCTGCATATTCCTATTCGTGTTGTGGCATCTGCTACACCTATTGTAGAGCAAATTTGTTGGGATGGCAGAGATGCCCAGGAACATGCATTGATAGCTTTGTCTGTCAAACGTGCCAATTTTCCTCACATTCGCTCTTGCAGAATAGCTAAGGATGCTTGGGATACACTTACCACATTGTACCAAGCTACGAATGAGGCTCATGTTACTTACCTTCGAAACGGTTGGAGAGTGAGCACATGAATGAAGGTGATTCTATGGATAGTTTTCTAACAAAGATCAAAGACTTGAAGGAACAATTGATTTCTGTTGACGAGGTTATACCAGATAGCTCACTTGTGCAAACCGTTTTGAATGGTCTTCCTGATTCATATCGGAGTTTTGCTTCTACTCTTCGGTTGATGATGAAAGGCAATCCAAATGCCTTGTCATTTGAGGAGTTAGTCTCTGTTCTATTGTAGGAAGATCAATCTAGGCAGTACAGGTCCATTATGTGTGTTGTAGATCAAGCTTTCCTAGCTAGTTAGAAGGGCAAAGGAAAATGGAGCTCTTCAAGTAGTAAGCAAAAATTTGTTAATTCTCTACAACCGAAGAGGGAAGAAAAAGTTGAAAAGAAATCAAAAAAGCAGAAATTGTTTTGCAAGTACTGTAATGGAAATGATCATACCATAAAGAACTGTCCAAAATTGCCTACTAAAGAGGCAAAGAAGAAAGAGGCTAGTCCAAAACTGTCCTCTACAGCAAAAACAGAGTGCTAATCTTGTTCAGGAGGAAGAATGGGCGTTTACTACTGTTTGCAGTTTTGACCCATCTTCTCATGAGCAGGGTATGTCTGTGCTTTCATGTACTAAGGAGACATCTGTTAGATCCAAAGACATGTATGATACTTTGCTGCCTCTTTTTACAGGTAGACAGTCTAGTGCTGGTCCTAATGAGGAAACTTCTCAGCCTTTGCAACTTTCATGTGATGATGTAGATCATCCCATTTTTTATGCAGATTTACATGGTGCACTTATTGATGAGAGAGCTCATATTGAGGAGGCAAAAACTATGCCAAAATGGCTGGTGCAGACTTTGCGTGATAGCAAATTAGATGCACCTCTGTCATATCATACTCGATTAGGCTCTCATAGTGCCTCTTTTGCATCAAATTGCTATGCTATGGCTACATCTAGTCTATGTGATGAGAATCAGCCTGTTTCATTTGACGAAGCACAAAATTTAGAAAATTGGATGGTTGCTATGCAATCTGAATATGATTCTATAACAAAGAACGGTACTTGGTCTTTATGTGACTTGCCTCCTGGAGAGAAGGTCATTGGCACTAAGTGGGTTTACAAGCTAAAGCATAAGCCTAATGGAACAATTGACAAGTATAAGGCTAGGCTTGTTGCAAAGGGTTATGCACAAGAAAGAGGCATTGATTTTGATGAGACCTTTGCACCTAAATGCCGTATGACTACTGTTCGAAGTATCTGTGCACTTGCAGCCCATCATGGTTGGAATGTAAATCAATTGGACATTAAAACTGCATTTCTGAATGGTGACTTGCATGAGGAAGTGTATGTTTTTCAGCCCTGTGGATTTGTGCAGAAAGGGCATGAAAACCAGGTGTAAAGGTTAAAGAATGCATTATATGGTTTAAAGCAAGCACCACATGCTTGTTATGAGAAGATACATGCCTATCTGATTGCACATGGTTTTGAGAAGAGTCCAATTGAAAGCATCCTAGTCCTATTGAGAAGCATATTGATGATTTTAAGGCTGATTTGCATGCCTCATTTGAGATGTCTGATTTGGGGCATTTGCATCACTATTTGGGCATTCAGTTTATGCAAGTTGATGGTGGAATGGATTTGTGTCAAACAAAATATATTGACACATTACTGCAGCATTTAGGCCTTGAAGATAGTAAGCCTATTGCCACTCCTATGCAGATAGGTTCATGATTGAGTCTTCATGATGCTGGAGATGCATTTGGTGTTGTCCTCTATCAACAAGCTATTGGATGCCTAATTTTCTTATGCATTACTCGGCTAGATATTCAGTTTGATATCTCATAGATGAGTAGGTTTATACATTGCCCAAGTGTCAAGCATTGGCAATCGGTTAAGCGCATTTTTCGCTACTTGAGTGGTACTTACGTACTTAGGTTGTTTTATCCCAAGGGGAGATCACTACCGTGATATTTGCATGCTTTTTGTGACTCAGACTAGGTTGGTTGCTATGACACTCCTGTGTCCACTAGTGGCTTTTCTTCATGCTTGGTAGCTCACGTATATCTTGGTTGAGAAAAAATTAGCCTACTGTGGCTACTTCCAATTGTGAGGTTGAGTATAGGGCAGCTTTCAGAGTGAGTGTTGAGTGTGTGTGGCTTAGATGCCTTATGGCTGATTTAAGTGTTGGTCAGTCTTCTGCCACCACCATCTTCACTAACAGTTAGAGTGCATTGGCTATTGCAAGGAACCCTGTGTTCCATGCTCGCACTAAGCACAGTGAGGTGCATTATCATTATGTCAGGGAGAGGTTTTCTGCTGGGGAGATCAGCTTAGCATATGTGCCCACGGAGGAGAACATTGCAGACCTTTTCACGAAGGCTCTACCTAGGGAGAAGTTTGAAGCTTTTTGCAAAGCTTTGGGCTTTTTTCCTTTTGTGGAGTGATCTCCATATAGCTTGGCACTTCCTTAAACATGAGTGCCAGCTACTTGTTCATTGCATCACTCCCAGGGGGGATTTGTTGATATATCTAGGTAGTGATGTGTGTGATCACTCTAGGACTGTTGGGGCACTTTTTTCCCTCTTTAGGAGGTTTTTTTCCCCCGGCTTGTATATATGCCTATTGCCCTAATGGGATACTTATCTTTGTACATTCTAGTGTTAATACATTCAATATTGTGTGTTGTGCTCCAAGCTTCTTCTTCTTCCGTGTGTTGTTCACATGCTTCCGTAGACGTCAAACTCCAACAACATGGGATGCCCTAGAGACTTTTTCTCAGCTAGTACAAAAGCAAGTACCATCTTTGGAATGCGTTCAACCAAATGAAGAAGGATCCAAAACAAACCATCACATAGTTTGTTAGAAAGGTTAAGGAGGTTGCTAATCAATTGGCATCCATTGGAGAGCTGATTGAAGAAGAGGCCATCATGAGGCAAATTATCAATGGGCTTAGAGGTGACAAGCAATGGCAATATTTCACCACAACCTATGATCTCATCATGGATGTGCAAACTTTAGACTTCAACATCTTTCTTGGACAACTATTCAATCAAGAGGCCAATAATAGCATGAAGGAAGGTAACTCCTATCATGGTAATTCAACTAGTGCTCTATATGAAGATAAGAAAGAAAAGAAGATGAAAGGCAAGAAGAAGGAAGAAGATGAAGAGGAGACTTCCCAAGCCAACTTTGCAAGCTAGAGCAAGTGAAAAGGGAAGAAGAAAGGACCAAAGCATGACAAGCCCAAAGGAAAAAATGTTCAACCTTGTGCCATCTATGATAAGACCAACCACACCTTTTAGAATTGCTAGTTATATGGAAAGACCCAAAAAACAAGTGGAAGAGGTGGATATGGCAACAATAGAGGCAGAGGTGGACACAACTTCAACAATAACAATAGAAACCATAACATAATGGACTACAACAATTATTATGAAGAGGCAACATGGCTCTCTTATCTGACTTGGAATGTCCAAAGCATAGACATGAAGTACAAATAGGGGATGACACAAAGCATAGTGTGGAGAAGATTGGTAATGTCAAAGCTGCCAATGGCAAGACAAATATTCTTAGCAAGGTACTCTATGTTCCCACTATTACAAAAAACCTAATAATTGTAGGCCAAGTAGTTGAGAAAGGCTTGCAAGTTAGGTTCACACAACATGGAGAGTTTGTGGAAGATCCATGTCAAGGCTTCATGAAGATAGGTAGAGGTGAGAAGCATGGTAGGCTCTTTACTTTTAAAGTAGGAGAAATAAAAAAACATAGCTCTATTCAACTTTGGGTCTCAAATCCTAAGTGAGCTTGAAGTGTGGCATAAGAGGCTAGCTCATGTGAATGAAAGAACCTTAAGGGATATATGCAAGGATCAAAGTGTTCTTGGACTACCAAACATATCAAAGCAACACATGATCAAGAGATGTGATGCACGTCAGTTTGGGAAGGCACAAAATCAACCATTCAACCACTAGGGCTACATGCACAACAACTTATTGGACTTAGTAGATACACATGTACGGGGGCCAAGGCAAGAACCTTCATTGGCAGAATCAAGGTATTATGTCTCATTTATTGATGACCACAGTAGATGGACTATTCTCTAGTTTATCAAGAGTACGGATGAAGTTTTTTATTGCTTCAAAAATTATCTAGCACATGTGGAGAACCATACGGGTAGATCACTCAAGAAGTCAGATCTAATGGAGGGGGATAATACGTTTGATGAGTTCTTGTAGGCTAAAGGTATAAAAAGGGAAGTGACTACCACGTACTCTCATCAATTGAATGGAATTGTAGAGAGAAGAAACAAGACATTGGTTGGATTATCTAGAACAAGGTTGCCACATTATCTATGGGCAAAGGCTATTTTGATTGGTGTGTAACTTTTCAATAGACTACCATCCAAATCTTTTCAAGGTATGACTCCTTATGAAGCATGGTATGAAAGAAAACCTAGTCTTGGACATTGTAAGGTGTTTGGTTGTTTAGCTTCTGTTCATGTGCCATCATAAATAAGAGGTAAGCTAGATGAAAGGGCAAAAAAGGCGATGTCTATTGGGTATGAAACAACTCAGATGGGTTACATGCCCTATAATCAAAAGCAATTCACTACAATTAGAGATGTTGTGTTTGAAGAACACAGATCTTGGTATGATGAAGACAAACAAAAGGTAACTCTACCATATGATCTTGATTTTCATTCCTATCAATTAGGAAGCAAGCATGAAACATAGGTCTAGGATCCAAAAAGTAATAGAGATGATGACTAAGATGAAAACTAAAAGGATTACAAGCTATGGAAGTTAGGAGGCAAATCAAAGATGCAGGAGTGTGGACAATGCTCCAAGCAAGCACCTAGATGGTCAACAAGAGAGAAAAGACAACTAGAAAGGTATAGATATGATTCGAAATTTGTTACAAAGCATTCAATCTACTCGGCGAAGGACTCAATTTTAGACGAGCCCTCATCCTATGAAGAGGCAAAGGGAAACCCTAATTGGGAAAAGGCCATGAAAGAAGATATAGATGTGTTGAAGGAGATGGTAACTTGGGATTTGGTTCCAATCTCACCCAATCAAAAGGTAATTGGTTGGAGATGAGTGTATAAAGTTAAAAGAAACTTAGATGGATCATTTTATAGATACAAGGCGAGATTAGTTGCCAAACCATGCTCACAAACTCATGGTATAGACTATGAGGAAACACTCTCACGAGTTGCAAAGATGACTACAATTAGAATATTGATAAGTGTAGCTACTGCAAGAAATTGGAGACTCCTCCAACTTGATGTCAAAAATGCATTCCTAAATGGTTGGATAAATGGAGATGTATACATGTCACAACCACTAGATTTTGAAAACCCTAATCTCACATTGTATCTTTGTAGACTTGAGAAAGCATTGTATAGATTAAAATAAGCTCCTAGAGCTTGGAATTACAAGTTGGTTACATACAAGATCAAGAGTTCAAATCGAGAAACTTTGATCTTTTTCTATTCATCAAAAGGGATCACAATGAGGTTATCTATCTATGTGTATATGTAGATAATATTATTGTGACACGTGATGATCGAAATGGCATTCAAAGGATCAAGAGACACATGCAAGAGGAGTTCAAAATCAGTGACTTAGGTGAGCTCAGATATTTCCTAGGTATGCAAGCAATTTGTATAGATGAAGGGATGTATGTTGGTGCAAAGTCCAAGCCCACAAATTTATCTTGAAGTTTATGAACATATGAAGCTCCATGGAAACTATTGCTAGGAAGAGTTTTTATCTTTACCATTTGTAAAAGTCATTTTTGACTTGAAAGAATATTTGTAATCACCTACCAAAAAAACTTGTGGAATTGTTAGATAGAAAAGTAATGAACTCATTGAGGGAATATTTCCTAGATTGAAGGACTACTTTTAGAGAGATCCAAAAGTTGAATTCAAATTCAAATTTGAATATGGCACTTATAAAAGGTGACTTGAACAAGTCACGTGTAGAAGTCTTAATCTCCGAGTTCTCCATTGCCATTTTTGTAAGTGTGTGAGGTCTACATTGTAGCCCACACTACTCTCTATCATTAGGCTATGATTTTCAAGCCTATGATCTTGTACAACACTGTTCATTAATACAATACATCTACATTGTTCATCTATGATCTCTCTATTATAGTCATTTATATTTGTCAACTTGTGCTGCCCATATCTCAGTCAATTCTCCACTATTTTCAATGATTTAAAATCGTTGAAATTCTCTCTAAGTTCTTTACATGCTCAAAAATTTTGAAGGAAATCCATTAAGCCAATTTGGAGAAAAGCACGTCAAAGCATTCACTGGTCAAACTCTGCAGAGATCCAAAAAAATCAGGGGTAATGATTCAATTGCTAAATTGGTTGCTCTGTTTTTAGTGCATCATTACAAGTGATTACACTTGGAATTATTAGCTTACTAAGATAATTTGATACCTCTAAAAGGAAATTCTCTAAGTCCTACTATACTGGTAGCACTCAGCATAACAAGCAGCAGGTGTGTGATAAAAAATAGAAGGTTTTCTTTGATCCTTCTATTTGGAAGTAGTCATTTTTTATTCAATCTTTTCTTACATCATTTCCAAAGTACATAGACACTTGTATAGTGTAATTAGAAATCTAAGAGGCCCCAAAACTCAACTCTGAAGCTACAAGAGGCTGGTACTAAACAGGATTTGGCAGTACCTACTCATTTTCCTGGAGTGTCCATCCATCTATCCCAACAATGGTATCAGAGCAAAGCTAAGGTAAAATGGGAGATGGTTTTCCTTCTTTTATTGATAAATTGGACAAGAACAACTATCAAGCATGGTCCTTGAGGATGAAGACATACTTTCAAGGAAGGATCCTTTATGGATATGTTGTTTAGCACATTCACTATGCTAATAAGCACAATAACTACTCTAATTAGCAAATTCATTAGGCTAATTAGCATAATATCCATGCAAAATCGCGTAATATCTATGTCAAGTAGCACAATAACTATGCTAAATAGCACATTCACTATGAAAATTAGCATAATTGCCATGATAATGATCACATTCATTATGCTAATAAGCAGCTAATAAGAAAAATAAGTATTCTAAATAGCACTTCACCATGCTAGGTAGCACAATAACTATGCTTCAAAGCATCGACAATTGCATACAACTCCTTCTCATAAAGAGAGTAATTTTTATAAGTCGATTCTAGCTTTTTTCCCTCAAAAGCCACTAATCGACCATGTTGAACCAGAACCACTTCTATAACTGAATCAGTCATGTCCATCTCAACAACAAAGGGTTTATTGGGATCTTCTATATATAAAAGTGGAGTTGTAGGAATTGCTACCTTCAATTTTTCAATATTTTGCTTCTATTCATCTCCCCAATCAAAGGTTTTCCCTTTCCCTATTGTTTTGTCATCAGGAATAGAATTTGGGCATAGTTCTTGATGAATTTATGATAGAATTTGAGAAGAAAAGAAATATTTGAAGCTCTTCTAGGTTCTTACAATGTGGCTTAATAGCCCAAACTTTATCATGACTTTATATAAATAAGAAAGTGTCTTTTTACATATAAATGAGAAACTTAGAGATGAAAAGTGTCTTTTCTTAGGAACGTTTCTTAAAAATTAGAAAGTATCTCTCTATATATAAATGAGAAACTTAGAGATGAATCTATTGAAGCAACGTAGAGGAAATACTTATGAAAAAGTGTGAACCAAAGTTCTGATTCTATGAACATTTGATTTCACATGTAAGACCACATTCCATAGAAACGATTAAACATCATGTTCCTGGTGCTTCTTTCAATTGTTGATGTGTGTATTTTATGCCACACTTCAATACATTTGCTCAAACATTCTCCACGAGGTGATTATGTGTCAAGCCTCACAATTGGAGCTTGCACAAGTTCCATAACTTTCCAGAGATACGCGAGTGGGGTGCCTTGAGCTGATGCAAGACATTCTACTTTTGCAGAAAAGGTCTAGATTGCATCCTTTTTGTTTCTTGGTCATCCTCCTGAAGGTCGGTGGTTTAAGGTCGTTCAAGAGGGGAGCCTTCCTAGAGCTTTCTCCCTTATTTATGCTAGGTTGGAGAGTCTCGTTCCTAGCCATCTCATGTCTAAGATGAGTAGAAGTTTCTCTTTCCTTCCTAGTTAGGAAAGAGATAATTTGTGTCTCCAAAGAGACCACCTATGACTTCATTTCTTCTATTATAGACCATCTCTATCCTATAGTTTTGTTCCTTGAGCTTATCGAATTGTTTGTGTGTAACAAACTCATTATAAAGATCAATATATTGGTCATCTTCTTCTTGATCTTCAGTTTCCATGTTTATCCACCTCCGCAAATGTAAAATCTAAGGAGATAAATGAAGATGGAAATCTACTTTATATAACAAAATAGAGAGAAATATCACAAGAGAATTTCCTTGATGATCTCGAAGCTATCCAAAGCAATTTTCAAGTGATCCTTGAAGTAATAAGGCTATGATTTGAAGTTCTTGCCATACCCAAAATAAAATTATTTCATTGGACATGTTTACATTATTATATCAATAATTGACATATCTTATGAATTTGGAGAATCAATTGTAAAGATTGAATCATGCCTTTCTCGATTCCATGATCTACAAAGCAAATTATACACCAGGTCTTATTTCAATATGAGTATAGTCTTAATAGACAATTTCTTTTACATGCAACATCCGTAGCCCTTGACCATGAAAGCGTTCACATTTGATGTATGTTGCAAGCGGCTGTAATAAAAAAAAAAATCAAAGTGAGACGTTTTGCTTTTTGCACTCCTATAATTGTGAAAAGCTGTGATGCTTCTAGAAAAACTGTGAATACTCTTTTTGTCTACATTTCTCATGATTTTTGCAATCAATTCATTATAAGAATATCAGTATTATTCTTTCTATTGTTTAGTAATGAAATTTTGCAATACATGAAATTCTATGTGGAATAAACGAGAAATATATGATGCTTTGTGCGAATATTTTCAACGATGGAAAATTCTTTTATCATACAAATCGGTTGATTCATGACCTAACTCTACATCTTCACGACAAAGTATGTGGTACATACGTATGTATGTATGTACGTGTTGATATGACACAGTTCCTTTGTTAAGCATTGTTAATTAGCACATTTCATGAGTATCTCTTTCTATGATTTGCATAACGCATTATAGAATATATATATATATATATATATATATATATATATATATATATATATATATATATATATATATATATATATATATATATGTGTGTGTGTGTGTGTGTGTGTGTGTGTTTGATATGTCTTTTCTATCTCCATTCTTGATCTCTCTCTTCCTACAAGGTTGGCAAGACTCACTTCAGATCTCTCTTTCGCTCTATCTCTTTGGGTTCCATGATCTTGGGATGATCTTGCTCCTTTGAGGCCGTGGGAAACATTCAATCTTGGCGAAGGGAAGATCGGTTCACCCTTATAGGTGTAGGCATGCCTACCCTGCTCCATAACTAGGAACATCCTCTCTAAAGTGTTATCTAGATAGATAACCTTGCTTGGTTTCTCTAGGTGCTTAAACTCAGAAATGGTGGCTGATCCAACTTTGTTAGGTTGGTTAGGTTTAAACCTCCAAAATTCCTCATTAGTCCTCCTACTTAGGAATAACTCTATGCTCTTATTATCTTGGGGGATCCACTCTGGGGTGATCACTCCGGTCAAGACGAATTTACATCTAGGTGTCCTAGGTTCTCATCCTACGGTTCCTTGCTCTAGGTCTTCCATTTGCATCTCAGAAATGATAATTCCGAACTCATATGTCTTGTCGAGCAAGCTTGTGACCATGTACATGGTTCCCTTTTTATCAATGTATGAGCCTTCTTCAAACCTGACCACAGAGTGTTCAAATCCCACAGACTGATCCATCAAAGAAAGTTGGGCACTCAAAATCAAGGATTGTATTTTCCTTATACCTCAGACTTGGACATGAAGATATACTCAGATGCAGATTGGGAAGGTTGCAAAGATGATAGAAGAAGTACCTCAGGATACCTATCTTTTGCAGGTAACAAACCTATATCATGGTCTTCAAAGAAGCAACCTACTGTTGCTTTATATTCTACAGAGGAAGATTATAGAGGATTGGCCAATGCTACTAACGAGGCCATATGGATCACATTATTATACACAGATTTGGGTTTGCATACTACATCTCCAATGATCTTCGAAGACAATACCTATTCACTACATATTGCAACTAATCCCATTTATCATGCTAGGACCAAGCATATAGAGGTCCACTATCATTATGTGAGAGAGAAGCTATTAAGCAAGGAGATTCACTTGGCATATGTATCAACAAACATGCAATGTGCATATATATATATATATATATATATATATATATATATATATATATATATATATATATATATTCTATAATGCGTTATGATACGAACAATTGTCACTACAACACATACTTTTGAAATCATGGGAATATTCTATAATGCGTTATGAAAATCATAGATAGAGATACTCATGAAATTTATGAGCATATAGATAACTTGATGCTGATTCCAAAAAGCATTAGATCATTGAAAATGGTGGAGAATTGAGTGAGATATGGGCAGCACAAGTTGACAGATATAAATGACTATAACAGAGAGATCAGAGATGAACAATGTAGATGTATTGTATTAATGAACAATGTTGTACAAGATCATAGGCTTGTGTGTGTGTGTGTGTGTGTGTCTGATATGTCTTTTCTATCTCCATTCCTGATCTCTCTCTTCCTACAAGGTTGGCAAAACTCACTTCAGATCTCTCTTTAGCTCTATCTCTTTGGGTTCCATGATCTTGGGATGATCTTGCTCCTTGGAGGCCGTGGGAAACATTCAATCCTGGCGAAGGGAAGATCGGTTCACCCTTATAGGTGTAGGCATGCCTACCCTGCTCCATAACTAGGAACATCCTCTCTAAAGTGTTATCTAGATAGAGAACCTTGCTTGGTTTCTCTAGGTCCTTAAACTCATAAATGGTGGCTGATCCAACTTTGTTAGGTTGGTCAGGTTTAAACCTCCAAAATTCCTCATTATTCCTCCTATTTAGGAATAACTCTATGCTCTTATCATCTTGGGGGATCCACTCTGGGGTGATCACTCTGGTCAAGATGGATTTACCTCTAGGTGTCCTAGGTTCTCATCCTAGGGTTCCTTGCTCTAGGTATTCCATTTGCATCTCAGAAATGATAATTCCAAACTCATATGTCTTGTCGAGTAAGCTTGTGACCATGTACATGGTTCCTTTTTTATCAATGTATGAGCCTTCTTCAAACTTGACCATAGCTTGTTCAAATCCCACAGACTGATCCATAAAAGAAAGTTGGAGAAGCTTGGAGAGGCTTGGAAAGTTGAGTTTTCAATTGGTGAACTTGGTCTAGCATACCAGCATAAGACCAGCCCTAGCTCTTTGTATATGTAAATTAGACCTTATAATCTTGTGGCTAGTGCAATAAAACCCAATAGGTACTTTGGAATATCAACAAGAATAAGTTGATGCAAAACAGATAACTTGCACCTTGACTAGCTAACAAAAACCTTTTCAAAATGGATAGAAATTGTGACTTCAAACACTTAGAGCAGCCTGCACAGTAACAATTGGAAAATTTCCTCTTAAGGGAGTGTCATACATAGGGTTTTCTCGCTAAAATGCATAAAAACCCTAACTTCTATGAATTAGGCAAGGATTAATCACCTTCAAATTGAACTGGTGTCATCCCAAATTTTCAAGGATGTGTAGAGAATGACCCGCAGAGTGAAAAACTTGAGTTTCTCTAGAACTAATGACACAAATGACTTGAAACTTTGTAACATAAACTAGATAGTAGTACCTTTTCAATGAGTGCTTAAACACTAGATTTGGAGCTGTGTAGAGAGAGCAACAATCTGTGCAAGTTGACTCAGTCTGAGGAAAAAGGAGCAGAGAATAGAAATGGCACCAAGCAATGACCCAAGAGTATATGTATTGCTTCAAATCATCAACCTTCTTAATGTAAAAATGATTTGGAGTCTTTACATATACTCTTGAGGATATAGCCACGACTTTTCTTCATGGATTTGAATTCAAAATTAGGCAACTTTGTTAGTTTTCATTGATTGGAATCTTTTCCTACAATCTAGGAAAAGAGAAAGCTAAAATCAAATCTGCCTTTTGATTGATTGATTGAAAATCAATCCCAACCGGTAGCTAGGTAGGTAGGTAGACAAAGAGACAGACACACAGACGGAGAGACTGATAGATAGATAGATAGATAGATAGATAGATAGATAGATAGATAGATAGATAGATAGATAGATAGATAGATAGATAGGTAGGTAGGTAGGTAGATAGATAGATAGATAGATAGGTAGGTAGGTAGATAGATAGATAGATAGATAGATAGATAGATAGATAGATATATAGATAGATAGATAGATAGATAGATAGATAGATAGATAGATAGATAGATAGATAGATAGATAGATAGATAGATAGATAGATAGATAGATAGATAGATAGATAGATAGATAGATATATGGATGGATGGATGGATGGATGGATGGATGGATAGATAGATAGATAGATGGATGGATGGATAGATGGATAGATAGATAGATAGATAGATAGATAGATAGATAGATAGATAGATAGATAGATAGATAAATAGATAGATAGATAGATAGATAGATAGATAGATATATAGATAGATAGATAGATAGATAGATAGATAGTAAACAGCTTTCAAACCATCCTCTCTATTAGGGACACTACCTCTGTTCAGGTGTGACCGAGTAGTCTATCACCTTGTAATTGGATACAAATTTCTTGGCTTCTGATGTCATTCCATAGGTGAAGCTTTAGAAGAAAATCACATGCCTATGTGATGACAAATTCACAAGTGTATTATATTTGTAAAGTTAGTTCACTTTAGTTCTAGAAGTTTTTTAAAATCAAGAGAATGAGAAAATCTATATAAGTAATTGGACATATATTTGAATGTCAAAGCTTTAGAAGAAAATCACATGCCTATGTGAAGGACAAATTCACAAGTGTATTATATTTGTAAAGTTAGTTCACTTTAGTTCTAGAAGTTTTTTAAAATCAAGAGAATGAGAAAATCTATATACGTTAGTTTGTATCAACTGATGCGATGAGAGAAGAAGTAGAAGAGAGTGAAAGAATGTTAGTAGAAGTTCATTTTGTATGATTGAATAAAGTTGGGTTCTCTAAGTGAGAACGCACTTGTAAACTTCTGAGTTTTTATAGTTATGAGAAGAACTAAGTAAAGTTCTGTGTATGAGACTCTCTTCATCATCTCCATGATTACCTACTGTGTGATGAGTTCAAAGGATCAAGTTTTCCAAGCAACTCGATGCCTGGCATCGAATCTCTGCCGATAAGTCATATTTTCATATATCTATTTCATTCAGTGCTGAAGTGTTTGCAAATCATGACTTTGTTGGAGCAACTCGATGCCTGGCATCGAATTCCAGAAGATAAGTGATGTTCTAAGTATACATGAAATCATCTATTGTTTTGGCATCTGAAAGGTCAAGGTTTTATGCGGGAACTTGATGCCTGGCATCGAATCCCTACTAGAAAAATGGCTAAAAACACCCCAAGTCGATGCACGGCATCAAATTCTCGTTGCAAGTCGATGTTAGGCATTGAATTCCATTTTTAGACATGCATTTTTTACTATAACAGGAAGATTTTCCAATTTTGGCAGATATACATAGTCATCTTGTGAAGGCCATAACTTGAGTTCTAGAGATCTGTTTCTTGCAAATAATAGCTTGTTGGAAAGCTCTTCGCTTCTATTTTCATTCACAAAAAGATATTGGATACATAATATTTGTGCTAAGAGAAATTAGCAAAATACGGAAGGTATGTCATTTTAGTGACTGGAAAGTTCTGAAGAGTTAAAGTTCTTGGTTTTGGCTATCATTTCTCAAATTTTGGAGTGGCAATGAGTTAATGGTGACCATAGAGGTTGTCTAGTGTCACATTAATTCATTTGTTGTGATGTTTCACGCATCATTGATCAACAAGTGGTATCAGAGCAAAAAGGTCGTAAAGAGCAAAAGGTGGCAAAGGTACGAGAAGTTGTGTAAACTTTTCCATTAAAGTTTGAAAGGTGAAGCATTTGAAGATACAAGGCATCAAAAGGTTACTTCAAAAGTATCCTCATACACAAAGAACTTCAAAAGGTATTATTCTTTGTCCTTTAAGCTAAAAGGTTGTAGCAGAAGGAAAGGCATATGGCAGATCATATCTCCATTGACAAACTGGACAGAGATAATTACACTGCATGGGTAATGAGAATGGAAGCCTTACTTATGAGTAAGGATCTCATGGTATATGTAACATGTGAAGAAGAGAAGCCAATATTTGAAGAAGAAAGCCGACCAAAGAAAGAAGAACTTGATGCTTTAAAGCATTGGCAGAAGAAGGATGCAAGTGCAAAAGCCTACATCTACAATACAATCTCTGATCATTTGCTACCACACATCAGAGGATTGGAATCATCTGAAGATATATGGAATGCATTGGGGTATCATTTCCAAAGTACTACCAAAGCAAGGAAAGCAAGTCTATGGTTAGAGTTTACAACATTCAAGAAGAAGCCAAGTCAAAGTATTAGTGATTATGTCACTAAGATGAAGGATCTAGCAGATAGTCTTGGATCCATAGATGAAGATATTGAGGATCAAAGGTTGATTGCCAATTACTTGCACGCTTCAGAGGGGATGAAAGGTGGAAACCTTTTGTCTTGTCAACAGAACTTTCATTGAATCATTATGTTCCAGATTTGAACCGGTTGCTTGGTTTGATGCTCACATTTGAGCAAGACTTGAAGGGAGATGGAGATAAAGGAAAAAGTTCTACAATGTACATGAAGAACAAGAAGAAGGGAGATAAAGGTAAAGCAAAGGATGAAGAAGAGTCAAGTTCACAAGTTTATTATGCAAGATGTAAAGGCACATGCAGAGGAAGAACAAGAGGTTTTGGAAGAGGAAGAGGTAATCAAAATAACAACAAGAAGGCTTGTTGGATCTGTGGATTGAGTAATCATTTGGCTCATGACTGTTGGCATAATCAACAAGGATCAAATCAAAATCACAATAACAATAGCAGAGGAAGAGGTGGAAGATATCAAAGTAATTTTCAAAGAGGTAGACAAAGTCAAAGAGGAGGCTATGGTAGAGGTGGAGAAAGAAGTTAGGGACAGAATCAATCCTACAACACCACCTACTACAATTATGCAAATGACACACAGAATGAAAGTCATACACCATTGATGATGAATTCAATCAGCACATCAGATAAAGAAGATCTAAAGGTATTTTACATTGACTCTAGATGTTCTAATCATTTGTCAAGAAACATAGAATTGATGTCAGAATTGGAAAAAGGCATCTCTAGTCATAGTGTTCAAACAAGTGATAATACAAGACATAGTGTACATTCAATTGGAAAAATGAAATGCAAGAGTGGAGCAGATTTGCTAACCAATGTTTTGTATGTTCCCACAATACCTAAAAACTTGATTAGTGTGGGACAGATAGTTGAAAAAGGTTTTCAAGTCAGGTTTACAAATGAAGGGATGAAGATCCAGAGAATGGATATAATCATATTGTTTGTGGTAAGAAAGAAGGTAGACTCTTTACTTTAAGAGTACAAGGGAACATTGGTCAAGCTTTGCTCACACATGGTGAAGGAGTGATTACAGAACTTGATCTCTGGCATAAGAGATTAGGTCATTTCAATGAAAGAGGAATTAAAGCTATGGTTGCTAATCAGTCTATACTAGGATTACCAAATGTGTAGAGTCAACATATGGTTTATAAATGTGAAGCATGTCAAATGGGAAAAGCACACAAGTTACCATTTCAAAAGAAAGGATTCAAACATGATGGATTACTAGAGCTCATTCATGCAGATGTATGGGGACCAACAAAAGAAGGATCTATCACTGGCTCAAGGTATTATGTTCTTTTCATTGATGATGCTACAAGATGGATAACATTATATGTTTTGGAGGAAAGATCACAAGTGTTTGGAGCTTTCAAGCATTTTCATGCATATGTAGAGAGAGTCACAGGTCAAAAGCTTAAAAGACTGAGGTATGATGGAGGGGGAGAATACTTCTCCCAAGAGTTCAATGATTATCTTTGGAATGCAGGTATTAAGAGAGAAATAACTTGTAGGTACACACCACAACAAAATGGTGTAGCAGAAAGAAGGAACAAGACTTTGGTTGAGTTTGCTAGAGCTATGTTGAAGGAGAAGAATTGTCCAAATTATCTTTGGGCTGAGGCTATAAATACAGCTACATATCATGTGAATAGATTACCATGTGCAGATCTCAATGGAATGACTCCATATGAAGCTTGGTGGGGTAAGAAACCAACACTAGATTATTGTAAAGTGTTTGGATCAATTGCATATGCTTATGTTCCATCACAACTTAGACATAAACTTGAACCAAAGGCAGAAAAATATATGTTCATTGGTTATGATGAAAAGCACATGGGTTACATATTGTGGAATCCTCTAACCAAACAATTTATTGTTTCTAAAGATGTTACATTTGATGAACAAAAAAATTGGTATGCAGATCAAAGTCATACAGCTGAAGAATTTGAAGAAAAGGTAAGAAGATGTGAGAAAGGAAAATCAATTGTTCAGGTAAATAGAGATGAAGACTATATGCAAGCAAGTACATCCAGAAGTGGATTAACAAGAAGAAATGAAGAAGGTCCTATATTTGATGAAGAGGTGTATCCATAAACTTATGAAGAATGTGAACCAAGAAGGTCAAGCAGGACTAGAAGGAAACCAAAAAGGTATTCTTATGATACTTCTTACATAACTCAGAAGAACTATGCATATATGATCAAAGATGATGAAGAACCTCAGAATTATGATGAAGCTAAAGGTAAGAAGAAATGGGAAGAATCAATGAAGGAAGAATTTAATGCAGTAGAGGAGAACATGACATGAGAACTTGTTCCTAAACCAAATGGTAAGAAAGTAATTGGAAATAAATGGGTTTATAAAGTGAAGAAGCTGCAGATGGAAGTATAGCCAGATACAAAGCTAGACTGGTGGTGAAAGGCTATGCCCAAACCTATGGCATAGATTATGATGAGACATTCATTCATGTAGCTAAGATGTCAACTATAAGGACAATCATTGCTATTGCAGCTTCAAAAGGATGGACCCTAAGTCAATTGGATATAAAGAATGCATTCTTGAATAGATACATATCAGATGAGGTATACATGGAACAACCTCAAGGGTTTATAGATTCCAGGTATCCAAATTTTGTTTGCAGGCTGAGAAGAGCACTCTATGGATTGAAGCAAGCTCCAAGAGCATGAAACTATGGAGTGGTGAAGTATCTGAATGAACTTGGATATAAAAGTTCAAAAGCAGATCCAAGTCTACTCATCAAAAGAGCAGCGGAAGGTACAATCTACATTTGTATTTATGTAGATGACATTATAATCATAGGTACTTCAGATGAAGGAATCAAGGAGGTAAAGAGATTACTTGAAAACGAATTCAAGATGAGTGATCTAGGAAAGCTATCATACTTTCTTGGTATGGAAGTCACCTATACAGGTCATGGCATATATGTATCACAAGAAAGGTATCTTCTGAATCTATTGAAGAAGTTTGATATGGAAAATTGTAGAGAAGCTTCAACTCCACTTGAAGTTAATCACAAGCTCAGTAAATATGATGGTGTATAATACAAAGATATGAGGAAGTATCAATCTCTTGTGGGTAGTTTGATTTATGCTACACTAACAAGACCTGATCTTAGTTATGCAGTGGGAGTTCTATCACAATTCATGCATTGTCCAAAGGATCCACATTGGATTGCAGGTCAAAGAGTTGTCAAATATATCAAAGGAACTATAAAGGAAGGATTGTATTATCCTTTTATATCAGATTTGAATTTGAGAGCATATAGTGATTCAGACTGGTCAGATAATCAAGATGACAGAAGATCAACTCATGGTTACATGATATACATTGGTGATAATCTTGTAAGTTGGTGTTCAAAGAAACAACATACAATAGCATTATCATCAACTGAAGCTGAGTACAAAGGACTTTTGGAAGCAGTTAAGGAGGTCATATGGATGCAAACACTGTTCAAAAGCTTGGTCATTGATCAAGGTATACCTACAATACATGGAGATAATATGAGTTCACTTTATCTTGCAGCAAATCCAGTATTTCATGCAAGAACAAAACATATAGAGATACACTATGAAGAAATAGAGAATGTCAATTAGTGATTGAGGGGGAGCTATTGGAGAAACACTCACTAATTGGACATATATTTGAAGGTCAAAGCTTTGGAAGAAAATCACTTGCCTATGTGAAGGGACAAATTCACGTGTATTATATTGTAAAGTTAGTTCACTTTAGTTCTAGAAGTTCTTTAAAATCACAAGAATGAGAAAATCTATATAAGTTAGTTTGTATCAACTGACGGGATGAGAGAAGAAGTGGAAGAGAGTGAAAGAATGTTAGTAGAAGTTCATTTTGTATGATTGAATATAGTCGGGCTTCTCTAAGTGAGAAAGCACTTGTAAACTTCTGCATTTTTATAGTTATGAGAAGAACTAAGTAAAGTTCTCTGTATGGGACTGTCTTCATCATCTCCATGATTACCTACTGTGTGATGAGTTCAAAAGATCAAGTTTTCCAAGCAACTCGATGCCTGGCATCCAATCTCTGATGATAAGTCATATTTTCATTTATCTATTTCATTCAGTGCTGAAGTGTTTGCAAATCATGACTTTGTTGAAGCAACTCGATGCCTGGCATCGAATTCCAGAAGATAAGTGATGTTCTAGGTATACATGAAATCATCTATTGTTTTGGCATCTGAAAGGTCAAGGTTTTATGCGGGAAGTCGATGCGTTGGTGTGGTGTTTCGTAGAAAGGAGGGTGAAAGGATGGATATAAGATTTTATTTTTTTACAAAGGCTTTACGAACCGCACCCTAAAACTCCAAAAAAATAAAAACATGACATTTGGCTAGAATCCGAGGCATACGAGATTGCAAGATCAAGATACATCAAGCACTTAAACGTATGAAAGTAAGGAAAGAAATAACTTATAAAAGGGTCATAACAACATTGGACCATTTCCAATGTGCATGAATGCACAAAATGAGTCCTTAAAACTATCAAAGAAGCTTCCTTGTTTTAGTCTAGCTATGTAAAGAAGAGGAAAAAAAAGAAAAACAGTTTGATCATTACATTATCTTCATCCTCTAATAAGCGCAACAACTCAAAAATTCTTCCTTAAATTTGATAAAATTCTTTTAAACGAAGGCCTGAAGTCAGTTTTGTGAACTTGTTCAATTCCCTTTCTGTCCATTGTCCTACTTCTACGAGTTGTAAAGCGTATGAAACTAGCGAGATGATGCACCTGCAACAACTCAATAAAGTTTATACATATAGGATTCCAGTGTCCTCACACGACAATCGAACACGAAAGGCACACTTCAAATGTGCAATTAACAAGAGCATAGTTTGAATTCATTTTATATAAAAAAAATCCTCATCATAGTTTGAGTGTAGAAGATATCGAACAATGGATTTCAAGGCTTCAGCGTCAATCTACACAAAATATGCAGAACATGAAAAATAACCTCTCAACAGAATGCAAAGGAGAAACGTATCTAACCATAATTTTCACTTTACATCTCTTTGGTTGAAACATTTATACACATAGGTAATATGGATCTCTGATTCATTTCCCCGGATCTCACTGTAAACAGTCCCCTACATTTGTGCATCAATGGTTTTCCAATTTCAACCAAATTTTTATCTCCAATTAATGCGCAAAGAGGTTTGAACCTTGCTCAAGTTTTCAAAGTGAATCGCTTTACCATGCACGCTAGGATTCATGACAGAAACAAACATGATCATAATATTGAAAAGTACTGCAATTCAAAACCTATTGCTGCAAACATACTTGTCAGCGTTTAACTTTAGAAAGCCACTTAATTGGATTTACAACTCAAAATCGGTGAGCAAGAACTTTGTTGTACATGTACATCGAACTATAGTCAGAAGACACAGAGTGGATGTATGAGAATCTGCTACATCAATTGGCATGGTGTTCATCATGCTTAGCAATAAACCTATGAAAGTAAATCTGTATGAAGCAAATGCATGATTTCACATTCACAATAAGTTCAATGGGATGTTACAGAGAAGACGGAACACCCTTTTAGTCATAATCTTGGAATAACTTTGAACAAAAGCATTACATGAGGATCAGAAGCTACTATCCGATTCAGTCACAATTCACATCAAGAATCAGTAAGAAGTCTTTGTAACAAGGAAAAACACTGGTCGAATATAGTTAACGCTATATATGCACAGAAGCTTTCAATACCTGGTATAAATCAATAGCATAATGAGATATCTTTAGGCTTCAGTAGCATGCGTGTGTTTTGAGACCGTATCATCGCTTCCTCTTTCGTTATCATATGCATACCCCTAAAATGATATGTCGTCAGCTCTTTTACTTGAAGATTCATTCTCGCAAGAACTTCTCATTGAATCTGCTGCTACGCGAAGTATAGGCCAACCCGATGGGCAGATCCTTCAATCCCTTTCCCATCTCATAGTTGACTGCTCACATTCCTCCAGAAGACAATGCCCTCGTTCTGCCTGAACTGCCTCAAACTTTGAATTAACAGCTTCTCAAGAGATCGCATCTTTTTATAATACTCTGTTCAGAGCTCATTAAATTGAGTTGCGCTACTTTCTCTTGCCGTCCCCCCCTCGGATGTTCTGACGGCCATTGTCCACTTATTTTCTGATTACAGAACTGAAAAATACAAATGGCAAGGCCTGCAGTAGTCGACCCCCTTCGGTTCCTCGATTCCCCCTTTTTTTCTTCTCACTCTTTCCTCTTCCATTGAATCCATTTCTCGTGCAGATCACGTGATCCACCCAACCTTCCATGTATAATTCGTACCTATTCTCTTTCTTGGAAAAGGAGAAAATTCATTCCCTCATTTCTCTGAAACTATTTTTTTTTTCTTGCTGAATATTTTTCCCGTAAGTGTACATATGTATATGTAAATATAAGCTTAATATACACAAAGTTAGCACTTTCTTTAGCACACACACATACATGATCGCACTTAGGCATGGATTTTTACACACGTACCTTGTCAAGGGAGCACTTCCGTGATGAAACGCATATACATAAATACACTTTTGACTTCCTGTATAGAGGCACACATATATACATATTCACATATGCACATTTGAAGGTCACAAGCCATTCTTATGTTCTTTATGCAACTATACAAGGAATGCAAAAATAAAGTTGTTACAACAGATCAATTTGCGTTTTCAGATAGCATGCCAATCCTTTACAGATACATTCGCATGTATTTGTAAATACCATTTTTATTTCTAGATGTCAATTCCCACTTTCTCATCAAGTGCCTCCATTCAATAACTCCTCGAAGGTGCAACCCGAACCACTTGATTTCTTAACATATACTTAAGTTTCAATCCGTGTCTTCTTGATCCCATGAAACGAGCCTTCGACAACTTCCCAATATAACCTGCAAAGTTAATATACCCAACCATTTTATTCAATTATGGTATACCTTTTTAGCACCTTAAAGTTGGGGTTCCATGCTTAATTATTAAGCTTGAATTTAAATCAGAACCACAACGTGGCATCGAATCCTTGCTAAAAAGTGGCTAAAAACACCCCAAGTCGATGTCCGACATCGAATTCTTGTTGCAAGTCTATGCTATGCATCGAATTCCATTTTTAGATAGGCGTTTTTTACTATAACAGGAAGATTTTCCAATTTTGGTAGATATACATAGTCATCTTGTGAAGGCCGTAACTTGAGTTCTAGAGATCCGTTTCTTGCAAATAATAGTGTGTTGGAAAGCTCTTCTGTTCTACTTTCATTCACCAAAAGATCGTGGAGAAATAATATTTATGCTAAGAGAAATTATCAAAATAGTGAAGGTATGTCATTTTAGCGATTGGAAAGTTCTAAAGAAGTAAAGTTCTTGGTTTTGGCTATCGTTTCTCAAAGTTTGGAATGGCAATGAGTTAATGGTGACCATAGAGGTTGTCTAGTGTCACATTAATTCATTTATTGTGATGTTTCACACATCAACAAACATCTACAACTTTTGTTGGGGATCCATGCATGGTAGAAATTGAGACTGGCTTAAAATAGTTTTTCTTCAAGGAGGTCTCATTTGTAGCATTCATATGAAGAAGATCTATGCTTCGACTCTGATTAGGATTGAAATCTGGATTTTAGATGATCCTTGTTTGAACAAACAACGAGATCGTTAGTTGGAAGAGAAACTTTCTTTGAAAGATCCGTATTTGAATGAAGAACTAGATTTGGATGAGTATTTGAATCACACTATTGAGCAAGATCCCTTTGGGGGTTATGATCTAGGTTTCAACTAGACCCTAGCATAGATTTAAGCTCACATGCGATAGAAATGGATAGAAAGAGGAACCTTTTTATTGACTACAGAGTTGTAACTAGATAGATGAATATGTGAGATGCTAAGTAGATCAAGAAAATTCTCAATCATTTAGTCTAGACCATTATCAAACTCGATGTGTATGGACTCTGCATCATGCATGTGGTCAACTGTGGAAGGATCCACATTGACATCCACTGTTGATTGGGATTGGAGGAAGAATAGAATATTGACTCTCTCTTTTGATGTTAAAGATTGGGCTCATCTTACTTTCAGAGAATGGTATACCTTCAACATTCTCACTTGTTCCAAGATCCATATTTTATGTAGCATCACAATTGGTTGTAATTGTCTCGATTGAGGTACAAGCAACTGCTTAGTACAACAAAACCACCCAGATTAGTATTTTGGTAGACAACTAAAGAGTGAGAAAGAGCTAAATAGTTGATGGATGGATGCATTTTAGATAGGTATATACAAAATATAGATGGTTGGATGGATTATTTTCTAGATAGGTAGATAGCTAAATAAATTTTTAGCTATTGGATAGCTATTTAGCTTCATAGGTAGATGTTGGAGTTCGAGGTCTGCAAAAGCATGTGAATATCACAAGGAAGAAGAACAAGAAGTTGGAGCACAATGCACAATATTGAATGTATTACGGCTAGAATGTACAAAGATAAGTGACCCTTAGGGCTTTTGGTGTATATACAAGTCGAGGGAAAAAAACCTCCTAAAGAGGGAAAAAAGTGTCTCAACGGTCCTAGTGTGTTCACACATCACTACCTAAACGTATCAATAGATCCCGCCTAGGAGTGATGTGATGAACAAGGAGCTGGCACTCAAGTATAAGGAAGTGTCAAGCTATGTGGAATCAATCCACAAAAGGAAGAAAGTCCAAAGCTTTGTGGAAAGCTTAAAACTTCTCCCTAGGTAGAGCCTTTGTGAAAAGGTCTGGAATGTTCTCCTGTGTGGGCACGTATGCCAAATTGATCTCTCTAGTAGAGAACCAGTCTCTAACATAATGATAGTGCACCTTAATGTGCTTAGTGGGAGCATGGAACACAGGTTTCCTTGCAACTACCAATGCACTTTGACTATCAATGAAGATGGTGGTGGCAGAAGAGTAACGGACACCCAAATCAGCCATAAGGCATCTAAGCCACACACACTCAATAGTTGCTATGAAAGTTTCCCTATACTCTGCCTCAAAGCTAGAAGTGGCCAGAGTAGGCTACTTCTTTCTCAACCAAGATATGCATGAGCTACCAAAAATGAAGCAAAGACCACTAGTTGACACATGAGTGTCATTAGGAACTAGCCTAGTCTGAGTCAGAAAAAGCGTGTAAATCTAGCGATAGTGATCCCCCCCTTTGGGATAAAACAATCCAAGTAGCTGGGTACCACTCAAGTAGCAAAAGATGCACTTAACCACCTCCTGATGCTTGACACCTGGGAAATGCATAAGCCTGCTCATTTGTGAGATAGCAAACTGAATATCTAACCGAGTAATGCATAAGTAAATCAAGCATCCAACAACTTGTAGCATCAAGTGCATCTCCAACATCATGAAGATGCAATCATAAACATGTCTCCATAAGAGTGGCAATAGGTTTGGAGTCTTCAAGGCAAAAATGTTGTAGTAATGTGTCAACATATTTTGTTTGACACAAAATTATTCTGCCATCAACTTGCGTAAACTGAATGCCAAAATAATGATGCAAATGCCCAAATATGACATCTAAAATGAGGCATGCAGACCAGCCTTAAAATCACTAATATGCTTCTCATGAGGCCAGTGAGTAGCATATCATGAACATACACAAAAATGATCAGAAGCACATAATTAGGAAGCTTAACATGTAAGCTACTCTCATTTGGACTATTCTCAAAACCATGTGCAATCAGGTAAGCATGTGTTTTTCCATATCAAGCACATGGTGCTTGTTTCAAACCATATAATGCCTTTTTCAACCTACACAATTGGTTTTCATGCCCTTTCTACACAAAGACACGAGGCTGAAAAACATACACTTCTTCATGCCAATCACCATTCAAAATGCAGTTTTAATGTCGGACTGATGTACATTCCAACCATGATGAGCTGCAAGTGCAGAGATGCCACGAACAATAGTCTTTCGACATGTAGGTGCAAAGGTCTCATCAAAATCAATGCCTTTTTCCTGCACATAACTCTTTGCAACAAGACTAACATTATACCTGTCAACTCTTCCATCAGGCTTATGCTTCAACTTGTATACCCACTTAGTGCCAATGGCCTTCTTGCTAGGAGGCAAGTCATGTAAAGACCAAGTATCAATTTTCATGATAGCATCATATTCTAATTGCATAGCAGCCATCCAATTTTTAGAACTTTGTACTTCATCAAATGAAATAGGCTCATGCTCATCGTAGAGACTAGAGGCAGCCATAGCATAGCAATTTGATGCAAAAGAAGCACTATGAGAGCCTGAACGAGTATGATATGATAGAGGTGCATCTAATTTCTATCATGCAAAGTCTGGAACATCCATTTTGGCATAGTTTTTGCCTCCTCAATATCAACTCTCTCATCAATAGGTGCATCATGTAAATTTGCATAAAAAATGGAATGATCTACCGCATGAAACCTATAAATGTTGAGAAGTTGCCTCATTAGGACCTGCACTAGACTATCCACCTATAAAAAAATATGCAGCAAAGTTTCATGCATGTCTTTGGAGCTAACAAAAACAAAATGGAATGATCTACCACATGAAACCTATAAATGTTGAGAAGTTGCCTCATTAGGACCTGCACTAGACTATCCACCTATAAAAAAATATGCAGCAAAGTGTCATGCATGTCTTTTGAAAGTAATGCTTGGATAGCATCTTCCACAAAAACAACATCACGGCTAACCAAAATGCATTTAGTCTATGGACGATACAAACGATAGCCTTTGCTTTTAGAACTGTACCCAACAAGAATACATTTCATTGCTTTATCATCCAATTTTCTACAATGTTGTTTGTGCACTACTGCATATGCCAAACAACAAAAAACACGTGAGTGAGCAATAGATGGCTTGCGACATGCGAAGCCTCATATGGAGTGATGGACTGCAATGCTTTAGTGGGATACTTGTTAAGTACATATGCTGCACACATAACAACCTCAAACTAGAAACTATGTGGTAAGGCATGACTCTTAACCATATACCTCACCATCTCTATGAGTGACATGTTATTCCATTTAGAAACTCCATTTTGTTGAGGTGTAGATGGGACTATACACTGATGTTTTATCCCACATTCAGCCAAAAATGCATTAAATTCAGAAGACATAAATTCCCTCCCCCCTCCATCAAAACGAAGGTGCCCATTTTACATATCAAATTTTTTTTAGCCAAAACCAAAAACTATTTGAAGCACATAAACACTTCAGACTTTTCTTTCAATGGATACGTGTCGCTATAGGACCACAAACATCATTATGAACAAATTGGAATTTTTGAGTAGCTTGAACTGAACCATATTTTGGGAATGAGGAATGCTACATTTTGCACAAAATATAGCCTTCACATACATGTTTACCAAGTGCCTCAAGTTTAGGCAAAGAGGACACCATTTCAAATTTCTAAAGGCATAGAAAACTAGAAAAATTCACATGACCAAAGCATGCATCCCAAAGCTTTGCATCTGACATAGCCTGAGAATCATGTACTGCACATGCTGAATCATTCAGAGATTTCTCATAGTCTATGAGCTTATACAACCCATGATAAAAAATGCCAGAAGCAATAATGACATCACCACTTGATAGATCATGAATTGTACATCTATGATCAACAAATTTCACAACCAAGCCAATCTTGGCTAAAGCTAAAACTAAGAATAGATTCTTCTTGATCCTTGGCACAAATAAAGCAACCAACAATGTAAAATAACTACCACCAGTAGTAGTCAAAATGATCTTAGCGACTCCCATGATAGGATAAGAGGATATGTTGGTGCATGTGGCAGTATTCCTGTTGGGAAATATGGATTGACACCTCAAGAAATGAGTTGGTATTGCTAATCCTTGCTTTGTACCTATCGTCTTTCACTTCAATTTGTGATGTAGCCCCTTAAGCTTGCTAATGAAACTAAATAAGTACCTTTGTACTTTGGAGATGATGCTTCAAACAATTATATCAAAACAGATAACTCTGCAACTAGCTTGTGACCAAAAAATAGCTATGCTCAGTACTCACACTATAATAGCAAGTAGAAAAATTCCTTTTGGATGAATCCAAGTAGCTTACAGAGCTAATGATTCCAAGTGAAATCACTTAAAGTGATAAACTACACGCTGAGCAATCCAGTTAGCATTTGAAGTCTTACTCCCAACTTTTTATGAGATGTGCAGAGAATGACTAGTGATTACTTCAGCACAAGTTTCTCCAAATTGGTTGAATCAAATTACTTCCAATTTTGATGGCTTGAAGTAGACTTTGAGCTTGTTCCAGCAAGACATAGATCATGGAAAATGGATAACAAAGCACTGAGATATGGTCATCACAAGTGCACTATTTTGAGTGAACATGGCAAAGAAACCAACAAAGATGCTTAATGATGTATATGTATTATGGAACATGATTTTACAAAATCATTGGCAAAGAAATGATGCCAAATGATAGTGAGGTGAGTGAGCAATGAGGATTACTACTCAAACTCTACTAATGATCTATGAATGGCTCACAAAGGGAGTGTGTTTGGCCACGAGATTTCCAAGTGCGTGTATAGGTACTTTCTTCAAATTTGAATTTGAAATTTAAATTATATTCAACCTAAAATTTCTTCCTCTAAATGAGGAGATATTGTCTCATGAAAAAACTCGTATAATAAAGTTTTCCTAACTCCACGAAATGAGTGGACTTACAAGATTCTCTTCATATAAAACACTTTTACATTTGGTAATGATCAAATTATTACATGCTAGTGTTCATATGCTCCATTAAATGGATGCACATATATTCTTCAATGTCTAGCCAAGTGTGATGGCTTGGATTTGCACCAACAGCTCCCCATCAAGCCAAACATCTTGGGTTTGTCTTCTCCATTAATCCTCTTGAATGTCCTACACTCCAATCATAGTGTTGGCACCCGGATCCCCCAGACGCACAAACCCAAAGGATAGTACATAAACACAATCACACAAAAGTACTCAGAGATAGAAAGAGACAAGAGACGACACCAGATTGGGTATAATCTCCCCCCACATACTCTGATGGACAACTCTATCAGAGACTGTGTATTTATAGGTAATTCATATTATGTCCTGTATTGAAGACACATGAGGGCCACACTTTAAATAACGTGCATTTGCTTTATTTACAATCCATGCACATTCACACCCTCATGGAGCTTCACCTTCTAAATCGAAACACAAAACACATTAAAATCTTCAAGGAAATAAACCTTCATTCCAATATTCCATAAAGTATAACACGCCCCTCAGTTGTCGAGCAACTCACCTTAGTTGTTGAGCAACTGACCTAAGTTGATAAGAAGAAAATAGACATGGATGGCCAATCACATGTCCCATCACTGAACAATCATAGGCATGTTCCATGTAAACACACATGCATGGAACTAAAAAACTAGAATTTAATATGAATTTGAATGATAAGCAGGATTAAGTCTATTTTGGAACCTAAATGCAATCCAAAAGTGATTATACAAATGGATATTTTGATGTGATAAGATAACTTTTGGAAAATCATGAATTATTAGTAGCAATCGATTTTCTAATCATGAATTTATACTTGAATGCATGTGCATACAAATTTTCTAAAAATTTTGGCAGCATAACTGTGCAATTTTGAAAATCGGACAAACAATTTTCATGATATCGGTGCCAGGCATAATCTATGTACAAATAGACCAAAAGGGGATTTCACACCCTCACAATTTGAGATTTTTCTCCTTGTTAACCTACAAGAAAATACTTACTTCTCAAGAAGAATACATGCACCGGACAATACAAATCCATATCTAAGCTATGTGTATACTCTATGTATTAGGCAAAATTGGCATGTCCTATATGCAATTTGATGCAAAAAAGGAGCAATGATGCATATAAACTGACAATAAACTTATCTGGAGGTTCAAAAGATCATTTGCAGGTCTGTATAGGGGCTAAAGATTGTCCACCCTTAGTTGGAGTAGCTTTTCAAGCTTCTCTCAATAAATTGTGCTTCAAAACGATGCTGGAAAGAGGGTCGTTGATGGATGAATGACAAACTCCAAAACTTTGAAACTAACCAAGACTGAAACCAAAATGGATTTGGAAAGATCTCCTAAAGGGCTATCCGCAACAAAAGAAAATCTCCAAATTTGGAGGTCGGATGCTCAAAATATGGGCAAAAGGGTTGAAAGAGGTGGATGGAATTAGCTAATGAACAAAGCTTAAACTATGGGGAAGAAGAAATTCGAAATTTCTCTCCTGCATCCAGCTAGCACGAATAAGACCTGCTCTGTATTGTCCCTTCACGAAAAAGCACCCGAGGGCATAATATATCCCATATAGATTCTTAGCTCTATCTCGGTCGTTGACGGACGGGCTGGATTATCCCACATATGCGAATACATAGAATCTTGTCTTTGAGGAAATGAAATAGGCAGTCGCGCGTGATGTTGTGAGTGAGCTCTAAAGGTGGTTAACGCTGAGATCTCCAGCAAATAGATGCAAGAAAAAATGTATGAATGCCGTATGGCACGCCAAACATGGAAGTCCCAACATTAAGGCTAAACTTTGTGTTCGGTTCACAAAGTTGTAGGTCCACGTAATAGAGGGGCGGTTCATGCGTAAATTTCTTGAATGTGATAGCTTTTGAAAAAGAACGTACGTGGGTGCCGTGAGAGGGGGTTCGTCCCCATGGGCGATGCATTTTACCACAAGCGGATGAAATCCCTATTGTAGATGACGACCCACCTCGAGAACTGCTTGCAGTACAACAATCCAGACAACGACGATGAAATCACGGCTAAGAAAAGCAAGCTCTTGCCAAGTTGAAGATGATGATGACCTAGATGCTAAAAACACAGATATATACACCTCCATTTCATCCCTACTATAGATGACGACCCACCTCGAGAAATGCTCGCAGTACAACAATCCAGACGATGACGATGAAATCACAGCTAAGAAAAGCAAGCTCTTGCCAAGTTGAAGATGATGATAACCTAGATCATGCTAATATACACCTCCACAAATGTGTCTTGGCTCTGATACCACTGCTGACGCCCACATCCCACAGACGCACAAACGCACAGGATAGTACAGAAACACAATCACACAAAAGTACGCAGAGATAGAAAGAGACAAGGGATGGCACCAGATTTGGTACAATCTCCCCTCGCATACTCTGATGAATAACTCTATGAGAGCCTGTGTAATTATAGGTAATTCATATTATGTCCTGAATTGAAGACACATAAAGGCCATGCTTTAAATAACGTGCTTTTGGCTTATTTACAGAAATAGCTAAAAATAAGTATCTTCTAAAAATAACTTATTTTCTAAAAATACTCTTCGAAATATCTCCAAAAGTATTTGAATAAATCCATGAGTGTTCACACCCTCATGGATCTTCACCTACTAAATCAAAACACAAAACACATTAAGATCCTCAAGGAAATAAACCTTCATTCCAATATTCCATAAAGAATAACACATAGCTTTAAACTTGCAAAGTTTAGTACCATCAAGTGCTTTGGTCAATAATTCTGCACATTGCATATTTGTGGATACATATGCAAGTTGAATCCTCTTGCTCAATAGCTTCTCTCTCACATAATGATAGTGTACTTCTATATGCTTGGTCATAGCATGATAAATAGGATTGGCTACAAGATGTAAAGAACTTGTATTATCACCAAAGATCATAGGTGAGTGACTGTGAAGTCCCAAATCTGCATATAGCAATCTAATCCATATGGATTCATGTGTAGCATTGGCTAAGCCCCTGTATTCAGCCTCTGTTGAAGATAGAGCAACAGTAGGTTGCTTCTTGGAAGACGATGAAATGGGCTTATCACGTGCAAAAGAAAGATAACCAGAAGTACTCCTCCTGTCATCCTTACAACCTGCCCAATCAGCATCTGAGTATAGCTTGATGTCTAAATCTGATGTATATGGAAAGTATAAACCTTGCTTTTGAATACCCTTCAGATACTTCAAAATCCATTTGGCAGCTTTCAAGTGAGGTGCTCTAGGTTTATGCATGAACTGACTTAAAACACTTACTCCATAGGCTATATCAATCCTTGTCAAGGTTGCATAGTTTAAACTCCAAACTATGCTTTGGTATCATAAAATGCCTTCAAGTAAATCACCTTCATGGGCACTGAGTTTTTGTTTTACCGCCATAGGAGTGCTAGCTATCTTGGCATTCTCCAAGTGGAACTTCTTCAACATGTCCTGCATATACTTTCTTTGAGTAATGTAAATTCCAAAATTTGTATACACTAATTCAAGTCCAAGAAGATACCTCAGAAATCCTAGGTCACTGATTTTGAACTCCTGCATCATTAATTTCTTGATTTGTTTGATTCCATAAGCATTACTACCTATCAGGATGATGCCATCAACATATAGACATAGATATACCAATTCTGAGTTGCTTCTCTTGACAAATAGAGAAGAATGTGCTTTGCTAATGATGAACCCTTGATCTTGAAGATAGATAGTCAACCTGTGATTCCATGCCCTATGTGCCTGCTTCAAACCATACAAAGCTTCGTTCAATTTGCACACACAATTTACCTTACTTGGGTCTTCATAACTAGGAGGTTGAGCCATGTAAACCTCCTCTGAAATCCAGCCCATAAGGAATGCATTTTTTACATCGAATTGCTACATATTCCAATTCCTTGATGCAGCCACACTTACCAATATTCTGATGGTTGGCATTTTTGCCACAGGTGAGAAAGTTTTCTCATAATCAACTCCTTGGGTTTGTGCAGAACCCTTAGCCACAAGTCTAGCTTTATACCTCTTTATAGATCCATCTGAGTTTCTCTTGATTTTATAAATCCATCGAGAACCAATTAGCTTCATTGATTCCTTCTTTGGAACTAGCTCCCAAGTATCATTCTCCTTGAGTCTTCTATTTCTCCGTCCATAGCCTCCGACCATTCTATCTTGGTCTTTACTTCTTCAAATGAATTTCGAGTGATAAATCTTTAGCAAGATAAATGGAGTGCTTGGTAACTAAAGAAGTGTCATACCCATATCTCATTGGCTTGTTGCTCTCCCGTTGTGATCTTCTTATTGCTTGGTTCGATGATTCAGGTATGTCTTCCAACCTCTTTATCTTGACCTTGCCCTTTGATTTCCATGCCTTGAATTCTTCTAGATTGATGATGTCCTCATCATCTAATTTGATGTCTTGAATTTGGCTTGGTTCCTCAGTGAATCTTGGAAACTCCTCTTCCAAGTCACATGGCAACTTAAACTTCCTGCATTCACTTTCAAACCAAGAATCATTCTCATCAAACACAACATTTCTACTAACCATAAAACCCTTGTTGGAGGGATTATAAAACCTGTATCCTTTCTGATTTAAATCATATCCTATAAAGATGCACTTCTCATCCTTAGGGTCTAGCTTACCTCTAATATGAGATGGAACATGCACATAAGCAACACTTCCAAAGATTCTACAATGTTCAAGTGATGGTCTTCTACCATGCCATGCTTCATATGGGGTCATCCCATCAAGTGATTTGGATGGCAACCTGTTAGTGAGATAAGTGGCAGTAGAGACACTCTCTGCCCACAAATAATTTGGCAACCTTTCTTCATTAAGCATTGATCTAGCTGTTTCCACAATCAACGTATTTCTCCTCTCTACTACCCCATTTTGCTCATAGGTGTACCTTGTAGTAATCTCCCTTTTGATACCTCTGCCCTGCAAGAATGCATCAAATTCATTTGAGAAGTACTCACCTCCTCCATCTGACCTTAGTCTCTTTAGGCTTCTTCGTGTTTGGTGTTCCACAAGTGCAAGATACTTCTTAAAGCAACTGAACACTTCATCTTTATGCTTCATAAAGTACAAGATGGTCCATCTACTGAATTCATGAATGAAAGACTCATAGTACCTTGAGCAAGAAATTGAAGGATCCTTGCTTGGTCCCCACACATCTGTGTGGACAAGTTCCAAGTAGTACTCATGCATATATCCTTTCTTTGAGAAGGGTAACTTGTGTGATTTACCAAACTGACATGCACCACATTTATAGATCATGTGTTCCTTGGATACATTAGGTATCCCAAGCACACATTGATCTACATATTTGTTTCAAGGTTCTCTCACCAATGTTCCGTAATCTCTTATGCCAAATCTCAAGCTTTGACAATGTTTGATTTTTGTAATTATAAAGTGTAATATTCTTTGTATCTTCAAGTTGAAATGTAAATAGTCTATCTGTTTTTTCTCCCTTGGCAATTCTCTTGAATCCATGTTGGGGATCCTCTAAAAATGCTCCATATTTCTTAAACCTAACCTGGAAACCCTTTTCCATAATCTGTCCAACACTCATCAAGTTCTCGATAATTGTAGGTACATAAAGAACCCTGGTCAACATATTTCTATTCCCATCAGAAGTTTTGACATTTCCTACCTTGACCATTGAATGCTTGGTGTCATCACCTATTTGTACTTGGTATCCCTTGGGTTTCTCAAGGTCAGAAAGAAGAGCTACATTGCCTACCACATGGTTTGAACAAATCGAGTCAATATAGAAGAGGTGTTCATCATTCATACCTTGCTTTGAAGTCAGGTTCATAATCAAAAGGTAATCCTCTTGAATCTCTGTGTAATTGTTGTAGTCTTTTGATAATTTGTATTTGTTTCTTTGAAGATGTATTCATTATTCATACCTTGCTTTGAATTCATGTTCATAATCAGAAGGGAATTCTCTTGATCCTTCGTGTAATTGTTGTAGTCTTTTCTTGATTTGTATCCTCCTGGGTAGTTATTGTAATTGTTGTTGTGGTTGTTGTAGCCTTGAGTATGGTTGAATCTTCCTCTTGATTGTGAGTAGCCACCTCTTTGATATCCTCTTCCTCTGTGATTCTTTTAGTTCCTATAGCACTCATATGTAGTGTGATTAGACAATCCACATATGTTGCATGGGGAAGAGTTGAAAGGTCTCCCCCTACCTTGCTTACCTCCTCTGCCCCTTCGTCTTGAGTTTCTACCTCTCCCTGCATAGTTAGCTTGAGAATTAGTACCTTCATCTTCAATCTTTTTGCTTTTGCCTTTCTCTTTGGACTTGCCTTTATCTGTGTATAGGGTAGAAGAGTTACTACATGTTGATGGTTCTCCATTTTTGTTGAGCTTGGCTTCATGGGTAAAGAGTTGCCCCATGAGTGTGGTAAAATTTGGAATTTGCATGTCCATGTATAAGTCCATGGTAGCTGTGAAAGCTTCCCATTTTTCATCTGCCTTGATGCCATTGATTACTTTTCTCACAATTTGTTCCTCTTCAATCTCCTCTCCTATGCTTGCCAATTGTTCAGCCACATCTTTGACTTTGGTCACATACTCTGAAACACTTTGCTTGGGTTGCTTCCTTTGAGTGGTAAACACAATCCACAATTTATTATTTCTTGCTCTTGTATTAGAAGAAAAGTATGAAGACAATGTGTCCCAAGTCTCTTGGGATGTTTTACGATTCCTAATGTGTGGAAGAAGGTAGTCAGAGATAGAGTTAAGTAGATATGACCTTGCTAATGCATCCTTGGCACACCATGAGTTGAGTCTTTCAAGCTCCTCTCTTGTAGGTTGTCCTTTGCTTCTGAAAATGGGCATCTCCTCATCTCCTTATATGTATCCATAGAGACTCCTTCCTTGTAGATATGTTTTCATCCTCAAGGACCATGCTCGGTAATTATTCCTGTTCAATTTGTCATTAAATGAAGGGAAACCATCTCCCATTTTACCTCAAATTGCTTTGATACCACAGTTGGGAAAGATGGATGGACACCTCAAGAAATGAGTTGGTACTCTGAATCCCTGCTTCGTACCTACCCTCTTTCACTTCAGAGTTGTGATGTAGGCCCCTTTAGCTTGCTAATGAAACAAAATAAGTGCCAATGTACTTTGGAGATGATGCTTCAAACAATTAGATAAAAAAAGATAACTTTGCATCTAGCCTGTGACCAAAAAATTGCTATTTTGGTCTTAACACCTGCTGGATATTATGCTCAATACACAGAGTATGGTAGCAATTAGGAAAATTCCTTTTGGTTGAATCAAATTAGCTTATATCACTAATGATTAAAAGTGGAATCACGTAAAAATGATAAACTAAACACTCAGCAATCAATTTGGCAATTGAAGTCTTACCCTTGACTTTTTAGGAGACGTGTAGAGAATAACGAGTGATCACTTCGACGCAAATTTCTCCAAATTGGCGAAATCAAATTGCTTGAAATTTTGACAGCTTGAAGTAGCCTATGATCGTGTTCCAAGAAGCTATAGATAATTGAAAATGGGTAACAACTCACTGAGATATGGTCATCAGAAGTACACTCTTCTGAGTGAACATAGCAGAGAAACCAATAGAGATGCTTAATGATGTATATGTATTATGGAACATGATTTTACAAAATCATTGGCAAAGAAATGATGCCATTTGATAGTGAGGTGAGTGAGCAATGAGGTGTGCTACTCAACCTCTACTAATGATCTATGAATGGCTCACAAAGGGAGTGTGTTTGGCTGCAAGATTCCAAGTACTTTTATAGGTACTTTCTTCGAATTTGAATTTGAAATTCAAATGATCTTCCACCTAAAAGTTCTTCCTCTAAATGAGGAAATATTCTCTCATGACAAAACGCGTATCATAAACTTATCCTAACTCCACAAAATGTTTGGACTTACAAGATTCTCTTCATGTAAAACACTTTTACATTTGGTAATGTTCAAATTATTACATGCTAGTGTTCATATGCTCCATTAAATGGATGCACATATATTTTTCAATGTTTGGCCAAGTTATTGAATCCCTGAAGATGTTAAAGGAGCACGAGAGTCGAAGTAAGATTTATCAAGAGGAGGTAGAAGGGTAGAAGGAGGAAGCTTAGTGAGCAGAGCTACACTTCAAATGTGGAAGGAAAGAATTATAGAGGCCCTAATAAGTACACCAAAGTGGAAGCTTCTGATATCATGTTGGATTCATACCTACACAAAGAAATACATAGAGAGAATAGGTAGAAGGATAGAAGGGGTAAGGTGAGTGAGTAGAGCTACACTACAAACATGGAATGATGGAAGTCTAAGAAGAACCCTCAAAGTTTTGCATTAGAGTCAAAGTTTCTTATTTGATGTTAAATTCATGCCTACACAAAGAAATGCATAGAGATATCACCTAGGAGGAAAGAAGGAGGAATAGGGGTGAGTAGAGCGACACTGTGATTGTGGAATGATAGAGGTCTAGGTCCCATTAGAGGTGCACTAGAGTCAAAGTTCATAGCATGTCGGGTTCATACCTACACAAAAGGCATGTAGAAGGAGGAAGATGACATGGGTCCTAGATTGAAGTAATTGAATCTTCTATATGATTGTCTATTACATGTCAGACACCTCTAGCACAAGACAATGATACGTTGTACACAAGTATCTGAAGCCATCTTCTTCTCAGTGCATGATTAGCTTTTCCTCATGGATCTTTGCAACACATAAGACTAGGTTACATCCATCATAGAAAGGTTACATGAGACAAAGAAAAATGAAAAAAAGAGGATCACATAGAATTTCGCTCAAGGAGAGTGATGTGTACACTTTACATGATGTAGAAAAGGCACAAGGTTTTATAATCCCTCCAACAAGGGTGTTATGGTCAGTAGAGATGTTGTGTTTGATGAGAATCATTCTTGGCTTGAAAGTGAATGAAGGAAGGTTAAGTTGCCATAATTTGGAAGAGGAGTTTCCAAGACTCACCAAGGGGGAACCAAGCCAAATTGAAGACATCAAATCAGATGATGAGGACATCATCAACCTGGAAGAATTCAAGGCATGGAAATCAAAGGGCAAGGTCAAGATGAAGAGGTTGGAAGACATACTTGAATCATCCAACCAAGTAGTAAGAAGATCACAAAGGGAGATCAAGAAGCCAATCAGATATGGGTATGTCCACTTCTTTAGTTACCAAGCACTCCAGTTATCTTGCTAAAGATTTATGACTTGAAAAACCTAACTCATTTGAAGAAGCAAAGACCAAGATAGAATGGAAGAAGGATATGGATGAAGAAATAGAAGCACTGAAGGAGAATGATACTTGGGAGCTAGTGCCAAAGAAGGAATCAATGAAGGTAATTGGTTCTAGATGGATTTACAAAATCAAGAGAAACTCAGATGGATCCATAAATAAGTATAAAGGTAGACTTGTGGCTAAGGGTTTGGCACAAACCCAAGGATTTGATTACAAGGAAACTTTCTCACCTGTGCCAAGAATGCCAACCATTAGAGTATTGGTAAGTGCGGCTGCATCAACGAATTGGAATATGTACCAACTGGATGTGAAAAATGCATTCCTTAATAGCTCGATTTCAGAGCAGGTTTACATGGATCAACCTTTTGGTTATGAAGACCCAAATAAGGTAAATTATGTGTGCGAATTGAACAAAACTTTATATGGTTTGAAACATGCACTTAGCGCATGTAATCATGGGTTAACTACCTATCTTCAAGATCAAGGGTTCATCATGAGAAAAACAAATTATTCTCTATTTGTCAAGAGAAGCAACTCAAAATAGATATACCTATGTGTATATGTTGATGACATCATCCTGAAAGGTAGTAATGCCAATGGAATCAAACAAATCAATAACTTAATGATGCAACAGCTCAAAATCAGTGACCTAGGGTTTTTGAAGTATTTTCTTGGACTTGAATTAGTGTATACAAATTTTGGAATTTACATTACTCAAATAAAGTATGTGCAGGACATGTTGAAGAAGTTCCACTTGGAGAATGCCAAGATAGCTAGCACTCCTATGGAGGTAAAGCAAAAATTGAGTGCTCATGAAGGTGATTTGCTTGAAGACATTACATGATACCAAAGCATAGTTTGGAGTTTAAACTATGCAACCTTGAGAAGGATTGATATAGCCTATGGAGTAAGTGTTTTAAGTCATTTCATGCATAAACCTAGAGCACCTCACTTGGAAGCTGCCAAACGGATTTTGAAGTATCTCAAGGGTACTCAAAATCAAGGTTTATACTTTCCATATACATCAGATTTAGACATCAAGCTATACTCAAATGCTGATTGGGCAGGTTATAAGGATGACAGGAGGAGTACTTTTGGTCATCTTTCTTTTGCAGGTGATAAGCCTATTTCATGGTCTTCCAAGAAGCAACCTAGTGTTTCTCTATCTTCAATAGAGGTTGAATATAGGGGCTTAGCCAATGCTACACAAGAAGCCATATGGATTAGACTACTATATGCAGATTTGGGACTTCACACTCACTCACCTATGATCTTTGGTGAAAATACAAGTTCTTTACATCTTTTAGCTAATCCTATTTATCATGCTAGGACCAAGCATATAGAAGTACACTATCACGATGTGAGAGAGAAGTTATTGAGCAAGAACATTCAACTTGCATATGTATCCACAAAGATGCAATGTGCAGATTTATTGACCAAAGCACTTGATGGTACTAAACTTTGCAGGTTTAAAGCTATGATTGGATTGTAGGACATTCAAGAGGATTAATGGAGAAGAACAAGCCAAGATGTTTGGCTTGAGGGGGAGATGTTGGTGCAAATCCAAGCTATCACACTTGGCTAGACATTGAAGAATATATGTGCATCCATTTAATGGAGCATATGAACACTAGCATGTAATAATTTGATCATTACCAAATGTAAGAGTGTTTTACATGAAGAGAATCTTGTAAGTCCACTCATTTCGTGGAGTTAGAACAACTTTATGATAAGAGTTTTTTCATGAGATAATATCTCCTCATTTAGAGGAAGACCTTTTAGCTGGAAGATCATTTGAATTTCAAATTCAAATTTGAAGAAAGTATCTATAAAAATACTTGGAAATCTCGTAGCCAGACACACTCCCTTTGTGAGCAATTCATAGATCACTGGTAGATGTTGAGTAAGAGACCTCATTTCTTACTCACCTCACTATCATTTGGCATCATTTATTTTGCAATGATTTTGTAAAATCATGTTCCATAATACATATACATCATTACGCATCTCTATTGGTTTCTCTGTTATGTTCACTCAGAATAGTGTATGTGTCATCACCATATCTCAGTGCCTTGTTATCCATTTTCCATAATCTATAGCTTGTTGGAACAAGCTCAAAGTCTATGTCAAGCTTTCAAAATTTGAAGCAGTTTGATTTAACCAATTACGAGAATTTTGTGTCGACGTGATCACTGGTCATTCTCTGCACATGTCCTAAAAAGTCGGGGGTAAGGCTTCAGTTACTAAATCGATTGCTTAGTGTGTAGTTTATCATTTTAAGTTATTTTACTTGGAATCATTAGCTCTCTAAGCTACTTTGATTCACCCAAAAGGAATATTCCTAATTTCTATTTTACTATGAGTATTAAGCATAATATGTCAAGACCAAAATAGCAATTTTTTGGTCACAAGCTAGTTGCAAAGTTATCTGTTTTGATCTAATTGTTTGAAGCATCGTCTCCAAAGTAGATAAGCACTTATTTAGTTTCATTAGCAAGCTAAAGGGGCCTACATCACAACTCTGAAGTGAAAGAGGGCACATACAAAGCAGGGATTAGCAATACCAACTCATTTCTTGAGGTGTCCATCCATCTTTCCCAATAGGAATACTGCCACATGCACCAACATATCCTCTTATCCTATCATGGGAGTTGCAAAGATCATTCTGGCTACTACTGATGGTAGTTCTCTTACATTGTTGGTTTCTTTATTTGTGCCAAGGATCAAGAAGAATCTGTTATTAGTTTTAGCTTTAGCCAAGATTGGCTTGGTTGTGAAATTTGTTGATCATAGATGTACAATTCATGATCTGTCAAATGGTGATGTCATTATTGATTCTGGCATTTTTTATCATGGGTTGCATAAGCTCATAGACTATGAAAAATCTATGAATGATTCACCATGTGCAGTACACAATTCTCGGGCTATGTCAGATGCAAAGCTTTGGCATGCATGCTTTGGTCATCTGAATTTTTCTAGTTTTCTATGCCTCTAGAAATCTGAAATGGTGTCCTTTTTGCCTAAACCTGAGGCACTTGGTAAACATGTATGTGAAGGCTATATTTTGCACAAAATGTAGCATTCCTCATTCCCAAAATATGGTTCAATTCAAGCTACTCAGAAATTCCAATTTGTTCATAGTGATGTTTGTGATCCTATAAAGACACCCTCTTTTGGAAACTATCTTTACTTCGTGACTTTCATAATTTGATAATTTTCCAGACATGCATGGGTATATCCGTTGAAATAAAAGTCCAAAGTGTTTACGTGCTTCAAACAGTTTCTGGTGATGGCTAAAAAATTGTCTATATGTAAAATGGGCACCTTCGGTATGATGGAGGGAATTTATGTCTTCTGACTTTAATGCATTTCTGCTGAACATGGGATAAAACATCAGTGTACAGTCCCATCTACACCTCAACAGAACGGAGTTTCTAAACGAAAGAACATGTCACTCATGGAGATGGCGAGGTATATGGTCAAGAGTCATGCCATACCACATAGTTTCTGTTTTGAGGTTGTTATGTGTGCAACATATGTACTTAACAGGTGTCCCACTAAAGCATTGTAGTCCGTCACTCCATATGATGCTTCGCATGGTCGCAAGCCATTGAAGACAAACAAAAGGTAACTCTACCATACGATCTTGATTTTCATTCCTATCAATTAGGAAACAAGCATGAAACATAGGTCTAGGATCCAAAAAGTGATAGAGATGATGACCAAGATGAAAACTAAAAGGATTACAAGCTATGGAAGTTAGGAGGCAAATCAAAGATGCAAGAGTGTGGATAATGCTCCAAGCAAGCACCTTGAAGGTCAACAAGGGAGAAAAGAGAACTAGAAAGGTATAGATATGATTCCAAATTTGTTACAAAGCATTCAATCTACTTAGCGAAGGACTCAATTTTAGAGGAACCCTCAACCTATGCAGAGGCAAAGGGAAACCCTAATTGGGAAAAGGCCATGAAAGAAGAAATAGATGTGTTGAAGGAGATGGAAACTTGGGATTTGGTTCCAATCTCACCCAAACAAAAGGTAATTGATTGGAGATGAGTGTATAAAGTTAAAAGAAACTTAGATGGATCATTTTGTAGGTACAAGGCGAGATTAGTTGCCAAACCATGCTCACAAACTCATGGTATAGACTATGAGGAAACACTCTCACCAGTTGCAAAGATGACTACAATCAAAACATTGATAAGTGTAGCTACTACAAGAAATTGGAGACTCCTCCAACTTGATGTCAAAAATGCATTCCTAAATGGTTGGATAAATGGAGATGTATACATGTCACAACCACTAGATTTTCAAAACCCTAATCTCATATCGTATCTTTGTAGACTTAAGAAAGCATTGTATAGATTAAAATAAGATCCTAGAGCTTGGAGTTACAAGTTGGTTACATACAAGATCAAGAGTTCAAACCAAGCAACTTTGATCTTTTTCTATTCATCAAAAGCGATCACAATGAGGTTATCTATCTATCAATATATGTAGATAATATTATTGTAACATGTGATGATCCAAATGGCATTCAAAGGGTCAAGAGACACATGCAAGAGGAGTTCGAAATCGGTGACTTAGGTGAGCTCACATATTTCCTAGGTATGCAAGTAATTTGTATAGATGAAGGGATGTATGTTGGTGCAAAGTCCAAGCCCACAAATTTGTCTTGAAGTTTATGAACATATGAAGCTCCATGGAAACTATTGCTAGGAAGAGTTTTTATCTTTACCATATGTAAAAGTCATTTTTTACTTAAAAGAATATTTGTAATCACCTACCAAAAAAACTTGTGGAATTGTTAGATAGAAAAGTAATGAATTCATTGAGGGAATAGTTCCTAGATTGAAGGACTACTTTTAGAGAGAGCCAAAAGTTGAATTCAAATTCAAATTTGAATATGGCACTTATAAAAGGTGACTTGAACAAGTCGTGTGTAGAAGTCTCAATCTCCGAGTTCTCCATTGCCATTTTTGTAAGTGTGTGAGGTCTACATTGTCTCTATCATTAGGCTATGATTTTCAAGCCTATGATCTTGTACAACATTGTTCATTAATACAATACATCTACATTGTTCATCTATGATCTCTCTGTTATAGTCATTTATATCTGTCCACTTGTGCTGCCCATATCTCAGTCAATTCTCCACCATTTTCAATGATCTAAAACTTGTTGAAATCCGCTCTAAGTTATCTACATGCTCAGAAATTTTGGAGGAAATCCATTAAGCCAATTTGGAGAAAAGCACATCGAAGCACTCACTGGTCAAACTCTGCAGAGATCCAAAAAAATCGGGGGTAATGATTCTATTTCTAAATTGATATCATTTCAAGTGATTCCACTTGGAATCATGAGCTTACTAAGATAATTTGATACATCTAAAAGGAAATTCTCTAATTCCTACTGTACTGGTAGCACTGAGCATAACAAGCAGTAGATATGTGATAAAAAATAAAAGGTTTTCTTTGATCCTTCTATTTGGAAGTAGTCTTTTTTTTATTCAATCTTTTCTTACATCATTTCCAAAGTACATAGGCACTTGTATAGTGTCATTAGAAAGCTAAGAGGGTCCAAAACGCAACTCTGAAGCTACAAGAGGTTGGTACTAAGCAGGATTTGGTAGTACCTACTCATTTTCTGGAGTGTCCATCCATCTATCCCAACAGTGGTATCAGAGCAAAGCTAATGTAAAATGGGAGATGGTTTTCCTTCTTTCATTGATAAATTGGACAAGAACAACTATCAAGCATGGTCCTTGAGGATGGACATACTTGCAAGGAAGCAGCCTTTATGGATACATCTCAGGAGATGAGGAGATGCCCATATTCAAAAGCAAAGGAAAACCTACAACAGAGGAGCATGAGAACTCAACACATAGTGTGCCAAGGATGCATTAGCAAGGTCCTACTTACTTAACTCAATCTTTGATTTTCTTCTCCCTCATATTAAAAACTGTAAGACATCCCAAGAGACTTGGGAAACATTGTCTTCATATTTCTCTTCCAACACAAGGGCTAGGAAGAACCAACTGTGGATTGAGTTTACCACTCAAAGAAAGCAACACAAGAAAGGAATCTCACAGTATGTGACCAAAGTTAAAGATGTAGCAGATCAATTGGCAAGCATAGGAGAAGAAATTGAAGAGGAGCAGATTGTAAGGCAAGTAATCAATGGTATTAAAGCTGATGACAAATGGGAGAGCTTCACAAGTGCCATGAACTTGTACATGGACATGCAGATTCCAGACCTTACCACACTCATGGGGCAACCATTCACCCATGAAGACAAGCTCAACAAGAATGAAGATTCATCAAGAGGTAATAGCTCTTTTGCCCTATACACTGATAAAAGTAAATCTAAAGAGAAAGGGAAGAACAAAAAGGTTGAAGATGAAGGAACTACCTCCCAAGCCAACTATGCAGCAAGAGGTAGAACCTCAAGAGGAAGGGGCAGAGGAGGTAAGCAAGGTAGGGGGGGACCTTATAATTCCTCACCATGCAATATTTATGGATTATCAAACCATACTACAGATGAGTGTTTCAGGGACTTCAAGAATCATAGAGGTAGAGGATATCAAAGAGGTGGATATACACACTCAAGAGGAAGGTTCAATCATCATCAAGGATACAATAACAACTACAACAACAACAACTACAATAGCAATTACCAAGGAGGCTACAAATCAAGAAAAGACTACAACAACTACATAGAGCAACAAGAAGATTATCTTCTAATTATGAATATGACTTCAAAACTAGGTATAAATGATGACCATCTCTCCTACATTGATTCAGGATGCTCAAACCATGTGGCAGGCAATGTAGCTCTTCTCTCTAACCTTGAGGAACCAAAGGTTAAGCATCAAGTACAAACAGGTAATGTTAATTAGCACATTTACCATCCTAATTAGCATATAAGCAATCAAATATGGCAATAAGAAGAGAATACTTATCCACCAAATATCTTAGTAAAGACAGAATATTAATCATGACAATTCATACGGTCAAATTATTTTAATCATTATGCTAATTAGTACCTCCACTATGTTAATTAGCACAATAAATATGCTATTTAGCCAATTCATCATGCTAGCTAATGAGCACATTCACTATGCCAATGAGCATGATTAGAATCTACTAAATAGCACATTCAACTATGCTAATTAGCATGGAAAACCACTATGATTAGGAAAAAATATATTATCCAAACCGTTAGGCAAAAAAAAAACAAGTAGCATAATGACACTCCTTGAGCTATTTGGCATGAACTTTAATCTAATAAGTATATTATGAATGTTTTTTCCTCTTGCACTAATGTTATTCCTTTTTTTTTTTGAGTGCCTACACTTGAACATGTGTTTTAATGCATTATGTTTGTTCAATAGACTCGGTATTTTTCATAGGGCCCACATTTAAACATGTGAATCTTTGCGAATGTAGGGGTGCAAGAGTTTTGTCAACGAAGGAGAGATCCACAAAGAAGGCATGAAAGAAGTAGAAAGTTGGAAAATATATTGGCCAAAGAAGCATTACTTGTGTCAACTAAATTGGTAAGGTAAGCATTACTTGGATAGAAGTGGATGCCATCAATGTAATTGATCTCCATAACAAACCAATGGGCACTCATTTTTGCCATGAATGGGCTTCTCTTGAAGGTAATTGATCCTCCACATGATGAGGAACATATCCATTCTTTATAAAAATGTTGCTTTATTCTCGAGAAAAATGTGAAATGATTAATAAACACAAAAATTAATAGTTGAAGAGTTTGACAATTTCTAAATTTTATCTATTCTTTCCTACATCATGTAACATTGTGCGAAGTCCTTGTTTCCTTTTTCTTTGTCTCTCGTAACTTAGTCTTATGTGTTGCAAAGATCCATGAGGAAAAGCTAATCATGCACTCAGAAGAAGAATATGGCTTCAGATACTTGTGTACAACATATCATTGTCTTCTGCTAGAGGTAGGTGTCTGACATGTAATAGACAATCATATAGAAGATTCAATTATTTCAATCTAGCACCCATGTCATCTTCCTCCTTCTACATGCCTTTTGTGTAGGTATGATATGAACTTTGACTCTAGTGCACCTCTAAGGGGACAATCACAGTGTCGCTCTACTCACCCCTATTCCTCCTTCTTACCTCCTACGTGATATCTCTATGCATTTCTTTGTGTAGGCATGAATTTAACATGAAATAAGAAACTTTGACTCTAATGCAAAACTTTGAGGGCTCTTCTTAAACTTCCATCATTCCATGTTTGTAGTGTAGCTCTACTTGCTCGCCTTACCGCTTCTATGTATTTCTTTGTGTAGGTATGAATCCAACATGATATCCGAAGCTTCCACTTTGGTGTACTTGTTAGGGCCTCTATAATTCTTTCCTTCCACATTTGAAGTGTAGCTTTGCTCACTAATCTTCCTCCTTCTACCCGTCTGCCTCCTCTTGATATATCTTACCTTTGACTCTCGTGCTCCTTTAACATCTTCAAGGCTTCAATCCTTCCATATGTCAAATGTATCTATGCTCACTTCTCTTCCTCCTTCTCCTTGCTCTCTCTTTCTAAATTGCTTTATGCAAGTGTGAATCCAACATGAGGGAGAAATATAGTGCAAATACACTGGATTGTGTTGTTCAAATTGATAGAGAGAGAAAGGAATAAGAGGCAGGATCATAATGTTGTGATAGACATATAGATGATTGTCGGAGACAACGAGCTTTAGAGACACACACTCAGGAAGTGGGAACATAAGGAAATAAGGATATAAGGAAATGGATGGGTTTGATAGTGGTCCCAACTTTCGAATAGTATGTGATTAGCACAAAATGGTTATGTAACTTGAGTGCCAAATCATACTTTTAATCTCAATTTTCTACTTGAATGTATAGTTTTTAAAAAATATATAAACAAGTGATAATTTTCTTGAGATTAGTTTTTAATAACTTTTCTTTTTAGGCTCCCTCCATGTGTGTTAGTTTCTTTCATAGATGCAAACACTTTCACCCCAATTATTATACATTAAGCCATAGCCTCATTGGAACATGTTTCCAAGTTCTCATCTCCACAATTCTTACATTCTCCCATCAATCATCCTCCATTCTAGAGAAGTGAACAAAGTTGCATTAGGCACAAAACCTTTGATCACGCTATTTGAAAGATTTATATATAGCACATTTGCAATGGCATGCAACTCCATGAAGCTTGTATGGGACCTCATTCAAGATGCCCATCAAAAAGAAAATTTATGCATGGCACTCATGGCAACACCTATATTTTTCCTTCATTAATTTAACAAAGAAAGGTTTCAATAGCTCAAACTCTCTTACTCCAATTGTGCTATCTAGATTTATCTCTGTAAACTTCTAAAAGAGCTAAGCCTCCAAGGAAAAGAGAAGTTGATATTAAAGACGATCTTGATAGGATGTTTATCAAATCACATATCGAGTATGTTAACAATAAAGTCTAGTTAATAAGCACACTAAAAATTAGTATAGTGGATATGCTAGTAGTAACATTAGGAAGGTGCTAGTTAGTATGCTCTTTATGCTAATGCACATTCTCTTAGAAAATCTAACTAATAACCACATTGAAAATTGAGATAGTGACTATGCTAATTAGCATACAAACACCACTAATTAGCAGATGCATTATCCTTATTAGCGTACACATTGTGCTAGTCAGCATATTGGCTATACGAATTCGCATATAAACTATGCTAATTAACATACTAAATGTGCTAATTAGCAGATGGATTACGCTAATTATCATACGAAATGTGTTTTTCCTATAGGTATGGTGCTAATTAGCTTATTGACTATGCTTTTTAATTAATATGGTATGCTAATTAACATATTTAATGTGGTAATGAGCATTTAGAGTTTCCTTTTTAGCATATGGATTAGCATATAGATTTGATTGTGCTAATGAGCACATAGAGTATGCTAATTAGCATACTGAACATTCCATTTATCATATAGGCAATGTTTATTAATACAAAAATCATGCTAATGAGCATATTGGATATGTTTGAAAAACTAGCGCTTCATTGGAACTTGGTTACTTCACATGAACCAACATGTTGCCAACATTCTAAACAAGTGAAAATGTTTCAAACATTGTAAACAATTAAAGTCTTAAGGTCCTTGTCCTAAATGAGGAGACTAGTAATCATGTGCATTATAGGATGCTCACCAACCAAAATTCTTGCTTCACCTCTTGGGAATGATCTTTGTTACTCTTCTGAAAGAGTCTGAAAATTTCTAAATCTTATCTATTCTTTCCTACATCATGTAAAGTGTACACATTGCTCTGCTTGTGCGAAATTCTATGTGATCCTCTTTGTTTCCCTTTCCTTTGTCTCTCGTAACCTTCTATGATGGATGTGACCTAGTCTTATGTGTTGCAAAGATCAATGAGGAAAAGCTAATCATGCAGTGTTTCTAGTGTAGCTCTACTTGCTCTCCTTACCCCTTCTATCCTTCTACCTATTCTCTCTATGTATTTCTTTGTGTAGGCACTTTGGTGTACTTGTTGGGGCCTCTACAATTCTTTCCTTCCACATTTGAAGTGTGGCTCTGGTCACTAAGCTTCCTCCTTCTATCCTTCTGCCTCCTCTTGATATATCTTGCCTTCCACTCTCGTGCTCCTTTAACATCTTCAAGACTTCAATCCTTCCATATTTCAAATGTATCTATGCTCACTCCTTTTCCTCCTTCTATCCTTCTGCTTGCTCTCTCTTTCTACATTGCTATATGCAAGTGTGAATCCAACATGAGGGAGAAACATAGTGCAAATACGCTGGATTGTGTTGTTCAAATTGATAAAGAGAGAAAGGAACAGGAGGCAGGATCAGAATGTTGTGATAGACATATAGATGATTAGTGTAAGATGATTAGTGGTAAGATGATTAATGGAATCCTGAATTATGTCATACAATACTTGAACCAGAGCGCTTCCAAAAGGACCTTCTATTGCATGACCATGATGCCAAGTCTGGGCAGGCCATTTATGATGCGGATGAATATTCTGGTGATAAGGAGGTGGAAGCCATGCTCTGAGAGAGGCTAGAGGCAATCGAAATTTCCAACCTTCTTCAGATACAGGGGAAGCCTGAGAAGTTGCTGAAATCATGTAAGTTTTACACCGCAAGTTCATGTTTTCTAACTACTACAAACAAGAAGATCTAATCCGTGAAGTGACAGTTGCTGGGTGGTTCCAAACAGGGGACATAGGTGAGCTTGTACGTGGATGCAGTGTGAATCTATGGGAATAGCTTTGTGTCATATCCTAGTTGCTGTAGTGGGCCGAATGAGCAACGACTACAAGCTTGAGGAGTGGCAAACAGGCTGAAGGGTGAAATGGATGGTCTATGCAAAGAAAAGAAGGTCCAAGACTTCTTTTTTGAGGGCCTTTACAACAATTGGTAAAAAGCAGAAGCTCAAACCGATTCGAGATTATCAAAGTCATATATCTAGAGCCTGTTCTCCTTGATGAAGAAAGGGATTTGATTACTTTGACATACAAGAAGAGGTGGTCTCAGCGGTTGAAGTGCTACCAGGTCGAATTGGTGCTGGTGATTTTTGGCTAAGGCATTTTGAAGGAAAAATGACACCTGCATTTATACGAAGTGCGGCTGAGGCGGCAATGGCAAAAGATTACTGTATTGGTAGCAAGCAGAGTATCAAGTGGGGTCAGACAAAAGCTCACTAAAGAAGATGAGAGCTTGTGGGAGTGAAAAATCAAGGCATGGTTATACTACTGTTCTAGAGAATCATATTGAAAAAATGCAGCATAATATCACTTCCAAAAGTTTGAGGATGCTGAGGAAGTTTAAGGATGATATTCATGACTGCAACCAAATGAAGAAGGTTGGATGTAGGAAGGATGCACATGGAAGCCTGGAAAACTTTTTGAAGAACTCAAAGAAGCTAGCCATGAGCAGGATGTTGTGCTTTCCAGCTTACTAAGTGATGCCTTTCACAAAAGCAAACAGACGTCTCTCAAAAGGTGCTACATGGAGGAAACTGTTGAGTTGAGCAATGCAAATCATCAGTCGTAAGACAAACCCTATGATGTCAGACTTGAGTTCAGATGTGCTCTCAAGGGGGAATTCTCTTCCATTAGTGCCAAACTGAGAGAGGTGCATGGAAAGGATGTTCTTGCAGCTGTAAAAGTGTTTGAGGAGTGGGGGCTTGGAGTAAAGCTGAAGGTTGTGACTTTCTCAGCTATTTTGCATTCCGCGAGTTGCCGGGCACCTTTCAAGATGGCAGTTTCCCTTCTAGGAGGATTAGGAGAAATAGATCAAAAGGTGTATGGATTAGTGTCTGCATTCTTAGTGGGGTTTTAGGATCAAGTCTGGCAAAGACACTTTTTGAGCAGGTGACTTGCGTGGACAACTCAACTACTGCTGCGTTCCATGATGCCTTAGCTGATGCTCTAGAAAAAGCTCTCTGGGTGGAATGGTTGGTGTTTTCAAAGCTCCATCCCATGCAAAGCTCTAGTGCATTATGGTGGGGAATGGCATTCGGATCATTGGAATGGCCGTAGATATGATTTTATTTGTTGTTGTTGGCTTCTGCTGCACGAGGCATGCTTCTCACAGGATTGATAATACCTACTTATGGAACTTTGGTCAGATCGAAGGTGCTCGAAAAGATGCACTTGAGGTTTGGCCCCCAATGCGATAATTTTCTCATCATGAATGATTGTACATCTGATGTCGGTAAGGGTTGCACAAGCTATGCTACATGCTTCGCTGATGAATATTACTACTGTGTGGCCATGGCATACCAAAGCTCATGGTAAAATAGTAAGTCATGTAGTTGAAGGCTTATCCATTTCTCCTAGAAATCCTGTGGGTTAATGCGATGCAGATTACTTTTTTGGGTCACGCTGAGCATACTACTTGTAGAAAGCCAACAAAAGGTGTGCTTCACATGCTATTGTGAACTACCCTGATTTAAGGCACAAGAAAAAAATACAGGCTAACCACTTTACATCTGCCAAATAAAGTCATAAGCAAATATAATGCGCCACATTTTCTGCATACAAACTGCCCAGGATTTCTCGAAGTAACCTGCACAATTTCAACATATGCAGAGTCCAGACTCCAAAAACATCTAATGCATTTCATTGTGTGAACAAGCGAGCGCCGCTGCTGTTCTTAATCATGATAGGCCCGAGATAGGACGCTTCCACTTACAGCTCTGTGGGAGAGATATAGCTGATGCATAATCAACTAAAAAAATGCAAGCTCTTAGAAGATTTAGGAACATTGGAGCTTCTAGATATCAGCCTAGAAACGTGCCTGCACACTCTGACAAGGGGCTGACGGAACCAAAAATGCGAAGACTGAAGTCTGAAGTATCTGCAAAAAAGGATGACACAAGCTCATGAGGAGAACGATGCGAACCCTAAGTCGCTCTGGGTGATCGTGAGTGCTTCTGCTCCTTCTTTGCGCCCCCCCCCCCCCCCCCCCGGGGGGGGGGGGATCTGTGTCCCTTGTCGTCGATTCTTTTGGCTCACTCTTGCGCCCCCTGGGTGGGAAGTAGGAGACAAGTTTCGCAGGTCGTGTGGTCTGTCATGGCATTGCAGGATGCTCTCCGTGATGGTCTAGCGGGTTCTTCGGCCATGCATGAAGGTCACAAAGGGGTCAACTCATTGATTAACCCTATCTTCGATTCCAGCGCTGTAATTCCAGGAGGACTGAGGGACAACTTGGGGTTTCGGAGTCATGAGGAATACCCGCACATGTCTTATGCCCGCGCTGTTCAAACGCACCAGCAGAGTCTGTTCTCTTTGTTCAACATGCAAGGTATGCGTGGTTTGCCCCCGTCTCCCTCTATGGGCATTGACTATAAAGGAAAGGAGAAAATGGTTTTAGGAAATGAGGGGGAGGAAGCTAGCCATAAAGCTTGTCTTGAACATACTATCAACTTAGACCCAGAAGAGGAAGACAGAGATGACTGCACCCTTGTTATTGAGAGTTCATCCCTTGAAAGGTGGAATGACCAGTTAACCGAAAAGTTTGTTATTGGCCTTTGTCATGGCCCTCGGCCTGTGCAGGAAATGCTAAAAAACTGGATAAAGATCAATTGGGAAAATAGGGGTCTGTTTGCAAAGCATATACAATATCTGCCTAATAATTACTTTCTATTCTTTTTTGAGGATGCCCAAAATGCCATGCAAGTGATAGCTGAGGGGCACTGGATCATCAGGAACACTCCCATATCTTTTTTTGAATGGTACCCAGGGTTCAACCCTAGAGGCTCTAAACCAACGAAGGTCCCAGTGTGGATTGAATTTCCGGATCTGCCCATTGAATATTACCCCTCGATTAAACAATTGGGTGGTTTAATTGGTAAAGTGCTAGGCCAGAAGCCTAGAAATGGGTTTAACCCTAAATGGGACCCTCTTCTGTTAATTGAAGTAGATATTTCAAAGAATATTAAAACTGAGCTTGTTCTTAAAAATTCTGAAGGTTTTAAGTTGCATGAGCAAAAAGTGATTTATAAAAATTTACCTAATGCTTGTTTCCATTGCTATAAACAGGGGCATTTAATTAAAGATTGCCCTATCCTCTTGAACCTTCAGGGTAAGGAAAACAAAGGTGAGAGTCCAGTGAAGCAACCATCTGACCTGAAGAAAGATGAGTCCCACAGAGAAGAACCTTGGGTTAAAAAGGCTCCTGGTAAGGCTAGAAGAAGAACATTTCAGATGGGATTGAAGCCAGAAACCCTGCAGAAAGTGATAAGTAACCCTTTTCGTGTTCTTGATGAGGCTAATACTGTTGGACCAGAAAATTCGGATTCTAAAGGTTCAAAACCGTTGGACAACTACTCCGTTCCATAAAATGTTGAAAAAATCAATCATGGAATAGGGGAAGGATGGACTGTAGTTGGTAAGAAAGGTAGTGCTAAACCCCAGTCCCCTAAGGTAGGTATTTCCGTTGTTCCCAACAATTCAGAAATTGTTAATACTAATCTCTTGCAGGCTACTGATGAAATATTTGGTGAGCAATTGAATAAGTGTGATGAGAAAAACATGGATCAATCAGGCTTTTTGGATGACATTGAGGATAATATGAATATTGATAGGATGACTAGTCCTCTTGCTAAGGACAAAGCTAAAACGAAAAGGAAAGATGTGGTAAGATCTTCCATTTCGGTAGTTAAGCCGATCAAGAGTCATAAAAAGTAATGAGGTGTGACCTGTCTTCTTGCTTTGGTTTGTGATGGATTTTCTTAATATTGTTTCTCTTAATACTAAAGGCCTCACTGACCCAGTGAGAGGCAAGATTATCTGCGATTGGTTAAAAGATACTTCCTTTGTCTGCAAGAGCTGAAAGTTGGTGGTAGTCAACTCATGGCCAACTTGAATATAATTTCCTCCAACACTAAGTGGTTTCACACAAATCATAATGGCAAAGGTGGTGCTACCATCAGTATAAATAATAGACTTAGTCAATGTATTGAAAAAGTGGTTTACAGTGATACCAATCAGGGATTGGCTTGAAGTGTAAAGACCCTCTGAACTTCACTTTGGTGCGTGTTTATGCTGCTAACAACCCCTGTGACAGATCTAATTGCTCGAAGGAGATTGGTAAGCTTGAGGGTGATATCTTATTAACTGGTGATTTTAACATGGTCACAAATCCGGCTGATAGAGTGGGTAATTGCAATAATGTGATTACAGGCTCTGAAATGTCATTGGTTCAGTCTTGTTAATAATCTTAATCTTTTTGACTTGTCTTCTGGTTCTGTGCATACCTGGAATAACAGAAGTGTTGTGAATAGGCTGTCAGCTAGATTGGACAGGTTCTATATGAATGCTTCTAGGGTCTGTGGAATAGAAGGTGTGTTATTGACTCTTCCCTTCAGCTTTCTGATCACTCCCCTCTTATTGTCAGGTTAGCTTTTAATCACCCTGCCTATAGAGCTGGATGGCCCCATCTTCACATGTCCCTGATAAAGGTGCCCATAGTTAAAGAGGAGATCAAAAAAATCTTTAAAGCCCATTTTGTCCTAGGGTGCTCTCCCTTTAAGGCTTGGGAGGAGGCTATTAAAGATGTTCAACGTACTCTTACTTTCTTTAAGAGGAGAGCTAGGGTTATTAGATACAAGAGAAGAATGATGCATTTAAATGAGATAGACAAGATTGAGAGATCTAACTTAAGCTGCAATGATAAGAGACAAAAGATCCTGGATCTCCAGGAAAAAGTGAGGTATGAAGACTACCCTCTGGCTTGTGGTGCCCTTGTCATGTCCAGAGAGTTTTGGGCTGGGAAAGTGGATAAACCTAATAAACACATGTATGATATCATGAGGAAAAATAAGGCTAAAGATTTTATCCCTTTATTAAAAAAAAGCAATGGTGAGGTTTCCTCTTGTGTCCAGGAGAGCTTGCAGGAGGCTCTCAGCTTCTTTACCAATGTTTTCTCCCTACCTCCCAAGAGAGGGGACCAGATCTGGAGTGCAAGAGCTACCATAGCCCAAAAGAGGAAGAAAATGATCTCTCCTAGCTTGGTCTCCCTCCTTGATCTTCCCCTCTCTACCGGTGAGGTTAGAGAAACCATTAGTAAATTGAAACCCTGTAAGTCCCCTGGCCATGATGGCATACCTAATGAGTTTTTTCAAGAGTTCAAAGAGGAGTTGGTGCCCATTATTCTCTCGATCTGGCAAGAAGCCATAAGTAGAGGGTCTCTTTCTACTTTCATCAATACTGGAGTTATAAAGTTTATTCACAAAAGAGGGTCTAAAGATGATCTTAACAATTGGAGACCTATCTCTTGTCCGACTTCCTTGTATAAAATTTATGCCTCCTCCCTTGCTAGAAGGTTGAGCCCCCCTGATGGATAGTATTATCTTGCCTGAGCAAAAAGGTTTTATTAAAGGTAGATTTATTCTTGATGCTATTATCTCCATTTGGGAAGGATTGGACTTTGCTAAAGAGAATAACATTGACACCTTCTTCTTCAAAATTGATTTTGATAAAGCTTATGATAGAATTGATTGGGATTTTATTTTCCAATCCCTTCATGACATTGGTGCTGGTAGAAAGTTTATTAAATTTACTAGTATTCTGTTTGGCAATGCCCACTCCAAAGTTGCCATGAATGGTAATCTTTCCCCTCCCTTTAAGCTGAATAGATCTATTAGACAAGGATGCCCCCTAGCTCCCTTGCTTTTTGTCATCACTAGTGATGCTCTTGGTATCCAACAAGGTAACATAAAAGGTCTTGAGGTCCCCCAAGCTCAATCCCATCTTTGTCTTCAAATGTTTGCTGATGATACTAACCTTGTGATGAGAGCTGATGCTATTTCTGCAAGTTTTTTTTTTTTATCTTTCAATACTTTCTGTACTGCAAGTGGCTCAGTGGTTAATCATAACGAAACTAGTTTTTTTGCTACTAATGATACAGTCCCTGAGTGTGTGCAGGTAGCTGGTTGTGAAGTCATCAAAAAGGGTTCTGTTTTCAGTCTTTTGGGTATACCTATGGGTTTTGACATTACTAATGATCAACGATGGAACTGGGTGCTAGACAAATTTAGAGAAAGAATTTTCAAATGGATAGATATGTAGTCTAGTTTATCTCAAAGAGCCTTTGTTTTGAAACATTATATTCTTCCTGCACTGACTTATTTTCTTGCTTGTTGGAAGCCATCCAAGAAGCAGGTGACTCAAGCCATTGCTCTGTCAAGAAGATTCTTATGGGGGAATTCTAATATTCCTAAGGTTGCTTGGAAGATTTGCTGCATGAAAAAGTTTGAGGGGGGTCTGGGCTTGATTTGTCCTATAAGGATGGCCACCCAAATGGCTGCTAAATGGATTCTCAGGGCTACTTCCTCCAATGGTTTTTGGGCTTGTTTAATTAAAAGAAATACTAACAATTTTTGCTTAAGTAACAACAAGAGTTGGTCTAATCTCTCCTTATGGGATATTGTTTCCTCCCCTTCCATTTTCATGCCCAAAGGTAGTCAACTTGTTTGTAATTTTTGGAGAGCCTGGATGGTTGTCAAAGGTTGTTATAAGCTGCCTATCTAGTTTGCAAAAAATTACTCCTTTCTGTTACAAGATTCCTTATGGGTGGGTTGGTTTGCTGATAATAATGTCTCCTCTCTGCCCATTAGATGCCATAAGTGCAAAAAACGTGGCTTTTCTAATTGGAATGATCTTTTAAGTAATGGGGAGGTGATTGATGATTTACATATTATGAATATTAATAATTTGTCTTTGGCCTGTAAACAGATTGTCAGGGAAAAGAAACTACAGTTCATGAGGCTGAGGGCGGATAACCTCTGGGAAAAGACCATCTCCCTCTCTGAGGTGGCTCAGGACATGTATTCCTACTTCAAGCTTTCTCACAACAACATCACTAACATTTGTGGTTGTCTGAATAACAAGTGGGGACTAACCTGGTCCAATCATCAATGGAGATATAGGTTTCAGACCATCTGGGCCTTCCCTATGTCTAACAAGCAATCTTGCCTGTTATGGCTGATCCTACACAGAGGTGTGTGGACTGGAAGCAAAGCTAGGAAATATAATATTGATGCAGGTCTTTGTAAAGCATATGGAGAAGTTGAAGACATGGAGCATCTTTTCTTTAAATGCAAGGCTACAGTTGGTTTTTGGAGAATCATTTACCTCTACTGTAAGACTGCTGGCCTCAGGACGCCTGGTTTCAGAGAATTACTCATTGGAGAAGCTCATAAGATGGACATTGCCTTGTGGCAAATTTTAAGGGCCCACATTCTCTGGGCTATATGGAGGAACAGGAACAACAGAGTTTTTGAAGGAAAGGAAAAAATGTTCTATTCTCTTGTTTAATTGGGATAAGGAGGGTTCTACAACTCTACAGTGATACTCCCCTTAGTGGGCTTCTGATTGATAAGCACACCATGTATATTTTTAAGAAGTACCCTTACAACTCATGGAAAAGAAAACTACTCCAGCTACATTCTTGTGAAAGAGATAGTATGATCAGCTTCATGGACTGGTACATTAATGCTTGTATGATGTACTTTTTGTCAGCTTGGGGGTTTGTTCTTTTCCCCTCTGACTACCTGTTTTGTACATTAGCTCCCTACTTTGTGGGAGTGAGTTGCTATAACCCCCTTCTTTTTCTCTGCATCACTATTATATTTCCTGTTTTGCTAAAAAAAAATGGATGACACAAGCGCACTGAGGAACTCTTCAGCCTTCTTTCTATATCAAAGGAGTCAGATCGCCAATCTGTGGAGTTTCAGCTCCAATGGTTTTTTTCTATCACGTGAAGAAGTCAGACACACCCCCAAATCTCTCCGAAGCATCATCCAATATATTGTAGAAAGACTCTAATTAATGGTGGACGGTCAGGTTAATGCACATAGCGTGAGGATTTTGTCGCCTTTTCTCTCTCACCTACCCCGTAGAACTGACAACAAATGTAAATGCACTAACCTTTGGAGTGACTAATTAGACAGTGGAATATGAGGAAGGGGAGATAGAGAAAGACGGCATGATCCCGAAGAGTCTGTAGGCATATCTATTCATTGAGATGTTTAGAGTGAAGATTTGTTAGAAGAACTGCCAAAATTCCAAACCACATGGCACGCTAGGTGAGGAAAAGAGCAAAAAGGTTCTTTTTTTTTAGCAGAAACAGAAAATATAAAATTGATGCGGTCAAGAAAAAATTACAACATAGCTCCCAAAGGAATGGGAGAAAACCCTAGGTCCAAGAGACTAATGCAGGAGAGAAGTCCCCTCATAAATCCCTCAAGGTACAAGATGATCGTCTTCATCAGGGCAGGTTACAACATATTTTCAATATACATCTAAATAAAGAGAGACATATTGGTTCTGATAGGAGAAGGGAACTGTAACAATTTGTCTCTCCACCTATTACAAGGATACTTCTTGAGGATCTCAAAAGGACTAGATTCTTTAGCTCGTTTACCGCTAATAGAATTCATGCACTTGTCCAGAAGTCTCTTAATCCCCAACATACAGGAGAATAAGAACTCTTTACAATTTTTTTCATAAATTTTGCTATTCATGTTCTACGAGATAGACCAGAGGATTTGAGCCCTTATGAGATGCCAGAGTACCACATCCATTTTGTTAACTTCACCAATGATTTACAACCACAGTCGAAAGAGAGAGAGAGTATTTATTTGATCTAGTACGCTTCATATCACATGGTTGGAATGCATGCAAGATCCATTACGGTCTTCAAACTTGCCTAGCACAACGTAAGTTATGAATAAATGTGCGTAGACTCTGGTCCTATGATTGTTGATCAACTCAAATAGGAATTGAATGTAAGATCATTTCCCTCACACAATGGACGAAGTTCTAGCTTAGAAGTTAGGAGTACGAGCAGTTCAATGTTTTGACTCGACAAGTGATGCCATGATGCCTTGGGCAAAGCCACACTTGATATGAACGAGTTAACCTATCATGTTGCATGGCACTCCGTAATTGAGAGAATAACTAGAATGTTAAAAGCTCACAGTAATTCTTTTTAATGCATGTGTCAAAAATCACGTAAGAATAATGGTAAGCATGGTCAATTGCCCTTGTCTTACATTGGGTTGAGCATTCTTTGATCAGATTGCAAAATATTGAAGAACTAATGACCCAATTTTGTTGAGTTTCCAACCATGCTAGTGTGATACCGCTTTAAAGTACAAGGGGGGAAGGTATGATTTTAGAAAGGGGATTTGTTGCATGCTTTCTTTAAAAGGATACTAGGGATAATGCCCATGACGTGGAAGAAGAAAGCATACATTATGAGTTGGGCTTCGATTCAACAAGGATGGTATAGGCTATTTTATGAAACATTGTGTGAAGAAATGATTGTTATGGCTATCTTTGCAAATGTAGTTAATATGCCCTAATGATAATTTGCAATTAGGGATAAAAGGATGATTTGACGAATAAAGAATTTGGCATCATTGTCGGGGACATGCTCAAGGATGAATGTGTGATGGTAAGAGTGTTTGGAGATAGGCATTGGAAGGTATGTAGTTAGAGTTTTTGTGGTAATTTGTTGTTTATGTTGTGCTATTTTTGCTTCGTATCACAACCCCTTACATTCACCATCCATAGCAATGCATTCCCATCATCTCTCAAAATTTTCACTTTTCACCATATCCACCCACCATTCCCCATTTCCCTCATTTTCATGAGAGAGCAAGCGAGAGAGAAAGAATGAAAGTGAGTGTGGACTTTGTGATTTTGCTTGTAGGATTATCATTCATCTTTGTGCACAAGCTGCTTCAATTGGTGAGTTCTCTGTGTTTTCATCATCATCTTGCCTGTATGTGCTGATCGTCATGACAAGCCTCCATATCCACAGTTTTTGGAGTACGTCTATAGTAGCATATACAAAGGCCTTGCACTTCATAGAGAACACAAAGCATTTGTCAAGATTCATTATCTTGCACACCATCGTGATTGGCCAAGATCATCATGATAGACTATGATCATCGCGATTGGCCCGCACCATTGTGATGGTCAAACTCCATCACGATTGGCTCATGCCATTGTGACAACTTCACTATCCATCACGATCGGCTCATGCCATCACGATTGTGTATATCATCGCGATTGTACTAGCCCATCATGATCCTTTGAGCCCATCGTGATCCTTCAACCCCATCATGATCCTTTGAACCCATTGAGATCCCTTAGACCATCACGATCCTTCAACCCCATTGTGATTCCTCGAACCATTGCAATTGTGCCATGCCATTGTGATTGTTGGAATCATCACGACTAAGCCCCACCACCATGATTGGTCGGTTCATCATGATGGTCCTAGACCATCACAATTGTCTCGGACCATCGTGATAGTCCCCTTGCTCGGAAAAAATTAGGGTTTTGTATGTTTGACCAAATTTTTCCATTTTTTGATATAATTTAGGGGTTTATAGGACCTCCTGTGCCAACAATTGTGGATACGACAAATGATTCAAGCAAGGAACAATGCTGAGAAGATGCTTGAGCCAATTGAAAGTGCATTAGGGGACATCATCAAAGCTTGACCCAAGGCTGGGAGTTACTATATCCCCCTTATTATCAATTCCATATTCTTTTTACTAAGGTGTAACCCTAGTACTCAGACCTAGGTGACAATAGGGATGTAAGTCTAAGAACTTTAAGGGATTCAGGTCCAAGAATAATCTCACTAATATGATAAGCATAAAGAGAAAGAACATAAGATTGATGCCTCCAAAACTTATCAAAGAAACAAAAATTTGTTCTTGATGGGTATAAGTGAGACAACACAAAAATCAAAAGGTATTAAAGCAAACAAGTAATTGGTATATAAAGGAACATGGCTATGAGCATGTACGTTGGATAGTAAGGGAAGTCAAATTCATGAACCTTATGTCAAGAAAACATAACGACAAAACCGATCGACGAAGTGTTAGATCCTCAGAAGCCAATGTGAATTAAGCATGGAGAAACCCAGAGGTGAAATGGGAGTTGCTCATTTGTAAACACCAGAGGGTCCTTATAAAACCCAATTGGAATAAATCATGACCAACTTACTAGGTGCACACATCTATGAGGATGGTTTAGGTAGGTATGTAGTTCAACTTAGGAATCTGAAACAACCCTTCTGAATTGAGCACCATGTGTTCAAATTAAAAAATGGGGCATATATAGATAAATAGGGAACCATGTATGTGGTGACCAGCTTACCTGACAACACAGATGAATTTGGATCCATTATACCTGACTCAGACAATGAAGACATACAAAGAGCATAAGGAACGAGGACCTAGGACACCTCTAGGAAAATCGGTCTTATCAAGGATCATCACCCCTGAATGGATGCCGCAAGACAACACTAGCATTGAGATCTTTATGAGTAGAGAGACAGAGGAGGCCTTCCAAAGGTTTAGACCAAATAAGCATAGAAATATTTTTGGAATCATTATCTATGAATTCAAGGATCTAGAAATCCCAAGGAAGATCATTTATCTTGACAACACTTCAGAAAGGGTGTTTGTAGTGACAGAACATAGTAGACATATTTACATGTGGAAAGACGAACCCATCTTTCCTTCACAAAAGTATACTAGCCCCCATAACCAAACAGGGGCAAGATCTTTGCATGTACTAGAGAATCACAATGAGAGATCCAAAGAGTGACCAGAAATGAGCTTTGTACACACTATAGGAAGAGAGAAAAAAGGAGTGGATCTTTGTCTTCATGATAGAACAACTATTGTTTGAGCCTGTTATAGAGCAATGTGATGACACAACTATAGAGCCAATAGGAGAAAGTGACAAGGACTCAGATTCCATCATGGAGCCATTCTGCTCTTCTGGGGAAGAATATCTATATTTAGTAGAAGCCACATTTCCTGAAAAAGTTGAGTGTAACTAAGAGAAAACGTTCACTCAATGATTCAAAACCAAGCTTGAGAAAAAGGAGGGAAGAAAGCATCCCACTCAGGAAGAAGATAAGCAATCACTATTTGAAGTGCCAAAAAAATTTAAGAAATATGAAGTTTGAAGTGCTAACTTTTTTTTAAAGAAATATGAAGTTGAGGATAGAAAAATCATTTTGAAGATGCCCAAAAGAGAAGCCCTCATAGGAGAAGCTTATGATAATAGAGAGAAGACTAAGAAGATTGTGGTCACGATTGAAGAAGGAGAAGAAATGTCTACATATATAGGACATGATTTAAGTGAAAAGAAGTAGTGAGAAATTATTGCCCTCACACTTCAATCCCCGATGTGTCAAAGTCCTCCCTAAGGTGTGTCCATTTATTCACATTCTTGTATCTCCCAACCATTCGTGCAAATTCAATGGTCAAGAATAGACACCCCCACCCCCTATAATGGACACAACCACTACTATGAAGTCCATAAGTTCACCAATCCTCATGAGTTCACCATAGGCCCAAAATGTTCAAGCCACTTCTGAGACACCCCACGAGTCCCCACAATAATCTCCTCCTCAAACTTCTGGTCCATCAATTGATATTGTACTTGTAACATCGGTTCCCACTCCTACCTTCTCCATCCACATTATTAATCTGCCAACCCTTCAACCGGGAGTGGCAACCTTTCCTACTTATACCCTTTCACACTCTCTCTCACCACTCCTACCATTTCCACCTTCATTCCCCCTCCACAACCCATTGTTTCTATCCTTTACCCCACCGCGCACAACATATCTTCCATCTCTTCTCCAACCTTTCCTCAACCCTCCAGCCTAGCCCTTGCTATCTCAAATAGTTTATCTGAGTCCACTCAACCCATTCAACCATCAGTACTGGTAAATTATTTTTTGTCACCAGCACGTTCATCTGCACCCACTACACTATACACGATTGAAACGATTGACAACACATCCAACAACATGGACACCCGACCAACCATGGAACCTCGGCTTGCTATTTCCATTCCACTTTCCACCATGGCACCATCAACTTCACATTCACTTACTACCACATTCACTTCATCATCCACTTTTCCCTTCCCCTTTCCCTTCCCCTCTGCATCATATATTGATCCACATACCACTATGCATTCACTCTCCACCATCTCATCATCAGTTATTGACAATGCACATCAATAGATGTTTGAAAACATGCATCAAGTCCACAACGAAAAATCAGAGTGCTGCTAAGATACGAGGAAAAAATACAAAGGAAAAATTTACAAATATTCTTTAAGGAGTGAAGGATTGGCAAAAAGGATAAACCCACAAAAGAGATGTGTAGCATCCTTAAAAGGAAACAAAATAGAGAATTGATCCCCCTATTGCTAGACTCAAACGACGATGTATCCAACATGGAAGAAGAAAATTTCAGAATCATTGAAGAGCACTTTATGAGACTCCTGGGATCTCAACCCCCCTCTCCCACCATAGACGGGACTGCATGGCCGCCATCTCTAGGGTATCCTTGTTGGAAATTTAGTAGGCCCATAACTAATACCACAAGTCCAAGTTCCATAGGTCCAAGATCTACAACATAAATTTCAGCAATCTTCCAATATTGACAAAACATGAACATACCACACTTAATCATACAAATGATGAGACAAAGATAGAGAAACATTAGACAACATTGCTTACTCACATTGTCATATATACAAATGTCAAATTACAATGTGGGAGAAAAAATCTCAACCACTCTATGTGAACAAAAATAGATGGATGAGTGAATGTACAAATGTAACAAACATATTCAGATGTATGGACAGAAATCTGAATATATATGAGATGTGTGACCTAATAGGTTGTAGAAGAGTGAATATGAGTGACAGAAAGAGGAAGGATCAGTCCAAAACTGATAATCAGCAAACCCTCATCTAAACTTAGGTTATGGAAGACCCTAAGTCAGATACGTATGTGAAAGATCACATACTTACAAAATTAGCAAAGAATGCTAACAAGTTTGCTATCAAAAATCCCCAAACTCATATGAATATACCTTCTCAAACACCTCATCCAAAGATGCATAAAGCATACATGTACTGATTCTCTTGTACCTATGCCGAATAGGACTCCTACTGATATGGATGCCACTGCCTCCATAAACTCCAAGTAGTACTTGTGTGCATAAAGAAAATATGTACCTGAATTCTTAACATAAGATGCAAATCTTATGTTAACCTCCATCCAATGTCTTTGAAGTACACTGAAATCTTCATGTAGAAGACAATCTTGAAATACATCATGTAGATGGCTGATCCACATCACCAAGCTGCTGATGGGAAAGTCCTCTCCATAAGCAAGAGTGTGAGCACACTCTTCTCCAAGAAGAACTCCATAGCTACTCCTTAACATGCTCCAAGATAGCACCATGGCTGCCCCATGTGTGCTAGAGCACCACCTCTACTCAGGTACCAAACCTAGCATTGAACTAGGTGTAGGATGATCCTTCAAGTGACCTAAACACTTCTTTACATAGCCTTGAGTGTCTCATGCAAAAAACTCACTAAAAAGCACTTTATTTTAATCTCATCGCTTTTTAAATTGCTTTTGCTTTATTTTTAAGTGAGTTTGCTTTATTTTTAAAGTTGCTTTTAGCTAACTTTAAAAATAACTTCTTGACGTGCTTTTTCACACTTCTGACTACTTGATGAATGATCTAACAACATTTTTATGATCCTCATGTTGAGAACTATCATATGAGGTCAAAACCCTAAATTAGTAGAAAATTAGGGTTAGGGTTTTCTCCCAAATCTGATCTATTATGACTGAATGGCATATACCATTGGAAATCTCTCTTCAAGCTCTACAAGATAGACTCATAAAAATTTTACCCATTTTTGTGCCAAAAATGACTAAGTACCAAAATTAGGGTTTTTGCCCTAAATGGATTTTGGACTGATGTGACATTGTTTTCCAACAATCCTCCCTACAATTGTCATATTGGTACAAACTGAACTGGATATGTAACTTCATTCATCTGCAAACTATCATAAACTTCAAACTTGTACTCCCGAATTGACCTTCAAACCTTTTCTTCAAAAGTCTTCTTCAAAACTGAAATTGACTTTCTTCAAACTTCAAAAACCTGAACTTGCTGAATATGAACCATAATACTTGAGAAAATATGCAAACCAGATATCCAATAATGTACTCATCAAGCAATCATTTGCTTGATAACAAATGTAGCAAGTAGTGACTCTGAACCTGCTATCTCCTGTCTTCTCAAACATGAAAACATACACTAGGATCCACATATTTGCATTTACCTTACGAAAGATTCTCAACGTACTTTTGCTGTGTCATGTAAATACACTAAACATAATCAAGAACTGAATCCTGGGACTTGTGACTGACAACTCACAACTTAGTGTATTATGAACACTAGCTGGTTCACCTCTGACTGTACTCAAGTCAACTCAACTCAACTCAACTCATGAGTCTCATCAAAATATCATATCTATGATGTCATCATGTCTTCATCTTTGTTCATACCTGTTAGTCCTTTATACCTCTTTCCTTCGGAATCTGGTATAAACATAGGTGTGTGCACTTCTGAAAACATATTTCTAAAATATCAAATTTCTCTTCAATAGAACTCTAGAACTTTCTCCTGAACAAGAACACATAACAGGAACTTTCTCCCGACATTCTCCTTCTTCCTTCTTCTTGCAAAGTTGGAACATAAAGAGAAACTGACAAAGGAAATATAGGAATACCTCATATAGGAGTACCTGGAATTCTTATAGGTATGACTCTACATTCTTTCACATATGGCTAAAAATAAGTATTCATGTTTCATCACCCCCTGGATGATTTAACACTAGTATCCAGAATTCTTCAAATATATCAGACTTTATGAAATCTGGAATGTCTTCCTTCATAAATCTGATTTTTCATAGCATTAATACCTGTGTCTAAAACAAAACTTCTGAACCCTTTTTATTAGCATTGTGCATATGCTCATAGCTTTCCCTATCATTCCTCAGCTTCCCAAAATCTAGAATAAGGTTAGCTGATCCAATAAAACCTTTGCTGAAAGTACTTTAGGATTCATATTCTTCTACAATATAACAAGTATCTTCTTCTGCAACACTAATCTAATAGAACCTGAATCTTTGACTTACTTCTTCCAATGTTAAAGAACTTTTCACAAACAAAGGATAGATATTTGACTCATAAATACTCAAGATCCTCATGATCATTTAAGATCATCCAAGACCATACAAGATCATATCATCCAAGATCAATGATTTCTCCAACAAAATACCTATGTAGAATCTGTTGTCATCAAACCTTCATGATTGAATGTTTGATTTGCTACCTGAATGTCTCAAAGTTTCCGTGCTTCTCACATAAAATTGTAAAAAACTTTTCTTTAATGAAATCCTTCTCAAGCATCTGCAACTTCTACTTGAAAGTTACTTGAACGGGGAACAACTTAATGTACCATGCATTGGAGAGTAACAATTTCCTTATATCAATGGCGGGCTTGTGAACTCTGGCGACGCAGCAGTTATGGCGCAACAGGCCTAGAGAAGCCGTTGGACAGACGACGAAGCAGCTTTGGCGGGCTTGTGAACTCTGGCGACGCAGCAGTTTTGGCGCAGCAGGCCTAGAGAAGCCGTTGGACAGACGACGAAGCAGCTATGGTGGCGCAGCAGGCCTAGAGAAGAAGAGCTCCAAACGTGCAAAGCTATCAACTTGAAGTAGACCATGTTGTCAAATCAATGGGAGTCAGGCGGCTTCTGAGCTTCGCTCTCGAGTATCGTGTGCCCTGGCCTCTGAGTCTCTCGCCCCTGAGTTTCTGTGTTTCTGAGTATCGTCGCCCTTGAGTTTCGCCGCGATCGTCTCCCTGGTATCGCGATACCTCCACTGGAGGTGTCGCCGATACTTCAGGTCGAGACTTGCATCGTGTCGCGATATCGGGTCTGTCCCCTCGCGATACCTACCTCCGGTCGCGATACCAATCGCCGGCCGCCCGATCGCGATACCCCCGCTCCCCCGGTCGCGATACTTACCTCCGGTCACGATTTCCATCGCCGGCCGCCCGATCGCCGGTAGCGATACCTACTTGTTCCCGCGGTCGCGATACCCCCGCTCCCCCGGTCGCCTCCGGTCGCGATACCCATCGTCGGCCGCCCGATCGCCCCATCTCCCGATCGCGATACCTACCTCCGGTCGCGATACCCTGCGCCGGCCGCCGCTTGCGATCGCCGGGAGTCCCAAAGCTAGAGAAACTTAGAGAAAAGAAGAAGGAGAAAAAAAGAGTAGAAGAAAAAAAGAAGATAAGAAAAAAAAGAGAGAAAAGAAAAAAAAAGAAGAAAGAAAAAAAAGAAGAGAAAAGAAAAAAGAAAAAGAAATTAGAAAAGGTTCGAAATGGAAAAAATGTGCTTCCCTTTTGGTTGGACTTTTGGCCCCTCTGTCCTTCCTTGAAAGGTGGTGGCCATGGCTTCGCTGTGATAGGAGGGGAGCGCCTTCCGCGTTTGTGGCCTTTTTTCTTTCCTTGTTGGTGGGCTTTGCCGGTGGGTGTTGGAAAGTAATTGTGGTGCAAGTTCCGTTTGGCCATGGACGTGGCTTCATCCTCTCTCGTGAAAAGTAATCGGGCCCCTCCTCCTGGGGAGACCGGTTCTCTGGCCGCGCTTCTGGAGGGGGGGTCGTGTGCCGCCCCTGGGGCTTCCGAAAGTGTTGAATCCCCCACCGTATCCCTCAGTAGACCCGCAGTTCTATCTGCTCAAGAGGAGCTCAAGAAAGTTTGCCTCGTCGGCCAAGTGTTTGGCCCTAGGCCTCCGCTCGAAATTGTGCGACAATGGCTCCGAAAAGAGTGGTTCCCTCGTGGGCTAATTGTCAGCAAATGTCAGTTCTTACCAGCAAATCACATGCTGCTAATCTTCGAAAACGAAGAGATGGCGTTCCAAGCCCTGAGCGTAGGCACTTGGCAGTTCGGTCGGGCGACCTTGTGCCTATTCAGATGGTCCCCGGACTTTACTCCCGACAAATCGAAATCGCTCCGATACCCTCTTTGGGTTGAGCTCCCTAACCTCCCATACTTCTTGTACAACTTCGTGTGGGACATAGTCTCTCCCATCGGCAAGCCGTTGGCGTCACGCGAAGACATTGGTGGTCTCATCTATGAAGGAGCAAGACACTCGTTCAATGCTAGGTGGCACCCACAAATCTGCGTTGAGGCCGACCTCAGCTCGCCTCTTCCATCGACGATCAAAGTGGACATGGGCGAAGGTGAAATTTGGGAGCAGGATATCACCTACAAAAACCTTCCCAACGCGTGCTTTCGTTGTGGTCAGCAAGGTCACAGGATTAAAGACTGCCCTCTCAGGCAAAAAAACAAACGATCTCAAGAAGTCTCCAAAACAGCTCAAGACAAATTTGGCGATTTGACTCACTCGACCAAGGAAGGGGAAGGCAAGGGTCTCCCCAAACCACAAGCTGATGCTGATGGCTTTACTGAAGTCAGAAGAAGAAGGAAAAGAAGTCCGAGGGCCAGCGGCGAGAGAAACAACCTGCTAATTAACCCCTACAGCAACTTGTACTGCAATCTTAGTAAGGAGATCAACGAGCTTGACTACCCAGGTGGGAAGCCACCTGAGGTAGATAACTACGACGAAGCCCTAGAGATCCCTGACAACAAAGAAACCCCCCAGGAGGGTTACACTACAAGCAAAGAAGATGGTTTCACCACTAGTAATGAAGATAACATGGACAGTGAAAGTTCCATCATTGGATCGACGATCCCGGAAACGGTAAAGAGCACGGGGCCCAATTCTCCCCAACAAGGAGCATCCCGCAAAGGAAAACAGCCTATGGAGATACCATGGAAAAGCCCTCACAAGAACCGATTGCTAAGTCGGGATCAGATCCCAGCAAAAAAGAAAGATGAAGCCAAGAGAAGAAAGGACAAGGCTCCCTCCCGCAAAGAGGGATCAACACAAAAATGATTGTTATCTCGCTAAATGCTAGAGGGCTAACCGACCCCTCAAGAGCGACCATCATTGGTCAATGGCTCCGCGACATTAGCTTAAACCCAGACATTATATGTATTCAAGAGATTAAAACTGTCGGAGAAGACCTCCAGAAACGGCTCAGGCAGGTCTCCTCGGCTCATGTGTGGATCCCAACGAAACACCAGCGGGGGTCCGGAGGAACGGTTATCGGGATTAAGCAAAGCTGGATTGAAAAGCTTGAGAACTCCATTGAAGATGTAAGCCACCGTTGGATTGCGGTTTCTTTTGGTGCTCCTCTTTGTGCTACTCTGGTTTCTCTGTACGCCCCTAACGGGGATGTGGAGAGACTGAACACTTGGGCTTCACTAGACTCGCTCCCCCACAACGTGCTTATATGCGGAGACTTCAACATGGTGGAGGACCCTATGGACAGATGGATGGGCAAGGGTAGGGTCATCGACAACCGGGAGAAAGAAACGTGGGACACGACCAAACTCCACTTGGATCTGGTTGAATTCAAAGACTCGAATGGCTTTTCTTGGTCGAATCTCCAAGCGGGTGAGGATTTGAGGAAAGCTAGGCTGGACAGATGCTACATCTCTCAGAGTTTTACTCATCTGTGGGGCCACCCTACCATCACGCAACGCACTGACCTCACCATCTCTGATCACTACCCGATAGTTATCACTTTTCAACCTTCCAACAAGATCCGCAAGGCTCCATGGTTCCATGCCAACGCAACCACCTTCTCTCTCCCCTCCGTCCATCAAGAGATTGCCGATGTGTGGACGGTGGCGTTTGCCTCGGGCTTGGCCCCAGCCAACTGCTGGAGAAGAGCGGTCGACAAATCTCGTATGATCATGATCAGAACTAAGAAGATGCTCGAGACTGTGCGGCGGGCTCGAAGGGAAGCTCTTTACCACAGACTCTGGCGGCTCGAGGAGGAAGTGAACAAAGGAAAACACCAAGCACAGAAAGGTCTCCGAAAAATCAGAGCAGTGTTGAGATATGAGGAAGAAATACAAAGGAAAAACTTGCAAATCTTCTTCAAGGAGTGGTGGGCCGGCAAAGCCGACAAACCCACCAAAGAGATGTGCCGTATCCTTAAAAGGAAACACAGCAGAGAGGCGATCCCTCTACTACTGGACCCGCATGGCAATGTATGCAATTCGGAAGAAGAGAACCTTGGCATCATCGAAGGGCACTTCACGAGACTCCTGGGAACCTCGAACCCCCTCTCCCACCTTAGAAGGGACTGCATGGTTGCCATTTCTAGGGTTTCCCCCCGGAGAATTCCACCCAACCTCCTCCCTCTACTTCATGCCCCTATCTCTGAATCAGAAATCATTGAGGTCATTGATGCCCTCCCCCTCGGTAAAAGCCCGGGACTCGACGGACTCACTAACGAGTTCTTTAAATCCTTCAAGCTGGTGGTTGCCACCCCTCTTCGGATGGTTTGGCAAGAAGCGCTAAAATTTGGTGCTCTTCCTTCTTGTCTAAATAATGGAATTATCAAGCTGTTACACAAGAAGGGGGAAAAAGAACAGAATCGAGAACTGGCGACCTATCACGATGCTCCAAACAGGATACAAGATCATCACTAAAGTCATTGCCAACAGACTCTCGTGCCACTTGAGATCTTGGCTCAACGAAGACCAAAAAGGCTTCATCAAAGGCAGGTCTATCCTGGAAACCATTATGGATATTTGGGATGGTATTCAATTTGCAAATGAGTCTAAACTAGATGTGGTTTTCCTTAAGATCGATTTTGACAAAGCCTATGACAGACTGGAATGGGACTATCTTCTGCAGTCGCTTCAAGATCTCGGATGTAGTCAGAAATTCACCAAGATGATCGCGACCCTTCTTGGAAACGCAACGACCCAAATTAACATGAATGGCAAACTTTCGAAGGCGATCCATCTTAAAAGATCTATTAGACAAGGATGCCCTCTGGCCCCACTTCTTTTTGCCATCGCCACGGAGGGGCTGAGCAGACTGGTCGCGCATCATGTGGAGACTGGCAATATCAAAGGCCTCCGGCTGCCCCACGACCACAGTCAAATCACCATGAGACTATTTGCCGATGATATGAACGCGTTCGTTCACAATGATAATACCAGCCTTGAGACTTTCTGGAGGTGTCTTGCTACCTTTTGTGAGGCCTCTGGATCCAAAATCAACCACTCTAAGACCGCCTTTAGGGCCATTGTGGGACTTCATCCTGGCCTTCTCACTGAGCATGGCTGCCAAATCATTCCGCAGGGCCAAATCTTTCGTCTTCTGGGAATTCCTTTGGGGTTTGGCGTCTCTATGGAGCAGCGTTGGAGTTGGGTGTTGGCCAAACTCAAAAGCAAGCTTAACTATTGGAAAGGTATGCAAATCAATCTTGCTGGGCGGGCGATGGTTATCAACACGTTCCTCCTCTCTTCTACCATTTATTTCCTTTCTTGCTGGAGACCGAACGAGCAAGGCTTGTCCAAATTGAGTAGTATCTGCAGAAACTTTCTTTGGACGGGCGATCACAACAGAAGGGGGGTGCCTAAAATCAAATGGGACATCTGCTCTAGCCCCAGAGAATGCGGGGGGCTAGGCATCCTGGACATTGGGTGTATGGCCAACAAGCTGGCTGCCAAATGGATGATTAAGGCTTGGTGCAACAGGGAGGCCTCGTGGGCCAAGCTGATCTTCAGAAACAAGAATGAGTTGGCTCTCATGGGGTTCCCAAACTGGAAGAATCTCGACATCATGACCCTGCTATTCTCCCCGATCCCTGTCTTCCCGAAAGGCTCCAATCTCGTGTGCTCCCTTTGGAAGGGCTGGAATAAAGTCAAAAGTTTCACAAGAATTAGTGAGGACTGGAAGTGGGCGGCCGGAATCAGACAAAACGACTCTATCTGGTTCCCGATACATGGCATCCGGAGTGTGGAGTCGTGGAACATTCGAAATGCCAAGAGATTATGGCACAAAGGATTCAAAAAATGGAAACACCTCTGGAAACATGACTCCAACGGCTGGATCAATTTCGAGGATATTGATCCTTGCAAAAACATCTCTTATGAAGAATGGAACACTCTGCAAAGCAGATGCCTCGCATGGGATCGGCACAAGATTCGCCTTCTCATGGGACACGATGCACCGAACTCGCTTGGTCTCAAATGGCACAATGGAAATAACCTACTCAAAATCCCGAACATCAAAGAAACGACTAACCACCAGATCTGTCTCAACAAGAAGTGGTGCCTGTCTTGGACGCGGCTTCGATGGGACATGAAATTCATGGGTATCTGGCACCCTCTGATCGAGATTAAGAAGTCTGTCCTCCTATGGCAAATTCTGCATCGTGGAATTTGGACTAACCACAAGGCTAGCAAAATTTGCGGGGTCCCTCCTTGGTGCAAACGCTGTCACCGGGCTATTGAAGATGTCACACACATCTTCCTTTCCTGCCCCAGCTCCTCCAGAATCTGGCAGGCGGTTGGAAAGAAAATCAGACTTCAAAAACAGCTTAGTTGGAAACAAGTCCTTTTGGGAGAAGCGATCGGCTGCTCCGCGACACTCTGGAACGCCATTAGGGGGGAAGTCTTGTGGAAAATCTGGCGGGAGCGGTGTGCTCTCAACTTCGGCGATACCCCCAAGGAATGGTCGATTGAGAAATCACTATTCCTCCTTGGCAAAAGGATTGTTAACTGTAAGAAATCCCCCCCCTTCAGGCACCATAAAGTCCTCACTTTGATCAACAACAAGCTCAAACCCAAGTGGGCCCCGCACGATGGCGACGAGAGGGTGATCAACCTTCTATGTAACGCAACCTAGAACTCATACAAGTTTCCCTTGCTTTGTGGGATTTGGGGGGTCCCATGGGCGCTAGTCCCCTTCTTTTGTACCTTTGTTTCTTAATTTAATTCAAGTCCGGGAGAGTAGGCTATTGCCGAACTTCCTTTATATTAAAAAAAACTTCTACTTGAAACATAAGTGGACAAACTTCTCACCTTGAGAACTCCAAAAGCTGCAAGTTGATACTTCATCTTTTCATATTCTTCCTGGGTGAAATGTGAAAATATCTGCTTGACTTTCTTTTGGCTAACTCCACTTCTCAATCAAGTAATAGGATGTGATGGAACACCTTCTCGAATACAAGCATGTATCCAAGAATCAAGACAAACATAGAAAGTAGATTCTCCATTTGACTTGTATATCAACAAATCTGAATTTTCGGAAGTTTTCTAAAAATACTGAATATGAGGTACCTTTTCCAAACAAAAACCTCACTCCAAGTCTCCAGCATCTACCGCAAATACTCTTTTGCCTCAAGAGTTAGGTAAATAAGAAAAATATTTCTCCGCAACTTATCATATACCAAGTAGCTCTAAATTGACACTCCAAGAATTCTTTGAGAGAACATATAAGCTGCCTGCTCAAAAGCTTTAACTCAAACATAAATCATACACATATGAGTCAAAACATATAAGCTGCCTTTCTAACTCTCAATGCAATTCTTCAAGTATAGTGCAAAACAAGCAATTGCTTCTTCTTTAAACTATCTTCTTCACAAGATGTTCTCGTAGACTTGTCTTTGGATGTAGAGGGAAAAAATAGGAAAAGTATATGGAAAATATAGGAGAAAAGAATTAAGTCTTACTTTCCCTTTGGAATTGTTGGACTTTCTTCTTCTGCATCTTTCTTCCACCTGATGATGTCAACATCTTCATACTTCTCTTCCATACCTTTTGTTCTCTTCATCTTGAAGTAGCAAGCACTCTTAACTTCTTCAAATGAATTTTTCTCTTCTTCTAGTGCTAAGATTAAGAGACAAAACAAACATGGTATATAAATGGAAGTGAACATAGAATCATGTTTTACCATCTCCTCATATCTCTGAAAAACTCTGCTTCAAATGTGACTGATATGACTGAATTCACTAATCTTTTGGTTGAATGCTGAATTACCTCTTTAGTGTACCTAGATCAAATTCTGCACCTAGATAAAAAAACTTCCAACCAATTTACAACACAAGGTTGGATGAAAAAAAAACTGATCTGATCTCCAAATTCTTCTTCTTAGATGAGCTTTCTTGCCATAAAAGAGATCTATCAAAACTTTCAAGAACAACCTCTAGATACCTGTTTTGATGTAGCTAATGCTTTTACTTTCAAAGAATGAAAAAGTATAAAAGCACTTCTTCAATCCTTCAAATCTCTTCATAACCACTCTTCTAAGATATGACCCGTAAATGATAATCTGATAGTAGGAACTAATACCTGTGATTTGATGTTGATCTGATTCTTTCATCTTCTCCAAACCATTGCTTTTCCTTGAATTTGAAGTAGCCTTCTCTTCATCAAGTCTTGGTCTTCAAACAATACTTTTGTAAAGTATTTTCATACTCTTCCAAAAGTATTCGGCTGCTTCATACTTCCACACTGATACAAAGATAGAGAAACATTAGACAACATTGCTTACACACAATATCATATATACAAATGTCAAATTACAATGTGGGAGCAAAACTCTCAACCACTCTATGTGAACAGAAATAGATGGATGAGTGAATGTAAAAATGTAACAAACATATTCAGATGTATGGACAAAAATCTGAATATATATGAGATGTATGACCTAATAGGTTGTAGAAGAGTGAATATGAGTGACAAAAAGAGGAAGGATCAATCTAAAACTGATAATCAGCAAACCCTCATATGAACTTAGGCTATGGAAGACCCTAAGTTAGATACATGTGTGAAAGATCACATAGTTACAAAATTAGCAAAGAATGCTAACAAGTTTGCTGTCAGAAATCCTCAAACTCATATGAATATACCTTTTCGAACACCTCATCCAAATATGCATAAAGCATACATGTACTAATTCTCTTGTACCTATGCCGAATAGGACTCTTGATATGGATGCTAGCGCCTTCATAAACTCCAAGTAGTACTTGTGTGCATAAAGAGAATATGTACCTGAATTCTTAACATAAGATGCAAATCGTATGTTAACCTCCATCCAATGTCTTTGAAGTACACTAAAATCGTCATGTAGAAGACAATCTTCAAATACATCATGTAGATGGCTGATCCACACCACCAAGCTAGTGATGGGCAATTCCTCTCCATAAGCAAGAGTGTGAGCACACTCTTCTCCAAGAAGAACTCCATAGCTGCTCCTCAACATGCTCCAAGATAGCACCATGGCTGCCCCATGTGTGCTAGAGCACCACCTCTACTGAGGTACCAAACCTGGCATTGAACTAGGTGAAGGATGATCCTAGAAGTGACCCAAACACTTCTTTATATAGCCTTGAGTGTCTCATGCAAAAAACTCACAAGAAAAATGCTTTATTTTAATCTCATCGCTTTTTAAATTGCTGTTGCTTTATTTTTAAGTGAGTTTTCTTTATTTCTAAAGTTGCTTTTAGCTAACTTTAAAAATAACTTCTTGAACTGCTTTTTCACACTTCTGACTACCTGATGAATGATCTGACAACATTTTTATGATCCTCAATCTGAGAACTATCATATGAGGTCGAAACCCTAAATCAATAGGAAATTAGGGTTAGGGTTTTCTCCCAAATCTGATCTTCGATGACTGAATGTCATATACCATTGGAAATCTCTCTTCAAGCTCTACAAGATAGACTCATAAAAATTTTACCCATTTTTGTGCCAAAAATGACTAAGTACCAAAATTAGGGTTTTTGCCCTAAATGGAGTTTGGATTGATGTGACATTATTTTCCAACAATCCTCTCATAAGATCCCACACAACCTTCGTTCTGTGCTTGATGCCCCTATCTCAGAAGTGGAAATCATTGAAGTAATTGATGCCCTCCCTAGTGGTAAAAGCCCAGGGCCGGATGGGCTCACCGATGAGTTCTTTAAGTCCTTCAAGTTGGTAGTTGCCACCCCTCTTCGTCTGGTTTGGCAAGCGGCGCTCAAGTTCGGTGCACTCCCGACTTGTCTCAACAATGGCATCACCAAGTTAATCCACAAGAAAGGGGAAAAGAATAGAATTGAGAACTGGCATCCGATTACAATGCTTCGAATGGGATATAAGATCATTGCCAAAGTTATAGCCAACAGAATTTCTAGCCATCTGAGAGCGTGGCTAAGTAAGGACCAAAAAGGTTTTTTCAAAGGCAGGTCTATCTTGGAAGCCATTATAGATATATGGGAAGGTCTCGACTTCGCAAGTGAGTCAAGAAAAGATGTGGTTTTCCTCAAGATCGACTTTGACAAAGCTTACGATAGGCTCGAATGGGACTATATTCTGCAATCACTTAAAGATCTTGGATGCAGTAAAAATTTCATCAAGATGATCTTGACTCTTCTAGGAAACGCAGCGGCTCAAATTAATGCTAATGGCCGACTCTCGAAGGTGATCAAACTAAAAAGATGGATTAGACAAGGTGGCCATTGGCTCCTCTTCTCTTTTCCATCACCATGGAAGGGCTTAGCCGGCTTGTGGAACAAGAAGTGGAAGAAGGTAACATCAAAGGCCTCCATTTGCCTAGTGACCACTGCCAGATCAGCATGAGACTTTTTGCCGATGATATGAGTGCATCTGTCCACAATGATAGTACCAGTCTGGAGATGTTTTGGAGGTGACTGGATACTTTTTGCAAAGCCTCTGGATCCAAAATCAACCACTCAAAGACCGCCTTTAGAGCTATTGTCGGGCTCCAACCTGGCCTTCTCTTTGATCATGGTTGTCAAAACATTCCTCCACGCCAAATTATTCGGCTTCATGGGATTCCCTTGGGCTTTGGAATCTCATTGGAGCAACGATGGAATTAGGTCTTGGCCAGACTTGAAAGCAAGTTAAACTATTGGAGAGGTATGCAAATCAATCTTGCGGATCGGGCAATGGTTATCAACATGTTCCTCATCTCGTCGGCCATTTACTTCCTCTCTTGTTTCATATCGAAAGAGCATGAGATGTCCAAACAAGAATGTATTTGCAGAAACTTCCTATGGACGGGCGACCACAACAGGAGGGGGGGTGCGTAAAATCAAGTGGTCCATCTACGCTAGCCAAAGGGATAGTGGGGGCCTTGGCATTCGGCACATTGGATGCATGGCTAACAAACTTGTGGCAAAATGTTTGATTAAGGCATGGTGCAATGGCGAGGCCTCATGGGCCAAGTTGATCTTCAGAAACAAGAATGCATTGACTTTCATGGGATTCCCAAATTGGAAGAATCATGACACTCTGACCCTTTTGTTTTCCCCGATCTTGGTTTTCCCAAAAGGCTCGAATCTTGTGTGCTCCCTATGGAAGAGTTGGAATAAAGTCAAAAGCTTCATAAGAATCAGTGAAGATTGGAAGTGCGGCCAATATCAGACAAAATGGCTCTATCTAGTTTCTGATCCATGGCATCTGGAACATGGAATCTTGGAACATTCAAAATGCCAAGAGGCTATGGAACAAAGGCTTCAAAAAATGGAAATATCTCTAGAAGCAAGAGACCAACCAGTGGATCAACTTCGGGGATCTTGACCCTAGCGTCAACATTACCTATGAAGAATGGAATACTTTACAAAGCAGATGTCTTGCTTGGGACCCCTCCAAAGTTCGTCTTCTCATGGGTCATGACCCGTCATGCCTTCTTGGTCTCAGATGGCACAATGGCAATTGCCTAACAAAAATCCGAACATCAAAGAAACCATTGAATATCAGGTCAACCTCAATAAGAAGTGGTGCTTGTCATGGACATGGCTGCGATGGGACATGACGTTCATGGCTATCTGGCACCCTCTCATAGAAATCAAAAAGTTTGTCCTCTTATGGCAAATTCTTCATCATGGAATATGGACCAACCTAAAGGCTAGCAAAATCTGTGGGGTGACTCCCTGGTGCAAGCATTGCTACTAGTCCATTGAAGATGTTGCAAACATCTTCTTCACTTGTCCCAAGTCCAACAGGCTTTGGCAGACTGTTGGAAAGAAAACCAGACTTCAGAAACATATCAGTTGGAAAGAATCTCTGCTGGGAGAAGTGATCGGCTACTCCACATCTCTCTAGAACTCCATCAGAGGGGAGATCCTATGGAAGATTTGGCGGGAAAGATGTGCGGTTAACTTTGGCGACTCCCCCAAAGAGTGGTCGATTGAGAAATTGTTGTTCCTCCTCGACAAAAGAATTGGTAACTCTAAGAAATCCCCCCCTTTGAGGCATCATCAAGTGCTCCTTCTGATCAACAACAAGCTTAAACCCAAGTGGGCCCCGCATGAGGGTGATTAACCTTCTTTGTAATGCCATCTAATCTCTGTAAAATAGACCCCTACTCTGAGGGATTCGGGGGGTCCTGTGGGCTCTCGTCCCCTTCGCTTGTACTTTTCTTTTCTTTAATTAATACAAATCCGGGAGAGTAGGCTAAGGCCAAACTTCCTCCTTTAAAAAAAAGTCCACAATGAATTCATCTCCATATCATAGTCCCAATCAACCTTTGAAGCACAAATAGATGGTTTCGTAAATTGGTGAAAATTTCTATAAATAAATTTAGATGGCTTAAATCAGTATTTATAAGCAATCTAATGTACATGAAATTACTCGAACTAAGTAATCTGATATTAAGAACCAAATTGTCTAAGAAAGAATTTCTCATAAAGCCTCTAGTTGATAACATCCACATACAAACTTACATTGTTTCACACTTTAGTAAGAGAATATGCAAATTTAGAACCTAAGATTTGCAAGAGAAAGGAGGCTTATCTTTGTTTCGTTTATTGACTAATGAGTAAGAAGGAGGCTCAAAATTAATGTTTAATAAATCATCTCAAAAGTGTTCCTAGATTTTAGTTAGGAATTACGTTCTACTAAAGTTTCACTAAAAGTTGTTGTGTAAATTCAATTAAGAGGGTTTTTGTTTTAAAGTTCGGAGAAAAATTAGCGTTTTATTGGCCTCACATAACCACTGAATTGTTCTCCAAAGGTCTCAAATGTTGAGAGTGGGAAGTGATCGACTTTAGCTATCTTGCATGGAAGCAAAAGGCTCGTCCAAGTGGAGTTGCAAAGAATGCAAGGCAACACACATCCACAATCATGAAACAATGTCACAAAGACAAATGACACATACAACAAAGGTGAGCAACCCCACACACATGCAAACCTCAAATGTCAAACCTACATATAGAACCAATGCCATGCACAACAAGGCAAGAATTAACCCAAATTAACCTTCATTCTATTCAAAATAGTGGCCATAAGGCCTTGGCCCAGGGACTCCTAATACAAGAAGTGCCTCTGCTTTTATAGAAAAGGAGAGGGGGGAAGACAAAAAGGCATGTGGTCAAAATGAAAGGAAGATCACATGGGTTTTTATGTGTTTATATTAATAAAGGAAACAAGGGCGAATTCCTATGAAGGAACTTATACAAAAACGTGCAAAAGTGGAGACCTCCCCCTCCTAGTCTTTTTCATCCTTGACAAATGTATGAGGAGAAAAATAGTGCAAGAATCATGTGGGAGCATCGAATGCTGTTGAATTCCCAAGCTTCATGGAAGGATGATGTAGTTTGGCCACAATTCCTGCCTGGGGCAATCACAACTTAAAAATAAATATCTCCATCTAGCAAATGGTCCCAATCATGTCACAATATCAAAAAACATGATCCATAAAGTGCAAACAATCATTTCCTACATGTACACATAGCTTTGTCACATTTCATGAGGTGCATGGATACACTTATGAAGCTTCATGTCTAAAATGAAAAGTTCTAAAAGTTAGAAACGATGGATGGTGATTTCTAATAGTTTTGTCTCACTTGAACACTGTGTGGAAACTAGAATGGAAGAGGGACTAGGAAAACTTCAACAGGTTTGCAACCTCTTCCAACTCCAAATGGAGATCTACATCTTTGCACCTAGGTTGTAAGCATGAAACCTAAGCATGAGCAAAAAATATTCTTGAAGACATAAAAAACTAACAATCATCAAGATAGAAGTTCCAAAACATGATGCATGGGATGGAAAGGGAAAAGTTAAAGCAAACTCAACCACCAACCTTCAAAGTCTGTCAAAGGTGGCCTTACAACACCATCTTGAGCACATTGTTGTCCCATAGCCTTACGACACCATGGGCAAATCCTTTGGTATCTCAAAGCTTGAAAACTTCAAGGCATTGAAGCACCTCACCCATCTTGAATGATTTTTGACACAATCCCTATGAAGGGTTGTCACAAAAACCAAGTCAAAGCTCCATATCTTTCCATGAAAGCTTGCAAGAACTAAAATAAAAAGAGTAAGCTCATAAAATCAGAATAACACCATCCAAAGAATCATAGGGTTATGAGCCAATGTAAGGCCCATCATCCTTGACCATGCCCCCAGGGAAGCACTAAGTCCATCAAGGTATAGAATCAACTTTCAAGTATGGTTTTGGACACAATCCCACAAGGGGCAAAGCACTAAGTCCATCAAGGTATAGAATCAACTTTCAAGTATGGTTTTGGACATAATCCCACAAGGGGCAGTCACAAAACCATGTGGTCCATTTGAAATCTACATAGTCCCTAATGGTGTGTGAGGGAAAATGCGTCCACCTTCAAATGAAGTCCCAACCTTGTACATCACCATCGGATGATAAATAAAAGAGTGCTTGAAGTGGTACGCACACAATCAAGCCAAGGAGATCCAACACAAAGTGATAATGGGATGAAAGAGTTGACAAGAGGGGAGAACTCCCTAATTCCAATGCATGCCAAAGGTGGCCTTACAACCCCATCTTTAGCATGCTTGTGTCCCATAGATTTACACCACTATGGACACAATGTTTGACAACCCAAACTTGATCATCATCTCCATGCATGAGAGTAGATGCTTGAACCCTTCAAGCCATGAAGCACATCATCCATAAAACTCTAGGTTTTTTGGACACCGTCCCAAACATATGGGCAGTCACAAAAGACCAAGAGGTTAGTTGTTCTTTGCGTTAGGAGCTCATATGAAAAGTCTTCAACACCTATGAGAAATGGAAGCATCAAGAACATAGTCAATAAACAATCTTAAGTCACAACCCTAAAGATGAGCATGCATGTGAATGAATCCATTCTAACTTTGGTTGCAAGCTTGAGAGAAGCATCAACCCCTCAAGACAATTAATGCTCCCTCAAAGATGCCCCAAACAGAGATTGGCTTTGTATGAAGACCATCCCTTCATATGTGGCTCTAACTTCCTAACAATGGGTGTTTGATTTTGGACACCAATCCCACTAGGGGTAGTCACAAAATCAAAATCCATAACGATACGATCTAAGAAACATAAACAATTATCCTTGCATCCTTGCTGGCCTATCAAAGTCATAAAGTGCATGTGTGGCAAGTTGCAATGTAGAGAAATGTTGTAGATGTGATTCTTTTAGTGCCTTAATAAGCGTGCTATAGCCCCTATTTGTTTTTTAGTGAGCATGAGTGACCGAATTTATACAATGTGAGCATGAGCATAGACATGTGAAGTGCATTTCCAAGTGAAGCATGCATGTGACTGTGGCATGGAAGCATAGAGATAGAGACAAGAGAGCAACATAGAACAAAATAGCAAGAACACATGACATTCCTATGCCCCCAATCACACATATTTCCCATAATTTGAATCTCTTGCAATTAGTTCGATGTATCTTCCTATGTAGGTGGAAGTTCATGATGCCATCCCCACATGGGGCAGCTAATAAAACTCCACACCTCAATAAAACTCCACACCTACAAACATCTCAGGCTTCATGTCCTTAATCAACTTTCACTCCTATAATGCCAACTCTCACTCTTATAATGCTCAAGTCAATAAATGTTAGGTACAAACCCATACAAGAAGTTCACACGACCACCTTCCTCCCAAGCCTGAAGTAATGCCTAAGCGGAGAAGCTTCTCTTGATTGTGGTATTGAGTGACATGTTCGATGAGTGATTCAGGTCATTCGCTCTATAGTAGGTGCAATATGAACTACATCACGAACAAGAAGCTGCAAAATATCACCATCTTCGATGCCATTTGCATCAGCTTCAATACCTGTATTTGTAGGTGTAATAGGAAGTTTTTCAACACCTTGTGCAATATTCCATAGTCCTTTGTGACCAATACACGATGCATCATATAAGCCCACAATGGGTAATTAGTACCATCCAACTTATCCTCAACAGCCAACATATGAAATACCTCATTGCTTTCAACCATGGCCACTCACTAAAATACCTTTAACGATTAAAAGATTTTAACATGTCATATTTTTACTCATCAAATTTTTAATCTAAAATGTGAGTCGAGAGTGACATGAGAACCACTAGAAGATATGTGCGTCGATCATAATGTTTTGCCATATGGCTATTGCATGAGAATGTAAGAATAGAAATCAAGATTACACTGAATAAACATATGATACTTAATTCAACATCAATGGTTACAAACAGCCCTTGAATGACAAACCAAACCCTTAAGATGACAAGTCCACCCAATCCGAGTGTTTAAGTGGGGAGTTTGGACACCATCCCCAAAGAGAGGCAGTCACAAATTTCCAACCCTCAACATACCATATTCCATATTTTGCCATCCTACAAGATAGCTAAAACATAGTAGAACATGAAGTTGGACATCAAAAGGTGTACAAATGAGTGGGACATATATTAGCATTTCCAATATCACATAGAGAGAAACCCTACAAACTCAAAAGCATTCATTATTATAGGGCACTAATAAGTTAGTTAACGTATGCATGAGAGGAGTGAGGTGTGTTAGTTAATTAAGTATGTGTACTAGAAGGCTAAAGAATGCATGTAGTGTGTGTGTGTGTGTTAACTAAACTCATTCATACGCGTGCATGTATCTGAAAATATATATATATATATATATATATATATATATATATATATATATATATATATATATATATATGTGTGTGTGTGTGTGTATGTATGTATAGTGTGAAGGTATTTTTTTTCTTATTGTTCTTTCTGTAGGTATGGATCCTACCGAGAGAGAGAGAGAGAGAGAGAGAGAGAGAGAGAGAGAGAGAGAGAGCAGGTAAAGGATTTAAAGTGGCCATTCAAACTCCAGCATTTAGTGCAGAGAATCGATTGGCAGAGCAAGGAGAGTTACAGGCCAGAGTAATTCAATGCCAAGGTCAAAAAAACCCACTATACCTCACAACAGTGTGCAGGTAGAAAACAAAAATGGTGCAGATCAATGCGCACGAAGAATAGAAGGGTAGATCGAGAGAGAGATATGTGGAGAATTGCTCGCATGTTGCTGTTGGTGTGAGGAGAGAGAGAGAGAGAGAGAGAGAGAGAGAGAGTCTTGCAGGCGCATCTACAGTTGAGAGAGAAAGTATGCTTCTCCCCCCTCCTCCATCGACTGCAGATGCACACAGGCACCAGAGAGACGAGAGAGAGAGAGAGAGAGAGAGAGAGAGAGAGAGAGAGAGAAAGAGAGGGGAAGGGAGAAAGAGAGAGAGAGAGGGAAAGAGAGAGAGAGAGAGAGAGAGAGAGATGTAGATAGGTTTGCATAAGTGCATAAGTATGCATGAGAATTCATGTATATTGTGATTAATGCATGTGAATATATGATATGTGTTTGCATGTATGCATGTATATTGCATGTATGCATGTGAATTGTGTTTGCATGTATGCATGTATATTACATGTATGCATGCGAATTGTGTTTGCATGTATGCATGTATATTGCAAGCGCATATGAATTTTGATGCATGTATGCAAGTATATTATGATGTATGCATGTGAATTGTGATGTATGCATGTATGTGAATTGATGCATGTATTCATGTATATGTATGTGTATGCATGTATGCATGTGTATATATGATGAGCATGTGCATGAAGTGCATATGTATGAGTGATGACCATGTGTATGAGTGATAAGCGTGTGCATGAAGTGCATGTGTATGAGTGATGAGCATGTGCATGAAGTGCATGTGTATGAGTGATGAAAGCATATGCATGAGTGCATGAATATGGTAGATGAAATACATGTGAATGTATGCATGAGTGCATATGCATATAAATTGTATGCATGAGTGCATGTATATGCATAAGTGCATGTGAGAGAGTGCATGTGCATATGCATGAGTGCATGTGTAAGAATGTATGAGAGTGCATGTGCATATATGAAGTAGATATGTATATGCATGAGTGCATGTGTAAGAATGCATGAGTGCATGTGCATAAATGAAGTAGATAGGTGATATGAATGAATGTTAGGTGTATGTGTATGATAAGCATCTATGCATGAGTATATGTGTATGTATGCATAAGTACATGTGTATGTATGCATGAATGCATGAGGTATGTGTGAAGCGCATGTATAGATAAGTGCATGTATATGTGTGCATGTGTATGAAAGGTGTGTGCATATGCATGTATGTAAGCGACGAGTGCATATGAGAGTGCATGTGCATATTCGAGTTAGTGCATATGCATATGAATGAGTTGTATGAGAGTGCATGTGCATATGAATGTGTGCATGTGCATGTATGTAAGTGATGAGTGCATATGAGAGTCCATGTGCATATTAGAGTTAGTGCATGTGCATATGAATAAGTTGTATGCATGAGTGTATGAGTATTGTCTAATGAATGTATGTGCATACTAGAGAAGATCTGTATTAGCATTTATGAACATGTGTATTAGTGTGTGCATGAATAGTATGCATGAGCATTTATGATATGATAAGAGCATGCATGTAAAGTGCACTAGAATATATATGAAGTGTATTAGTATGTTAATAATAAAAGAATTAATTACTATAAAATAGCATAGATTTAAATTATGTTAACATTTGTGTATTAGATTTATACACGTAAGTTACCAATGAATGTTGACATGTATGTAGGTATAATTAGGAAAGTATGTGATAGAAAGTGAGTATAATTTTAGTACATAAGTGAATGGTAATTATGAATGAAGTGTATATATAAGAATGAATGAGTGATTTAAATTGATAAAGACATACTTATATTTTTTTCTTAATGTTCTTTCTGCATATGAATTGAAGAAAGAATTGACGAGCAAGAGGACTTGACGAGATTTAGGAGATAGGAGTTGTTGCTCATCCTGGTTTCATTATAATGATCTTTGAATTATAAAATTGTGTATTAAGCTTTTGTATAGGAATATCTTCTAAAATTTGTATTAGAGCTTTTTACAAGCACTTGTATAGAACTAGTTTTGGTTCTAAAGTTTTTAACATTTCCACTATACAATTTAATTAACAAACAATTTCTTATATTGCACTTTCTTATGTCTAAAAAAATTGCATCTACAAGTAAATCTTCAACTAAAAATAAAGAAATAGATAGTTCTTTTATTCTAGATACACTTTTACCTGCTCTGATAGAGTATAGTACTACTCAAATCAATGAGGACAAGGATAGTGTAGAATTAGAAGTAAATGAAATAATTAAAGATCGTATTGTAGCTGAATCCTTATACTCTTCATCATATGCTTCTAGATTATCTAGATTTGTAACCTTCTGTTCAGTTGCTTTCTCAGATTCTGAGGAAAGAGAAATCTTGTTTTCCACCTTCCCCTAAAAGAAATACTCAATTAGAAAACAACAACGTGGACATTATTAAAAATCATATTACTGAGGAAGTTTCTAATCGTATTACTGAAGAAGAACTAATCTTGATAGCATATCAAAATGCTAGTTCTAGATATAGAGATGCACTTCCATACGGACCTTAGTTTTTTAGAATAAACTTAAATAGTGCTTTAACCTATAGCTAATCCGTCCCCACACTTTGAAACTACATCCTAGTTCCAAAAGCACACTAAGAAACACCCAGCGTGTAGTCACACAGTGAGGTTAGCATGAGTCTGTTCTGATGAGCGGCTACCTCCTTTCACACCCCTCGACAATGGACTTGTGTTAATTAAAAGAAAAAAAAATACAAGTGAAGGGGACAAGTGCCCACGGGATCCCCCAAATCCCACATAGCAAGGGTAGATGTTACAAAGTTTAGATGGCATTACAAAGAAGGTTGATCATCCTCATCACCCTCGTGTGCGGCCCACTGGGATTTAAGCTTGTTGTTGATCAGAAAGATCACTTTGATGATGCCTGAAGGGGGGGGGGATTTCTTAGAGTTAGCGATTCTTTTGTTGAGGAGGAACAACAATTTCTCAATCGATCACTGTTTGGGGGAGTTGCCATAGTTATAAGTGCATCTTTCCTACTAGATCTTCCATAGGACCTCCCCTCGAATGGCATTCCAGAGAATCACGAAGCAGCCGATAGCTTCTTCGAATAGCACTTGTTTCCAAGTGATATATTTTTGAAGTCTAATTTTCTTTCCGACAATCTGCCAAAGCATGTTAGAGTTGGGACAGGTAAAGAAGATGTGAGAAAGATCTTCAATGGACTGGTAGCAATGCTTAGACCAGGGAGGCAACCCACAAATTTTGCTAGCCTTTAGGTTGGTCGTCGTGTGCCATTAGAAGACGAACTTTAGATTGGTCCCATGCAAGATGTTTGCTTTGCAAAGTATTCCATTCTTCATAGGTAATGTTGACGCTAGGGTCAATATCCGCGAAGTTGATCCACTGGTTGTTGTCTTGTTTCCAGAGATGTTTCTATTTTTTGAAGCCTTTGTTCAAAAGCCTCTTGGCATTTTGAATGTTCCAAGATTTCACAATCTGGATGCCATGGATAAAAAACTAGATAGAGTCGTTTTGTCTGATACCGGCCGCCCACTTCCAATCTTCACTTATAAGAAGCATTTGACTTCATTCCAACTCTTCCATAGGGAGCACACAAGGTTCGAGCCTTTTGGGGAAATAGAGATCGAGGAAAACAAAAGTGTTAGAATGTAAAGATTCTTCCAATTTGGTACATATTCCATGAAATGGAGGTTTATAATTCCTAAAAAACTTGAATATATGGGCTTGATACATACTATGATAGAAAAAAGGAAAAGATCATACTTCATAGACAAGCTTCAAGCGGCCATATGTGACGAGAACCCATAGAAGAATCCTGTGTAAAAACTTGCACATGTGGTAGTAAGAAAAATGTCACTCATTTGGCCCTGAGGTTTACTTAGCCAATCCATATGCAGGCCATAGTTAGGAATCTCTCTCATGCAGTGCCTGGCCTTGCAACAAGAGAACATGAGGGGGGACCAACCATGGTGCATAACCACATGGTAGTTGGTTGAAGAGAGAGTTAAGCTCACCTTCACTGAGCATAAGAAAGGCATGAGGAGAAGACAATGCCCATGGAAGCAAAGGAAGGTGGAGCCTGTGAGGGCTCGACCCTAGTAGTAATTGGCCTGTGAAATGAGAAGGGGCAGCAGAGCTCCACCCCCCATGGTAGCATGATGAACAAGGGGACAAAGAGAGGGAGAGGGAGGAAGAGAGTAATCCTTTCCCCACTTACCCACATACAACCGACATGGCCCATCGTTTAGAAGAGAGAAGGAGAGGGAAATTAAGGCCCCCCCCCCCAAAAAAAAAAAAAAAAATCGAGTGAGTTGTCCTCCTGGGGGAAAGAGTTCGACCGATTTGCCTTTAAATTCTTGCTTGACGACAACAGAAAGAGAGAGTGGGAAAGTCAATCTTTAACCTCATGTCTAAGCGTGTGTGTGTGTGTGTATATATATATATATATATATATATATATATATATATATATATATATATATATATATATATATATATATATATATATATATATATATTACAAAGAAGTACTTTTTCTCCTAGAATGGGTTTTTATGTGTTTATATTAAAAATGGAAACAAGGAGGGGGGAGTTATTATGAAAGAGCTTATACAAAAATGTGAAAAAGTGGAGACCACCATCCATGCCTTCAAGTCGCCCAAGGCCCACAACCCAATGTACACCACTCCAAGCATAGCTCTAAGGCTTGCAACAATATTGGAGCTTAATTTTCTTTCAACATTGTTTTAGGTTGGAAATGCTATATAAAATTTCCTAACTTGAGTGTTGGTAGAACTCACTAACCCATTTGATTTTGGTGGAAGAACACATATACACTTTCTTTCTAACTCCTCCAAGGTTACATAATTTCTAGTTTTGCATAATGTTCGTTCATGTGTTGAGGATCTCTATCATTTCGTTTCAGCATGAGTGAGATATTATATAACATGTTATTTTTTAGGTGGTTGAATTCTTGTTTGATTGTAATGTTGAATTTTAAATATGTTCCAAGCGTTATTCAGAGGTTGCTTGGAGAATAATAAAATATGGAACAATACAAAATTTTCCAAAAGTATTATTTGAAACATCAATGGGCTTCAAGACAATTCTAGCATTATAGGAAGCTCAATTATGGCCACTTCTAGTTAAAAATAAAAAAAAAACCTTTCTTTTTAAAAGTCTATTGTCTAGAGGGACCAAAACGCTCTTAATAAATAGTACATTAGAAGAAACCCCAATTTTGTGGTGGAAGGGGAGCCCTATACCATTAAGGTCACAATTTTTTTTATTGGAAATTTTAGAGCCCATTTGAGGCCCCAATTGAGCTTTTGGCCACCCATGCACATGTTGGTAGGGACAAAAAATTATATATATAAGTGGATTTAAGTCATTTTGCAAAGATGTATCATCCGACAATCAAAGAGCTCCTTATTTGGCTTTCTCCTCAAATTTGAGCTTCATTTCTCTCTTTTTTGTGATTCTATCAGTGTGGTATGGTGTCTCAATCGTGTAACTACCATAAGTTGTGGATCTAGACCAACTCTTTGGCCTTATTGTCATGGAATAATCCACATGTTGATTCTCATGATGGTAGCTAAAATATCAAGATAAAAGCTTGAATTTGTAATTTGCATCTTTCTCCAAGGTTTTTTAGTTTCAATTCAACTCCCATCATTTCTCACTTCTTTTCCCTCCATTTAACCCCAATTTTTTCATCATCTTCACTAAAAATAGTTTCAATCATGTGCCTATTCGGTGTGTATTTCTATGCATGATTGCGCTCCAATTTGGAGGAGGGTTAGCGCTATATTTTTTATTGATATTCTTTAAATTTGAACGCAATTCTAATGAACTTTGGAGATAACTCCACGGGTCTAAGTGTTCCCTCAAAATTAGTACATAACCCACATCATATATGTCCATAATCACCCACATTATATATGTCCATAATCACCCACATCATATATGTCCATAATCGGTAATTGGTACCATCCAATTTATCCTCAATAGTCAACATACGAAATACATCATTGCTTTTAGCCATGGCCAATGACTAAACGACCCTGATGTAAAAAAATGATTGTATCTCAAAAGTTGAATAGAACTACACTATCGAGCTCCGCTAAACCTATTGTAGACTTTGAGGCGCTTGTATTGGCAAACTGAAACTTGTATATATGTTTGGCACAAAAGGACAAAATTTCTTGCATTGGCATTACGATAGTGTGTTCAGAGGCCGAAATGAGCTTTGATCCAAATTTTGACACCACAAAGTGAAGCTCTTTTGAACTGCTAATCACCATGAGTAATGTCACCAAATTTTGTGTGATTCTAAGACTGTGACTCGAGGGGTGTTGATGACGCCCTAGATGAAGTGGCGACCTGCTCTGGTACCAATTTTTGGAGTTTTAAGTATGTGGAAGCACGCGAACAACACAAGGAAAAAGAAGAAGCATGGAGCATAACACACAATACTGAATGTATTCCAAAGTGAATGCACAAAGATAAGTAATTTGTTAGGCTTATATGTGTATAGACAAGCGAGTGTAAAGACGAAAAAAAATGCCCCGGTGGTTGTAAGTGTGTTCACACACCACTACCGAAATATATCAACGTTGACTCTCTAGACATTGTAATATTATTTGTGTATAAAATCAATGTGATAATTTATGTACCTACTAAGTGAACGTTGTAAATAATGAGTATATGCTTATGTGTATGAATATTTATCTATGGCTTGTTCACTATGGTGTACCCACATGTGCATCATGTTTCCATACATTTCAAGAAGTAAATGGATGTGTACATGACATATTTGAGGGAAAAATTTGGTGCTGACTTGAGCTTGATGATAAGATTTGCAGAGCTGAAACTTTTATCCAACCATGATTTTATATAAGAAGACTTCTTTATATCTAATCCTATGTGATTGGTAAGTTGAAAAGATCTATAAGGGGTAGACATGTGCATGGATATGATAGTTGTGAAGATCTATAAGGGGTAGACATGTATACATGTTGGGTACACAGTGGAAACATAGATACTCTGGATCGACTCTTAATGTTCTCTATTCTGTGGTATTCCCACAAGAGTTCTAGGGCTAGAAAACTATTTACCTTTCGATTTAGGAAAGAAAATTATTATTTTATCAAATCATTATTACCTTGATTATTTTGTGATAGGAGAATGAGTCAATTCCTCATTGCCTTCAATGTCCACCTCCTCTAGAGGAGGCTCTTATTCACCGGGCCATGGACTTCTATTTAGATCCCATGGTCTATTGCCCACACGTCATGTAAAAAATATGAATCTTAGAAATAAAAATACCATTTTAATCTTTACATACGAAGTAGAGGTTCAATACGCATACACACACATATGTATATATAAATACATACATACAGACACACAAACACACACACACACATGTATATATATATATATATATATATATATATATATATATATATATATATATATATATATATATATACATGTGTGTGTGTGTGTGTCATCCATTTGGGTTACTAATATTAAGTACCCTGTGATGATTGGAACATACGAAACATTTTTTAGAGACACATCTTCATTTAAAGAAAAATCTCCGATAAGTTTAACTCCATATTCACTGTTCTCTCCTTCACTATTCTCTCCTTCAGCTACACCCATAAAGTTTCAACTTGCTCTCATAATCCTTGAGTTGAGCAATGATGTGTGAAGCTTCATTATACAACTTGATAGACAAGTTATGGAACTTCACTCTTACATAACTAGTTGTTAGAGGCTTGCCTATAAATATATGGAGAGAGTGTGATTAAGGCAAGCATATGGTCACGTGATTAAAAGGTGAAACGAATGCCTGTGTGGTACACTCCATGAAAAATAATGTATAATTTCATCGTCCACCTCATGGAAGGTTTGTACATAACCACGACATAGCAAAAGGCGTCTTATTGGTATCAAATCCATGACCCTCGACATAGGAACAAGCTCCAACCATGTGTTTATGCCAAGGAAACCTCTTGACAAAAGGTCTATTTCCATCATACAAGTAAGAAGCCCCCAAATGAAGGTTGTTTTATGCAAGAAAGCACCTTCGCTTCAAGTTCCACAAGAAAAAATAGTGTCATGAGCTATATATTTCCTTGTGCACAAGGGCCTGCTAGATATGTGGGATTAATGCAAGGTGACATGGCTTGTATATATGCACCTTCATGAGAGAGAGAAACTCTACCTCTCCATCGCCACACACACACAAGTTTTTAGGTGTAAATTACAGTTCTGTGAAGGTGAAAGGAAAGCTTCTTTGGATAAAGTTTGGGGAAAAACCATATACACATGAAGTAGGATGTCTGCATTCTCATGAGAAAGAAAAGATTTATGGATTCGAAGAATTTGGTGATAGTTTGTGTGCCTCACAATTCCCCCGTCCACCACTTCTATTATTTTCTAGGAATGAAATTGGTTCAAGTTTTACAAATCCTCATTTCTTCAGGAGAGTATATAGGAAATTTGGGGCAAACAATTGTACTTATGCACAATCCATCAATGCATGGAGAGAAGTTCATCCATAAGTAAGTATTTAAACTTTTCGAAGACCCCTCTTTAGGTTGGAATAAAAAACCTCTTTGTAGCAACCATCCAAGGTGACCCACCTACATTCTAGAGGGTCAAAATTGATGCTCAAAGCTTGCATTGGTGAGTGATTGCATCTTTGAATTTTGAACTATGTTTCTTTTAGCTTTCTAGTTATGTAGATCAAATTACTGCACTATAACAGATGACACATAAGCACATGCTTGATGGTTTTGTGTCTTCATGAAGAGAAATCATTCACAAAAAAACTGAATGATTTGAGATTCCATTACTTTTCATGATTGAGAATGCATTTGTTCATGAAACTAATGCATAAATTTTATACTTTTTGCTTTTGCCAATTTCAATATAGAGAAAATCTATTAATGAAACGTGAACGTAATCACCTCTACATCCACTTCGAGATTGTGAAAACTTTGATATGGACCAATAAATTTAGAGCATACATAGATCTTATGTAGCTTAGAGAGAATCGAACATAAATGGGACAATATGGCAAGCACATTTTATGCTCTCTACAAGCTCACTCTAATCCATGTGAGGTTTCCCATTTCATGATCTCCCCACTTTTGATTCTCACACTCTTTCATTTTGTCAGTACATTGTGTGCTTCATTTTTGCTTGCACATTTGTACTCTCTACATCTACCACACTTCTACACACAATTCTTCCATTAATCATCTTACCACTAATCATCTTACACTAACAAAATACAATATTGCACTCCGTATTGTGGCCGACTAATCATTGAGACTACATGAACTATACCAGTTTACCAAACAAGTTTATGGAAGAAGATGACGAGGACGATGCCTAATATAAGTAAAATGATGGATAAGAAGCACAGAACATACTTTGGTGTACTTGTTAGGGCCTATATAATTCTTTCCTTCCACATTTGAAGTGTGGCTCTGATCACTAACCTTCCTCGTTCTACCTTCGACTCTCGTGCTCAGTGTGTACTTTATCATTATGAGTTATTCCACTTTTAATCATTAGCTCTCTAAGCTAATTTTATTGACTCAAAAGGAAGTTTCCTAATTCCTATTGTACTGTGAGTATGGAGCATAATATCCAGCAGGTGTCAAGACCAAAATAGCAATTTTTTGTTCACAAGCTAGTTGCAAAGTTATCTGTTTTGACCTAATTGTTTGAAGCATCATATCCAAAGTACATTGGAACTTATTTAGTGTCATTAGGAAGCTAAAGGGGCCTACATCACAACTCTGAAGTGAAAGAGGGCAGGTACAAAGCAGGGATTAGGAGTACCAACTCATTTCTTGAGGTGTCCATCCATCTTTCCCAATAGTGGTATCAGAGAAATTTGAGCAACATTGGATTTACCTACGACACCTAGAGGTAAATCCATCTTCACCAGAGTGATTGCCCCAGAGTGGATCCCCCAAGATCATAAGAGCATAGAGTTATTCTTGAACAGGAGGACTAATGAGGAATTTCGGAGGTTTAAACCTTACCAACCTAAAAAAGTTGGATCAGTCACCATTTATGAGCTTAAGGACCCAGAGACACCAAGCAAGGTTCTCTATCTAGGTAACACTTTAGAGAGGATGTTCCTAGTTATGGAGTAGGGTAGGCATGCCTACACCTATAATGTCAATTGGAGATGATGAAATGAATTAGAGATGGAAAAATTCGAAATACAGACAATTGCCACTACAACACATACTTTTGAAATCATGGGAATATTCTATGATGCGTTATGCAAATCATAGAAAGAGATACTCATGAACTGTGTCATATCAACACATACATACGTACGTGTTCTAAAAGATGGTATGAAAACGAAATGGCAGAAATGGCAGAAATTGGACATGAAAACGAAATGGCAGAAAAATAATTGTTTTTTATCAACAATAATAAAAAACAATAATTCTGTGAAGATCAATAATGTTATTAAAAAAATCTTTAGGTCATGAATCAACCGATTTGTATGAAGCTTTTAATAAAAATTTTCCATCGTTGAGAATAATTTCATTACTAAACAATAGAAAGAATAATACTGATATTCTTATAATGAATTAATTGCAAAAAACATGAAAAATGTAGACAAAAAGAGTATTCACAGCTTTTCACTTTGAATTTTTTTGAACGCTTTCATGGTTGTTGCATGTAAACAAAAATTGACTATTAAGACTATACTCATATTGAAATAAGAACTGGTGTATAATTTGCTTTGTAGATCATGAATTTGCTTTACAATTGATTCTCCAATAATGAATTTGCTTTGTAGATCATGAATTTTCTTTGTATAATTTGCTTTGTAGATCATGAATTTTCTTTGTATAATTTGCTTTCCTCTCCTCCTCCTTAAGTATCCGCATTGTTTGTTGAGATTGTTCAAATTTGTTTGCTTTTGTTTTGTTTTTTGTTTTTTATCACTTGGAGATTGTTTTTGGAGCATCTTTTAGTGTTTTATGATGCTAAGACCCTCCTTTGATCAACTAAACATGTTTTATTTTATTTTGGGCATGGCAAGAACTTCAAGGATCACTTGAAAATTGCCTTGGATAGCTTCGAGATCATCAAGGAAATGCTCTTGTGATATTTCTCTCTATTTTGTTATATAAAGTAGATTTCCATCTTCATTTATCTCCTTAGATTTTACATTTGGGGAGGAGGGGGATAAACATGGAAACTGAAGATCAAGTGTAATTAGAATGCACTTCCCTACGTAAAGTCTGAATTTTAGAGGTATATGATCAAAACTATAGGATAGAGATGGTCATTGCTAGCGTGACCTCTATAATAGAAGAAATGAAGTCATAGGTGATCTCTTTGGAGACACAAGTTAACTCTTTGGAGAAACTTCTACTCATCCTAGCCATGAGATGGCTAGGAAGGAGACTCTCCAACCTAGCATACATAAGGGAGAAAGCTCTAGGAAGGCTCCCCTCTTGAAAGACATTAAACCACCAACCTTCAAGAGGATGACCAAGTAACAGAAAAGGATGCAATCTAGAATTTTTCCTGCAAAAGTAGAATGGCTTGCATCAGCTCAAGGCACCGCACTTGTGTATCTGTCGAAAGTTATGGAACTTGTGCAAGCTCCAATTGTGAGGCTTGACACATAACCACCTCTCATAATTTACCTCTTCATCATTTATGTAGTTCATGTAAGATGAGAAGGAAGTTAGTCCTTGAAAATATAGAGAGTACACTCATAACCTTAAAGGAGAGTGTTAAAGAAAAGATGCAAATTTATTTATGGCTTTGGATAAATTACAAATTATGATTGGAGGGATGGAATACTCAGAAAAGGTGAACCTTATCCATATGGAGTGATTTTGAGCACCAAAAGGTGCCAAAGGAAATGGAAGGACAAAGGACAAGAAATGAAAGGTTAAGAGGTGAGAGATGATGTAAGGGTATGTGAAGAGACAAAAAAATCCCATGCACATATCTCTATATATAGAAAGACTTTGAATGTGGAGAATGTTTGAGCTGATGTATTGAGGTGTGGCAGAAAATACACACATTAACAACTGAAAGAAGCACCACGAACACAATGTAAAATCGTTTCTATGAAATGTGGTCTTAGATGTGAAAGCAAATGTTCATAGAATCGGAACTTTGGGTCACACTTTTTCATAAGTATTTCCTCTACGTTGCTTCAATAGATTCATCTCTAAGTTTCTCATTTATATATAGAGAGACACTTTCTAATTTTTAAGAAACGTTCCTAAGAAGAGACACTTTTCATCTCTAAGTTTCTCATTTATATATAAAGAGACGCTTTCTAATTTATATATAGTCATGATAAAGTTTGGGCTATTAAGCCACATTGTAAGAACCTAGAAGAGCTTCAAATATTCCTTTTCTTCTCAAGTTCTATCATAAATTCATCAAGAACTATGCCCAAATTCTATTCCGGATGACAAAACAATAGGGAAAGGGAAAACCTTTGATTGGGGAGATGAACAAAAGAAAAATATTCAAAAATTGAAGGTATCAATTGTTACAAGTCCACTTTTATATATAGAAGATCCCAATAAACCCTTTGTGGTTGAGATAGACATGACTGATTCAGTTATAGAAGTGGTTCTAGTTTAGCATGGTCGATTAGTGGCTTTTGAGAGAAAAAAGCTAGAACTGGCTTATAAAAATTACTCTCTTTATGAGAGGGAGTTGTATGCGATTGTCGATGCTTGAAGCATAGTTATTGTGCTACCTAGCATGGTGAAGTGCTATTTAGAATATTTATTTTTCTATTAGCTGCTTATTAGCATAATGAATGTGATCATTATCATGGCTATTATGCTAATTCACATAGTGACTATGCTATTTAGCATAGCTATTGTGCTACTTGACATAGCTATTATGCGAGTTTTCATGGATATTATGCTAATTAGCCTAATGAATTTGCTAATTAGAGTAGTTATTGTGCTTATTAGCATAGTGAATGTGCTAAACAACATAACTAGTATAGTGACTATAGCAACTACCACATTCATTTATGCTAACTAGTATGCTATTGTGACTATGCTAATTATCAATTGTATCCTTATGAGCATATCTATTTGGTAAGCATTGTGTCCTTATAGGCATTTTTTATAAGGTACTATGCTAATTACCATAGTTAATACCATAATTAGCATAGTGAATGTGCTATTTAGCATAGTTATTATGGTAATTAACATAGTTATTATGCTAATTAACATGGTAGATGTGCTAGTTATGAAGTTCTTGTGCTAATTAGCTCATCCAACACAGTTATTATGCTAATTAACACATTAGTTATGCTAATTAGCACCATAAGTATATTAATTAGCACATTTACAATGCAAATTAGCATATAAGCAATCAAATATGCCAAGAACAAGAGAATACTTATCTACCAAATATCTTAGTAATGATAGAATATTAATCATGACAATTCATATGATCAAATTATTTTAATCATTATGCTAATTAGTACCTCCACTATGCTAATTAGCAAAATAAATATGCTATTTAGCAAATTCATCATGCTAGCTTATTAGCACATTCACTATGCCAATGAGCATGATTACACTGTGCTAATTAGTATATTGACTCTACTAAATAGCACATTCAACTATGCTTATTAGCATGGGAAACCACCATGATTAGAAAAAAATATATTGTCTAAACTCTTAGGCCAAAAAAAAACTAATTATCATAATGACATTCCTCGAGCTATTTGGCATGAACTTTAATCTAATAAGTATATTATGAATGTTTTTCCCTCTTACACTAATGTTCTTCCTTTTTTTTAGAGTGCCTGCACTTGAGCATGTGTTTTAATGCATTATGTTTGTTCAATAGGCTCAGTATTTTTCATAGAATAATGCATGAAAGAAGTAGACAGTTGGAAAATATATTAGCATTACTTGTATCAATGATCTCCATAACATGAATGGGCACTCATTCTCCTCCACATAGGAAAGCCTCTCCAACATATGCACAAGGTTTCAAATGCTTTCATATGAAAACTATATGTATGTATGGATAGCTATGATTTTCTAGATTTTTGCATTAAGCTTTTCCATCATTTTATTTCCTCTAAGTTGCTTCAATAGATTCATCTCTAAGTTTCTCATTTATATATAGAGAGACACTTTCTAATTTTTAAGAAACGTTCCTAAGAAAAGATTGTAAGAACCTAGAAGAGCTTCAAATATTCCTTTTCTTCTCAAGTTCTATCATAAATTCATCAAGAACTATGCCCAATGACAAAACAATAGGGAAAAGGAATACCTTTGATTGGGGAGATGAATAGAAGCAAAATATTGAAAAATTGAAGGTATCAATTGCTACAACTCCACTTTTATATATAGAAGATCCCAATAAACCCTTTCTGGTTGAGATAGACATGATTGATTGAGTTATAAAAGTGGTTCTAGTTTAGCATGGCCGATTAGTGGCTTTTGAGAAAAAAGCTAGAACCATCTTATAAAAATTACTCTCTTTATGAGAAGGAGTTGTATGCAATTGTTGATGCTTTGAAGCATACTTATTGTGCTACCTAGCATGGTGAAGTTCTATTTAGAATACTTATTTTTCTTATTAGCTACTTATTAGCATAATTAATTTGACCATTATCATGGCTATTATGCTAGTTTGCATAGTGAATGTGCTATTTAGCATAGCTATTATGCTACTTGACCTAGCTATTATGCTAGTTTGCATGGATATTATGCTAATTAGCCTAATGAATTTGGTAATTAGAGTAGTTATTATGCTTATTAGCATAGTGAATGTGCTAAACAACATAACTAATATAGTGACTATAGCAACTAGCACATTTACCTATGCTAAGTAGTATGCTATTGTGACTATGCTAACTATCAATTCAACATATCTAACTGATAAGCATTGTGTCCTTTTAGGCATGTTTGATAAGGTATTGTGCTAATTACCATAGTTTTTATGGTAATTATCATAGTGAATGTGCTATTTAACATAGTTATTATGGTAATTAGCATAGTTATTATGCTAATTAACATGGTAAATGTGCTAGTTATGAAGTTCTTGTGCTAATTAGCATAGTGAATGTGCTAATAAGTATGGTGACTGTGCTAACCAATATAGTGGTTATACTCATCTAGCACATTTACTATGCTAATTAACACATTAGTTATGCTAATTAGCACCATAAGTATGCTAATTAGCACATTCACCATGCTAATTAGCATATAAGCAATCAAATATGACAATAACAAGAGAATAATTATCTACCAAATATCTTAGTAAAGATAGAATATTAATAAGGAAAGTTCATGTGGTCAAATTATTTTAATCATTATGCTAATTATTACCTCCACTATGCTAATTAGCACAATAAATATGCTATTTAGCAAATTCATCATGCTAGCTAATTTGCACATTCACTATGCCAATAAGCATGATTAGACTGTGCTAACTAGTATATTGACTCTACTAAATTGCACATTCAACTATGCTAATTAGCATGGAAAACCACTATGATTAGAAAAAAATATATTATCCAAATTGTTATGCAAAAAAAGCTAATTAGCATAATGACACGCCTTGAGCTATTTGGCATCAACTTTAATCTAATAAGTATATTATGAATGTTTTTTCCTCTTGCACTAATGTTCTTCGTTTTTTTTAGAGTGCCTACACTTGAACATGTGTTTTAATGCATTATGTTTGTTCAACAGACTTGGTATTTTTCATAGGGCCCATGTGAATCTTTGCAAATGTAGGGGCGCAAGAGTTTTGTTGGCTAACAAGATTCGTTGTCAAAGAAGGAGACATCCACAAAGAAGGCATGAAAGAAGCAGACAATTGGAAAATATTTTGGCCAAAGTGAAATTGCTATATGGAAGCATTACTTGTGCCATCAATGTCAGGGATCTCCATAACAAAACAACTTGCAGACGATAAAAGGGCACTCATTCTTGACATGAATGCGGATCCTCCACATGGGGAAGCCTCTCCAACATATGCACAATGCTTTGAGATGAAATCTATGATTTTTTAGATTTTTGCATCAAGCTTTTCCATGATTTTATTTGTAACACAAGCATACAAATGAAAGTAGAAAAAATCGTGGGAGCTCTTCTTAGAAAGAGGATGGCTTCCATTGCAAGAATTTTCTCTCAAGATCAAGCATTACTGCATGATGAGGAACATATCCATTCTTTATAAAAATGTTTCTTTATTCTCGAACACTAAAATTAATAGTTGATGATAGCGAACATAAGTTCTACAATATGGAAGGCAAAGTTTCATGACAAAACAAAACATTTAAAAATGGGATTTTCCTCTACTTGCAATCAAAGAATAACAAAGAATACACTAAATCATATAGGCTCAATGTTGCTAAGGATGCCTTCAATGATGAAGTCATCAAGGAGGAGATAGAAAAAGAAAGAATTGAAGTTTCCAAGGCTACAAAAGGTCTTTCCAATAGGCTTGCAAAAGCCATCAACATATTCATGTAGGACGGAGGCAGATGTAGAAGTGAATGCCATGAGAATGAGGATATTGAATGTTGTTGGATGAAGGATATGCTATTGTTCACAACCATCAACACATTCATGTAAGCCCTTTTAATTGGACAGAGTCTCTCTTTCAGTATCTACCTTTATGTAAAATTTAATACTAACATAACTTTACCATTAAAAATTAATTCTTTACTAGTCTATTCTCCTTCACATGTTTTTCGTAGGTCACATGTATATAAATAGAAGATGCTAGACATGCCAAGCTCAAAATGTCATTTAATAGGAATATGCAAGCGTGTATGGTAAGGTGCAAAAACATCACCATAATGCTATTTGATAGGAAGTTAAAAAAAGAAAAAGTCTATTTAAATTTACAAGAAAATTGGCCTTTTCCATCCAAAATACATGATGATTGTCAACAGTGAAATGCTATAAGGCATGCTATTGTAAGCAATTTAATACATCTTTCCATAGTTGTAAACATGTTTGATAGGTTTTTTGTTGTAGCACACAAGATATGACAATATATGGATAGGGACATGTGTATCATCTAACACAAATGTGCATGTATCTACGTTCATAAAATACAATCCCGACACAACACATAATATTTCCCCATTGGAGTATTCCTAAACAAAAGTCTATATCCTAAACATTGACTCCAATGTTCAGGGTCACTACAAAGGCATCATGATGATCTTCATATGTGACACCATCATAGCCATTCGTATTTGTATCACATGAGGTATCATGTAGTAAGGTGTCTGACATGTAATAGACAATCATATAGAAGATTCAATTATTTCAATCTCATGTCATCTTCCTCCTTCTACATGCCTTTTGTGTAGGTATGAACCCGACATGTAATAGAAAATCATATAGAAGATTCAATTATTTCAGTCTAGCACCCATGTCATCTTCCTCCTTCTACATGCCTTTTGTGTAGATATGAACCCAACATGATATGAACTTTGACTCTAGTGCACCTCTAAGGGGACCTAGACTTCCATCATTTCACAATCACAGTGTTGCTCTACTCACCCCTATTCCTCCTTCTTTCCTCCTATGTGATATCTCTATGCATTTCTTTGTGTAGACATGAATTTAACATCAAATAAGAAACTTGGACTCTAATACAAAACTTTGAGGGCTCTTCTTAGACTTCCATCATTCCATGTTTGTAGTGTAGCTCTACTCGCTCGCCTTACCCCTTCTATCCTTCTACCTATTCTCTCTATGTATTTCTTTGTGTAGGTATGAATCCAACCTGATATCAGAAACTTCCACTTTGGTGTACTTGTTAGTGCCTCTATAATTCTTTCCTTCCACATTTGAAGTGTAGCTCTGCTCACTAAGCTTCCTCCTTCTACCCTTCTACCTATTCTCTCTATGTATTTCTTTGTGTAGGTATGAATCCAACATGATATCAGAAGCTTCCACTTTGGTGTACTTGTTAGGGCCTCTATAATTCTTTCCTTCCACATTTGAAGTGTAGCTCTGCTCATTAACCTTCCTCCTTCTACCCTTCTGCCTCCTCTTGATATATCTTACCTTCGACTCTCATGCTCCTTAAACATCTTCAAGGCTTCAATCCTTCCATATTTCAAATGTATCTATGCTCACTCCTCTTCCACCTTCTATCCTTCTGCTTGCTCTCTCTTTCTAAATTGCTTTATGCAAGTGTGAATCCAACATGAGGGAGAAACATAGTGCAAATACACTGGATTGTGTTGTTCAAATTGATAAAGAGAAAGGAACAAGAGGCTGGATCAGAATGTTGTTATAGAGATATAGATGATTGTCGGAGACAACGAGCTTTAGAGACACAGACACACACATAGAGGAAATGGGAACATAACATGGCGATAGACAAAGAGAGAGAAAAAGGTCGATAGAGAATGCTAAAAAAGTTTTCAAATGGGAAAATGTATGTGTGTATGTATGTAAGGTATATATACACATACGTACATACATACATACATACATACACATACCTAATTACCCATTATGGGCTTATATGATGTGTCATGTATTGGTTGCAAAAGGACTGTGGATAGTACTGTGCAAGGTCTTGAAAAACATCCTATTCTACCTGCAAACACAGTTGTTGAAGGTGATGTAGATGGCATTAAAGATGGCAATATTTTTCATGTTCATGTTTGTGTTGTAGTTCTTGCTATACCTACTATACAAAAAAAATTTTGAGATGGTAGAGATGCTCAAACACATGCATTAATATCCTTGTCTGTCACATGCATTAATTTTTTGGGATGGTAGAGATGCTCAAACACATGCATTAATATCCTTGTTTGTCAAATGTGCCATTATTCCTCACATTCAATCTTGTCGAATACCTAAGGATGCTTGGGATACACTTACCACTCTATATCAAGCATGGATTGAGGCTCATGTTGCTTACCTCCAAAAATAGTTGGAGAGTGAGCACATGAATGAAGGAGATTCCATGGAAAGTTTTTTGAAAAGGATCAAAGATTTGAAGGAACAATTGATTTCTGGTGATGAATGTTTACCTAGAAGTTCACTTGTGCAGACTATTCTAAATGGTCTTCTCGATTCATATCACATTTTTGCTTTTACTCTTCGTTTGATTATGAAAGACAATCCAAATTCCTTAACATTTGAGGAGTTAGTCTCTATTCTTTTGCAGGTTGCAGATCAAGCTTTGCTGGCTAGTAAGAAAGGAAAAGGTAAATGGAGCTCTTCTACTAGCAATCAAAAATCTACTAATTTTGCACAATCAAAGAAGGATGATAGAGATGAAGAGAAAAGAGAAAAGAAAAAAATGTTTTGCAAATACTGTAAAGGAAATGATCATGTCATAAGTGTTTTCCAAAAGTGGATGCTAAAGAGGCAAGAAAGAAAGAGGTTAATGGTTGTTGGAGAGGCCTCTCTACCCAAAACAGAGTCTGATAATCTTGAGGAGAACAAAGAATGGGCATTTACCACTGTTTGCAGTTATAACCCATCTTCTTATGAGCACTCTATGTCTGCAGTAGACTCAGATGTTTGGTACTTGATAGTGGGGCAACCAAACATATTATGTTGCAGCGTAGTTTCTTCACTTCACTTGAGCGTGCCCCTATAGGGAATACTGCCACATGCACCAACAAATCCTCTTATCCTATCATGGGAGTTGCTAAGATCATTCTCACCACTACTAATGATAGTTCTTTTACATTGTTGGTTGCTCTATTTGTGCCGAGGATCAAGAAGAATCTGTTATCAGTTTCAGCTTTAGCCAAGATTGGCTTGGTTGTGAAATTTGTTCATCATAGATGTACAATTCATGATCTATCAAATGGTGATGTCATTATTGTTTCCAGCATTTTTTTAACATGGGTCGTATAAGCTCATAGACTATGAAAAATTTGTAAATGATTCAGCATGTGTAGTACAGGATTCTCAGGCTATGTCAGATGCAAAGCTTTGGCATGCACGCTTTGGCCGTCTGAATTTTTCTAGTTTTCTATGCCTGTAGAAATCTGAAATGGTGTCCTCTTTGCCTAAACTTGAGGCACTTGGTAAACATGTATGTGAAGGCTATATTTTGTGCATTTGGCTTGAGGTTGTTATGTGTGCAGCATATGTACTTAACAGGTGTCCCACTAAAGCATTGCAGTCCATCACTCCATATGAGGCTTCGCCTAGTCGCAAGCCATCTGTTGCTCACTCACGTGCTTTTGGTTGTTTTAACAACATTGTAGAAAATTGGACCATAAACCAATGAAATGTATTTTTGTTGGTAGAGTTCTAAAAGCAAAGGCTATTTTTTGCATCATCCATAGACTAAATGCATTTTGGTTAGCCGTGATGTTGTTTATGTGGAAGATGTTATTCAACCATTACTTTCATGTACAAAGGAGATATTTGTTAGCTCCAAAGTCATGCATGACACTTTGCTGCATCTTTTTATAGGTGGGCAGTCTAGTGCAGGTCCTAATGAGGCAACTTCTCAACATGTACAAGTTTCATGTGATGATGTAGATCATTCCATTTGTGATGCAGATTTACATGATGCACTTGTTGATGAGAGAGATGATATTGAGGAGGCAAAAACTATGCCAAAATAGCTTGTGTAGACTTTGCATGATAGAAAATTAGATGCACCTCTATCATATCGTACTCGTTCAGGCTCTCATAATGCTTCTTTTGCATCAGATTGCTATGTTATGGTTGCCTCTAGTCTCTGTGATGAGAATGAGCCTACTTCATTTGATGAAGTACAAAAGTCTGAAAATTGGATGGCTGCTATGCAATTAGAATATGATGCTATCATGAAAATTGGTACTTGTTCTTTACGTGACTTGCCTCCTAGGAAGAAGGTCATTGGCACTAAGTGGGTATACAGGAGGCTAGGCTTGTTGCAAAGAGTTATGTGTAGGAAAGAGGCATTGATTTTGATGAGACCTTTGCACCTACATGTTGAATGACTACTGCTTGTGGCATTTGTGCACTTGCAACTCATCATGGTTGGAATGTACATCAGTTGGACATTAAAACTGCATTTTTGAATGGTGACCTGCATGAAGAAGTGTATGTTTTTCAGCCCCATGGCTTTGTGCAGGAAGGGCATGAAAACCAACTGTGCAGGTTGAAAAAGCAGGTTGAAAAAGGCATTATATGGTTTGAAACAAGCACCATGTGCTTGGTATCGAAAAATACATGCCTACCTGATTGCACATAGTTTTGAGAACAATCCAACTGAGAGTAGCTTATATGTTAAGCTTGCTAATGATGTGCTTATGATCATTGTTGTGTATGTTCATGACATGTTGATCTTTAGTCCTCATGAGAAGCATTTAGTGATTTTAAGGCTGATCTGCATGCCTCATTTGAGATGTCACATTTGGGCATTTGCATCATTATTTGGCCATTCACTTTATGCAAGTTGATGGCAGAATAGATTTGTGTCAAACAAAATATGTTGACACATTACTACAACAATTTTACCTTAAAGACTCCAAGCCTATTGCCACTCCTATGGAGACATGTTTATGATTGTGTCTTCATGATGTTGGAGATGCATTTGATGCTATTCTCTATCAGCAGGTTGTTGGATGCTTGATTTACTTATGCATTACTGTGCTAGATATTTAGTTTGCTATCTCACAGATGAGCATGCTTATGCATCCCAGGTGTCAAGCATTGGGAGGTGGTTAAGTGCATCTTTTGCTACTTGAGTAGTACCTGGTGACTTGGATTGTTTTATACCAAGGGGGGATCACTACCGCTAGATGAGAATGTTGGATGTATACCATTCGCTGAAAGTAAGACGAGCCCAATCTTCAACATCAAAAGAGAGAGTCGATATTCTCTTCTTCCACCAATCCCAATATACGGTGGGTGTCAACGTGGATCCTTGCACAATTGATCACATGCATGATGCAAAGTCCATACACATTGAGTTTGATAGTGGTCTAGGCTAAATGATTGAGAATTGTATTGATCTACTTAGCATCTCACATATTCATCCATCTAGTCAAAACTTTGTAGTTAATAAAGAGGTTCCTCTTTCTATCCATGTCTACTGCATGTCAGTTTGAATCTAGGCTA
>CM035433.1:24986720-25179220 GCA_020310875.1 Ceratopteris richardii
GCACGAACTAAGCAACATAATTTCTTCGATTAAATAACATATACATACCGTTGGCCGACATTAATAGGCTGAATTCCTTGATATGCACTTTGGCCAATTCTATTATAAAGTCCATATTTGTTGGTGTAATTTGGTACATCATGTAGTGGAAGAGCATAAATTTCTCATAAATATATGAACAAACAAAGTTGCATTTGATTCTAGAGGGATTTTTTTGTATTAGTTCTATAAATATTGAAAACCATTCATTGTTAGGGACACATCCATCTTAGCATCTTTGAATGAGACTCTTCATTATCAAGGACATACATTTCATTGCACTGAGTAGATGTGAGGCGAAATTTGTTTTGAAATAAGTACAAGATCTTTGGAGCTCTCCAAAAACTTACAAAATTTGAAGATAAAATGCAAAAACGGAGTCCATAGCTAAAGATAAAGTTGAAATAGATGTTGTACATACAAAGAGAGAGAATGAAACACCTAAAGACAAACATGAAGCAAAATTCCATAGATTCCCATTCATCTTGTGAATAGTTGGCCATGTTTGCCTTTACTTTTTGCTCCTTTCTTGGATGCAAGGATCGATCTCTTTGTTCTCTTGCACTCATTTGTGTGCAACCTTGCTCTATTTTTCTATTTTCTTTGCGAGTGATTTTGATTTTATAAAATGATCTATTTTTTATCCTTTTCATGGTGGTAAAAGTAGTGGTTCAGACAATGAATGAAATGAATTATTGATGGAAAAATTTTGGAATAGATATAGTTGACACTAAAATACATACTTTTGAAATCATGGGAAGATTCTTTAATGTGTTATGCAAATCATAGAAAGATATACTCATTAAATCTGCTAATTAACAATGCTTATTAACAAAGGAGATGTGTCATATGGAAATACATGAATACATACATACACACATACATACATACATACATCCATCCATCCATACATACATACACACACATGCATAGATACATACATACATACATACATACATACATACATACATGCATGCATACATACATACATACATACATACATACATACATACATACATACATACATACATACATACATACATACATACATATGTACATACATTGTCATGAAGGTGCAAAGCTAGTTGCAAAGTGTTCTAAAAGGCAGTGCATGCGGAGTGTTTTTGTTATACTTATGTGTTCCTCAAGTAGCTTTGGTGTGAACATTTTGCCTATACATGGGCACTTTTTACTCTAGTGATGGATGTTAAAAAAGAAAGAAGCAAGGTTGTATATATTTCACAAAAAGGATTTTCTTCAAATAGAAGAAAAAATAAAAGATAAAAAATGAAATCATTTACTTCAGCAAGTATTGGAGACCAAAAGAGAATCAATCCAAAAACTGAAACGGTCGAGAAGAGTGGTTGCTCAAAGGAGTGGAGGAGTTATGGAGAAGGGATCACAAAGTCATCATGAGAGCTTGTGGTCACTTGGCTACAAAAGAGGAAAGGGATGAAACTCAAGTACAGCGGAAGAAGGTGTTGAGTCCCCTTGTAGGTAGTTGATTTGGTTTCAATCATTTCATTTTCTACAATCTCAGACACTATGTCTAGCCGTTCACCATTTTTAGGTAGTCTGATTGTGAGAGCCATATCTCTCAATGTATCTATCCATTTTTAAAGTTTAAATATTCATTGGAAAGCTTAGCTTTTGTGTGTACTTCATGTCTCTAGAAGCGTTATGTCAAATTCAGGATGCTCCTTATTAATTTTTTAGCGAGGACCAGTTTTTAGCTTAACTAAGTGGACAGGCAACCTCTTTTGAGGCAAAGAGTTGCCAAACCAAAACTAATCCAAACTGAGTGGTTGATAGCACATTTGAAATCTATTAAGGTATAGTTTGAGTGAACAAAGCCTCAAGCTCATTATGTTCTTCAACTGATACTAGTTTTTATTCTAAGGTTCAACTATAGGTAAAAGTCTTAGTCTTGAGAAGGTCTTCTACACTTCTCGTTGTGCATAGGAGAGGAATTCTCCAATAGTTGGAGCTTGAAGAGGCAAAGCATTGGAACTAAAGTAAAGTAAAGGAAAGCTAGAACTCAAATGGGAGCTTCGTAAAGTCCAGAAAGAGTGCCACAACTTATTTGAGGTAAACTTCAAACTTGGAAGTTTTCAATGGCTGATTTAGGATAGCAAGTTGAGAAGGTTAGATAAAGATAATTTTTAGTCTTGAAGGTATAGAATGAAAAAGTACCTTAAAGGTAAAGGTTTATGGATTCTAGTGACTGGAGATGATCCACAACGAGTGGACCTTCAAGTCCCAACATTACTCCAGCACAAAGGAGGCAATTTACAGATTGGGAAGAGCAATGTTGAAGGGTGATGTTCCTCATTTCAGAAGTTATTTCTAACACTATGATTGGTCATGTGAAAAGCCTAGAGATAGCCAATGGAGTGCTTGGTAACTAAAGAAGTGTCATACCCATATCTGATTGGCTTCTTTCTCTCCCTTTGTGATCTTCTTACTGCTTGATTGGATTATTCAGGTACGTCTTCCAACCTCTTCATCTTGACCTTGCCCTTTAATTTCCATGCCTTGAATTCTTCTAGATTGATGATGTCATCATCATCTGATTTGATGTCTTCAATTTGGCTTGGTTCCTCCTTGGTGAGTCTTGGAAACTCCTCTTCCAAGTCATATGACAAATTAACCTTCTTGCATTCACTTTCAAACCAAGAATCATTCTCATCAAACACAACATCTCTACTAACCATAAAACCCTTGTTGGAGGGATTATAAAACCTGTATCCTTTCTAATTTAAATCATATCCTATGAAGATGCACTTCTCAGTCTTAGGTTCTAGCTTACCTCTAATCTGAGATGGAACATGCACATAAGCAACACTTCCAAAGATTCTACAATGATCAAGTGATGGTCTGGTCTTCTACCATGCCATGCTTCATATGGGGTCATCCCATCAAGTGATTTGGATGGCAACTTGTTAATGAGATAAGTGGCAGTAGATACACTCTCTACCCACAAATAATTTGGCAACCTTTTTTCATTAAGCATTGATCTAGTTGTTTCAACCTATTTCTCCCCTCTACTATCCCATTTTGCTCAGGGGTGTACCTTGTAGTAATCTCCCTTTTGATACCTCTATCCTGCAAGAATGCATCACATTCATTTGAAATGTACTTAGCTCCTCCATCTGACCTTAGTCTCTTTAGGCTTCTTCCTGTTTGGTTTTCCACAAGTGACAGATACTTCTTAAAGAAACTGATCACTTCATCTTTATGCTTCATAAAGTACAAGATGGTCCATCTATTGAAATCATGAATGAAAGACACATAGTACCTTGAGCGAGAAATTGAAGGATCCTTGCTTGGTCCCCACACATCTATGTGGACAAGTTCCAAGTCGTACTCATGCATATATCCTTTCTTTGAGAAGGGTAACATGTGTGATTTTCCAAAGTGACATGCACCACATTTATAGATCATGTGTTGCTTGGATACATTAGATATCCCAAGCACACATTGATCTCTACATATTTGTTTCAAGGTTCTCTCACCAATGTGCCCTTATCTCTTATGCCAAATCTCAAGCTCTGATAATGTTTGATCTTTGTAAGTATAAAGTGCAATATTCTTTGTATCTTCAAGTTCAAATGTAAATAGTCTACCTGATTTTTCTCCCTCGGCAATTCTCTTGAATCCATGATGGGGATCCTCCAAAAATTCTCCATATTTGTTGAACCTAACCTGCAAACCCTTTTCCACAATTTGTCCAACACTCATCAAGTTGTTCGTAATTGTAGCTACCTAAAGAACCCTACTCAACAGATTTCTATTCCCATTAGAAGTTTTGACATTTCTATTGAAGCTCAAGGTCAAGGACAAAGCATAGAAGAGCATCAAGGAAGTGGACTCACAAGAAGAAGGAGCAAGTAGGGAGCTCTAAGAAGCACCTGTCAAAATTTTAGAAGAAATCCCTATAAAAACAGTGATTTTCATCACTAAAACCATTGTAGTTACCATTTTCTATTTTTGCAACCCCATTTTGTTCAAGCCGAGGAGTCCTCCAGCTTGAGGAGTATTAGAACTATCATCCTACCAATTTTCATAATTTTTAGACTCCGTTTGAGCCCCCAAATAAGCCATGGAACCTATTTTTTAACTAGGCCGAACACTAGGTCTGGACAGGGCCAAAACCACTCAAAAAACTATAAAAAGGGCTGGAGAGCTCATTTTTGAGGTTAGCTCATTATAGATTCGAGCTTTGTAAGAGATTCTTTTGTAATCAAAGCTTTCCATTGTTCCACTCTTTGCTCTTACCTCGTGCGTGTGCGTGTGTATGTGTGTGCATGCTTGTGTGCTTTCACTCACGCACTTGTGCCATCACTTGCTCTCGGTCTTCATACCAGTCCTCACGTCTCCACGGATTGACATTTATGATGTGTATCTCCTCATGTTGGTACTTACCATTGTGCTAGAGTGATACCAAATTTGGTGCCGTTGTCGGGGAGAGAGCTTGGAGGACGAGCGTGTGACGGTAAGATGTAGAGTAGCAACGTTGGAAGGTAAAAAAATCACCATTTTGAGTTCAGTTTTTTAGTTTTTCTTCTCCTTCATCTTCATCATCATCACCAACTCCACCCACCTTCATCTTCTCAGTTTTTTCCATTTTTTAGAGTACATTCACCTCGCTTTTTACTTGTGGTTGTGAGAAAGAGCCTTAGAGAGGGTGCAGAACTGAAACGCTGAAGAAATAGTACCAAAATAGTTGAAAATCGGAGTGAACAGCCCCGGACGTGACATAACCTGCGCCAAGTATCGTGAGTGCAATATCACGGGTTTGAAGGGAGATTTGGCATGTACAGACACATAGGAATGACAAAGAGGACCCAAAGTACTCATATTTGCAAAAAATTTTGAATTTGGACTCCAAAAAATCCAAGTATCGTGTTCTCCCGTGGTTGAGTATCGCGATATCTGGATATCCTGAACTCCTGTGGTCGATTATCGCGATACTTAGGCTTGTGAGATATCGAGTATCGTTGAGGAAGTGCTCGCGATACTTGTCACATATCGTATATCGTGAAAGCTTCTTCTGCAATACTTGGGAGATATTGTGTGTCGCTAGGTATTTCTCGCGATACCTGGGGAAGATCGTGTATTGTGGAGCTCGAAAAGCAATATTTGGCGAGTATCGAATATCGTGGGATTTTTCTTGGTTGGATATTGTGTATCATCAAAGTCTTCTACAACATTTGTTGAATATCGTGTATCGTGAATTTTTTTTCTCGATACTTGTTCCATATCGTGTATCGCTGAACTTTTCACGATACCTCATAGATATCGAGTATCGTTGATTTGGCTCTGGTGATACTTGTGCAATATCGTGTATCGTTGAATTTTACTCGCGACACCTAGCACATATCGTGTATCGTGAGATTCTTCTCATGATATCTGTCAGATATCGAGTATCGTGGACCTACTCCTGTGTCAAGTGTCGTGTATCGTTTAGTTGAGATATCGTGTATCGTGGCAAGGCAAGTATCGTGTATCGTCTGCTTCCAAGTATCGTGATACTTGCTAAGTATTGTGTATCGCCTGTTTTGCAGTAATCCTAGAGAGGTCCTATTTCCCTGTTTTAACCCCTAGAACCTTGAACTGGCATAACTTTCTCATACGAAATCCGTTTGCAGTGATTTTGGGTTTGTTGGAAATCTCGTGGGGAGTACAACCAAAAATTCCACTGGTTACAGTAAAATTAATACATGGATTATTAGATGTAGTATTTTGAAGTTGACCCTCAGGTGGACTAGGAAACCAAGGGGACTCCAAGGGATTTTGAGCAATACAAAGGGGAAATTTTGGACTAGAAGACAAAGCTTATGAACTTGAGATCCGGTAGACACTTAGGCAAGGATAGGCAAAGTATTAGATCATCTGAGGCTAGTGTCAACCATACAGCTAAGTCTTGGGCACAACAACTAAGTGGTTATCCCTACGTGCTAAGTTCCGACTTAAGTGACTCAGAAATGTCCTTCAACATGGAAAGACCCATGCGTAGCTCAAGTACTTCCTATTTACAGACACCAGAAGGCCCCTATAAGACCCAATTAGAGTATATCAGGACCAACCAATTAGGTGCTCATATCTATGAGGATGGTCTCAGACGATCAGTGGTCTAGCTCAACAATCCTGATCAACCCTTCGGACTTGAACACTCAGTGGTCAAGTTTGAAGAGGGTGCATACATTGATAAGGAAGGAACCATGTATGTGGTTACCAGCCTACCAGACAGGACAGATGAGTTTGGAAACATCATTCCTAAGAACGAGATAGGACACATAGAGCAAGGAAACCTAGGACGAAAACCCAAGACCCCTAGAGGTAAGTCAGTCTTGACTAGAGTAATCACTCCAGAATGGATTTCCCAAGACAACAAAAGCATAGAGCTATTCTTGAATAGAGAAATGGACAAAGCCTTTTGGAGATTCAAGCCAGATCAACCGAGCCAAATAATCACCATCTATGAGTTCAAGGATCCAGAGATACCAGGCAAAGTTGTCTATCTAGATCACATGTCAGAGAAAATGTTCTTGGTAATAGAGCAGGATAGGCATGCATACACTTGGCAAGGTGAGTCAATTTTCCCTCCATCAAGATCTAATGTTTGCCAAGGCCTCCAAGGAGCAGGATCATCCAAGGCTCATGAAACGCAAAGGGAAAGAACCAGAGAGAGAACTGAGGTAAGCTTGGCAAACACTGGGGGTAGAGACAGATTAGGAATTGAAAATGAAAGACCTAAAAGACAGGGACATCGCCTACATAGGCATCAAAGAGACGAACATAATTTCCCACTGCCTAGACCACGAGAGCACTCAAGAACCCTTAGACCCTCTCAAGTGGTTAAGACAATGAAGAAATATTTTGATGGGTCAGGAGATCCTTAAGATCATGTGGCCGAGTTCAAACAAGTGTTAAGAGCTGAACAGGTCAAGGACTTGTTCAGCCAATTTGAGGCATTTGGTTTGACTCTTAAGGGTACTGCCTTAGCTTGGTTTCAGCCCCTGAATAGTCGCAACTATCGAGAGATAGGTCAACTACTGGAAGAATTCATTGTAGAGTTTTCCAAGAGTGGTATTAGGCATAACACATCATCCCTGATCCGTAGCTTCAAGCAGACACCCCAAGAAATAGTGCGACTTGCAGGAAGAAGGTTTAGACAGTACTTGGAAAGATGCCCTATGCCAGAATTACCCACAATAGCCAAACAAGTGGCCTTGTTTCTAGACGGTTTACTCAGCACAAAGTTAAGATCATATGTGTACTTGAAAGAGCCTAGATCCATAGAAGAATGTGTGCGCATGTGCATAGACAGAGAAGACAACTTGGGTGAGGAGTTAGAATTGTCTAAACTCTATAAGGATTCTGACAGTTCTACTAGTCATACCTCAAGAACTTCCAATGAGATAGACAAGATAGCTGAGCAGGTTGCCAAGAGGCTAGGAGTTCAAAATAGACAAATGCCAAGGGTCACCTCATTGAAACGATGTTACAACTGTGGAGGAGACCACATGGCTAATTTTTGCCCAATGATGTCTCAGCCCCAAGGAAACCCTAATGCTCTATATTGCACTATTGAGAGAAAATACATGAACCATACGGCTCAAGATTGTCCCTATAATAGGCAGGCTGTTAGACAAAATTATCAGCAACCTTACCAGCAGGGTAGGTATCAAAACCAGTACCAACAGCCATATTATAGGCCACAACAACAATATGAAACTCAATACCAACAAAAATATCAAGCAACAAACAGGCCACAACCAGTCCTAGGAAACCAACCACCAAATCCGGCCAATGTGATCCCAGTTAAGTATACGATGGCGGAGGAGAACCCTAATAGAGCATTGGTGCCACTAACCCCATTGGTCTCAGAAAGTGACTCTCACGCTCAAGGTTTAGACTACTTCCGTGAAGATAGTTCACAAGCTTATTACATAGAGTCACCTGAGCAAAGTGAGACCTCTCCATATCAATGAGACACCACCAATGGAACAACATTGGGAGCCAGAATACTCCAATGTCATGTATATGAATCCAAATCCTAGGCCTCAGGTGAGACAAGTAAGACCACAATTCCCTAGAGGACCATGTTTTAAATGTCAGGGTAACCACTTCATTCGTGAATGCCCCCATTCAGTCATTCCAGCACAAGGACAAACATCACAATACAAGGCTTTTTTCCTTAGTGCGGTAAGGAACATCTCCCAAGAGAATGTCCTAGAAACCCCTCTAGTGCACCCAAGGTTACACCCATCAATGTGGTGGGCTTAGTGGCAGATTCAAGTTCAAGTAGCAGTAACATGGCTCCTGTACAGGAAGTTACTAGGGCACAAGCATTAAAACAAGATAAACCGATTGAGCGGATAGAGCCAAGTGACTCAGGAGAGCTTAGTAAGAGGAAACCAAGAACATGGAAGGATACCAGAGAGAAGGCTAATCGCAAGTGGAACAAAAAGATATCCGAACTAGAAGAAAGCCTAAGGGATACCAAAACAAAAATAGAAGACATTGCATCTCAAAGCCCATCTCATGCCGAACCGCCATCCACACCACCTCATTCTACCCCACCACCCCATTGTAAATAGACTGCAATCAGGGTCTGTTCTTGCAGATCCAACCCTAGAAGGCTTGGACATGATGTTCAAGGCCTATCAGGCTCGTCTTCAAGAAGGGCCAACAGCTGCGAACCTGGACAAGAGTTACCCAAGAGCAGACTTAGAGATTGAACGAACAAAAATTTGCATGAAAATGGTAGAAGTAGCTCAAGCTATGCTTGAGACTAGTCAAAAGTTCAATCACACAAACTCTCTCAAGCCAAATTTGCATTTCCAAGGCTTACTAGAAAGATTAGAGCAGTTGGTAAACAAGCGGCAGGTTTCTTTACCTCTAGAGGCTCAACCGGTTGTTGAAAGAGAAAGCTTACCACCAAGGAAAGCTTATGTTCCTGATTCCGTGGATGATCGAACACCCCTTTCAATGCAACAGTACTCTCAAGAGTTCTTGCGGGAAATACAAGAAGAGAAATGGGCCAAGGAGAAGGGTAATCCTCCTCCTATTCCTGAGATTGATGACCTTCATGATCAATTTCCCCAAGACATTCCGTCTATCTATGGAGACCAAACAGAGCAACATGAAGATGAAAGATTAGATTTTGAATCTAATTCTTTACAAGAGTTGCCACAATTCACAGGCCCATGGGAATCTGAATCTCTTCAGATCAGAGCTCCCACAATACTGGTAAGGAATGAAGAATCAGTCGTTCCAAGAAACATTGACGTCATGAAGAACACTAAGGTTCAGTGTCATCTCACTATGGAAGAGTTGCTCAAAGCAAAACCTGAGCTATGGAATCATGTGAAGGATCAGGTTCCAGAACTTGATTCCAATATTCCAAAAGTGAGATCTAAGCAAAAAGTTCTAGAAATACCTCTTGATAAAATAGGAGACATGAGCGAAGGTGAAGAAGGTAATACTTATCTTCCGATCAACTATCAAGGTTACACAACCAAAGCAATTGTAGATTCAGGTGCTGGTGTTGTTATTGCCACCACCTCGTTATGGAAGCGATGGGGTGAACCCACATTAAGACCAACTAGAATGAAGCTTCAAATGGCAGATGGTCATTTTGAAAGACCTCTAGGATTGCTGGAAGGGATAACTCTAACCACTTGTGGTGTAGAGTTTGAACATACATTTGCTATATGTGACTTTGAGAAAAATAATGTCTATGAGATGATCCTAGGAAGACCCTTCCTACGACAATTGCAAATAGTACAGAATTGGGGAACCAACTCCTTGTACTTACAGCACTTAGGGGTCACCACCAAGGTCAATTTGAAGGGTTACACCTTCAGAGATGTACCACCCCTACAGTGGAATCCTATCCACACAGCGAAAGAAGATTCTATCTCTGTGCATTCTGGAAATTCACATGATCCATCCTGGCTGCATGAAGATACTCACTTGTGGATGTGCAAGGTCGTAGAGAAAGAGGAAAAGCGCCTAAAAGCAAGAGAAGAAGGAACTCCCCGAGGAGATAGACCAGTTAAAGACGCAGCCTATACACCGATGATATTTCCAGATGAGAAATTTGAGCCTCATGGTTGGGTAGAAATCTTAGCTACCATGGACATTGCAGTCAATGAACAACAATGGATACCTCATTGTGATGAGGAGGGTTATGATATTTCAGTGTTCATGTGTCAGCCCTTGCTGGAAGAATGTGACCCTAGTGATGTCATAGAAGAAGAAGTGAATGATGATGATCTAGAGTCCATTGTGATGGATACTTACTTTGACACAGAGGAGCACTATTTAGAAGACATAGGAGGGTTAACCCAAAAAGAAGAAGAACCCCTCACCAACATTAAAACTATAAATTCAAAGGATGGGAGTGAAGGTAGTAAAAAGAAAAGAAGAGAAAATCTGTGAAACAAGAAGAGGAGGAATCATTGTTTGAGGTACCAGAAAATTTCAAGAAATATGAAGTTGAAGATCGGAAAATTTTGGTATGAATGCCTAAGAGAGAGGCCATCAAAGGAGAATCATATGATAATAAAGAAAAGACCAAAAAAATTGTTGTAGCCATTGAAGGGAACGAAGAACAATGTACATGCATAGGAGATGACCTATGCAGGGCTTGTAGCTCTATTAAGGGAATATAGGGACGTGTTTGCATGGCACTATAGAGATTTGAAGGGAGTAGATCCACGAATTTGCTCTCATATGATCCCCACGAGTGCAGATGCCAAACCCACCAAACAAAATCCCTACACATATAATGACACTTATGCAGCCAAAATAAAAGAAGAAATTGACAGGCTGATTGAAGCTGGATTTATTTATGAGATCGAGCATACTGAATGGGTGTCCCCCATTGTAGTGGTGCCCAAGAAGAATGGCAAATTGCGAGTGTGTATTAACCTTAAGAAAATTAATGCTGCTACGATCAGAGATAGTTATCCGCTTCCAATCACCGAACATTTATTGGAGCGTTTTGCACGCAAGGAAGTTTATAGCTTCCTTGATGGATTTTCAGGTTACAACCAAGTAGCCATTGCCCCAGAAGATCAACACAAAACAACTTTTGCCACCGAATGGGGAATCTTTGCATTTCGAGTGATGCCATTTGGGCTCACTAATGCACCTGCAACATTCCGGAGGTTCATTCCAGATTGGAGTGCTCCATTGGTAGAATTCATGAGATCGGGAACATTACCCAATGAGGCTAGTCTAGCAAGAAGAAGAAGCATGGAGCAAGAGGCTCAAGACTACACCTTAGTAGGAGATAACCTATATCGAAGAGGCAAGGATGGATACCTAAGACTGTGCGTTCATGAATCAGACTATGTGAAAGTCTTAGAAACTGCACATAGTGGTGTTGCAGGTGGACACTTTGGGCCTGACAGAGTAATTAAGACCATTCTATTCTCAGGACTCTGGTGGCCCACTCTTCATATGGATGCACATACCTATGTGAAGAAATGTGACACCTACCAACGTACGCAATATCCAATTAGAAAAGATGAAATGCCTTTGAGGCCAATGATGGGAGGACGCGCTTTCTCAAAGTGGGGTATAGACTTTGTTGATCCTATTAACCCCCCAGCTAGGAACTCCCATGTGGAATACATTATTGTAGCCACTGATTACCTCACCAAGTGGGTGGAAGTAAAAGCCACAACAAAGAATGATGCTCAAACAACGGCCAAGTTTTTATTCGAGAACGTGTTCACCAGATATGGACTACCAATAGAGTTGGTCAGTGATAGAGGTATGCACTTCTTGAACGAGGTCATTGAAAATATCCTTCAAGAATTCATGGTGATACATAAGAAATCCGCCCCCTATCACCCACAAGCTAACGGACAAGCCGAGAGCACGAATAAGATCCTATGTAATGTATTGACAAAACTCGTAAATAATAAACGCTCTGATTGGGACAAACAACTTCATCATGTTGTTTGGGCATACCGAGTTGCCTACAAAACGGTACTCAATGCCACCCCATTTCAGATGGTCTTTGGACAGAATGTTGTGCTACCATTAGATTTCCTAATCCCAGCTTTAAGAGTAGCACAAGAGCATGAGTGGAATGGACATGAGTTGTCCTCTAGGATCTTCGATCTAGAACGATTAGGTGAGAAGAGGCTACGAGCGGAAGCAGTCATCTATGCTACAAAGAAAAGACAAAAGGCATACTTTGATGCCCATATAAAGGATAAATGATTGAAAGAGGGAGACCTCGTGCTGGTTTATACGCTAAAACAACATGCTCAAAAATTGGAGAAACGAGGATATGGACCCATGATCATTAATAGAATCTCCACAAGTGGTGCAGTTCAATTGGCCACTTTAGAAGGTGATATCTTGCCAAATTACATTAGTGGATGTCGAGTCAAGCTATATCAAGAACCTCTTTCAGAGGATATGCTAATGAGACAACACTGCTAAGAAGCGAAAAGAAGAAGAGTTGAGAGTTAGAGAAGAAGCACATGCAGAGGCTAGAGAGCACATAAGGAGAAATAAATTAAGAAGACTAGGCCTAGATGTCAACAAAAGCCCCAAAATATCACATGGACATGTGCCAAAAATCAAACATAATTACTTCTCAAATAGTTGACTGACGCCCCTTTGTGACCATAGAGGTAGGACGAGGAAAGGGTGTAAGGATGGTGAGAGCATTGGTTGACTCAGATGCAGCAACTAGTGCAGTTAGACTTTCGTACTTCCAAGACCTACAATTGAACATCAAACCTATAGAAGCCTATCTCATAGGGTTGGGAGGTGTGGAAACCCCTTGCTTGGGTGAGGTGGAGCTCCCCATCTACCTCCAAGATGTCCCAATGGGAGTCAAAGTGCTAGTTTGTCAAGATGAAAACCTTACTCAACCACTTGTCTTGGGTCAAGATTGGATTTACGACCATGCAGTCAACTTGAACCTAAGAAGTAAACTTCTTCAAGTTTGGGTACACAAACAATGCATTACATTAGAATTAGAGAATTGCATGCTCACAAATCTAGATGTCACACACTCTCTTAGTTCTTCTAGGACTAATCCTAGCAAAAAAGATGTTGTGTGTGTCAAAAGCTCTATGTTCCAGAACAACTCAGTCATGGAAGAACATGCTCTAAGACAAGTAGACTCCTCCTCTTGTGAGGACTACTGCCGCCACCATAAGTCAACCAAGAAGGCAAGCAACACAACACATGACAACCGCTATATCAAAAAGACGAAGAGATTTCAAGAAGAAAGTAGTTCCAGGCATGAAGCAGATCTGGGTACGAAAAGGAGAGCGACCACCAGCTTTGCCACAACAATGTACATCCAAGCAGGCCAATCACAGCAAAAGAAGAGCCATGCAACTAGGACAAGCTCATGCACAAGGTCTCAGATAGATTTGGGTACCAAAAAAATTAGTTGCAGCTCAACAAGGGTGATTACAGATGTGGGTACCTAAGAAGCTCTTACATACACAACAGCCTATGCCCCCCACCAGGAAAAAGGTCTCAACAAAGAAGACAAGGAGAGAAAAGGGTAAGAAGAGGGCACAAAGATCAGAAGAAGATAAACTCAACCCTCCGGCAAAAGTTAGAAGACAATCATCCAGGATATGGGTTTGGAAGCCTAAGTTACCAGTAGCATCCACAGCACCAAAGAACGAACCACTCTGGATACAAAATTTAAGCAACCAACCAAAGATGAAGAAGTCAACAAGGACTTGTACGCAGCCCAACATTATTCTGAAATGGGTCCCTAAAATCAATTGTCCTTTTGACATCCAATGGATACCTCAAACAAAGCCTACATCAACATCTGCAAGAACATTGAAAGCCTCGACGTGCAACAACCATGTGCATGTGGCATAACCTTGTCTTTTGCACCATTGAGGTCATGCACTTCCAAAGTATGCATCAACATAGGGCCACATTATACGGCCGTGCATAGCCACCATTGAGAAATCCCAGGCACATGAGACACACTTGCAATATGTAAAATATTTTATTGATACTAACTTCTTTCTTCTTGTTTTATGCCATCGCAAGCCAAAAAAAAAAAGCGAGAGAAGGGTGTACGCTTGAAGAATCTCAGAAAGTGAACCATCAGAACGGACATCCATTGACAAGAAAGACAAGCCAATGGTCAAACACCATGACGAACGGACAACATGAAGAGATGAAGATCGACGGACCCTTCACCATGGTAAGAATTGCCTACTGTAATAACACCATAACCATGGTAGATTAGGAAACCTCTTCATCGGTATACCCTTGAGCACTTCGCTCAAGACCAAACTTCTTGCACCACATTTCTTCCAAAGCATTTCCCAAGTATGCATGCATAGGGCCACATTACAAGGTTGTGCACAAGGCACATTCTTCTTCCAACCCATGCACTAATGCACTTACCCATCAGTCATTATGGGTCACGAACATTTGGCATGCAAACTTTGGAAGCCATCTTTGACAACCTGAGGACATCAAGGTGACAACAACAACAGCAAGGAAGCAACCCACCGCCAAGAGCTACTCACACTCAACTGTGATAACCTCTTTTGAGTCGCTCCTAATTTCTGAAAGCTCAACAATACATTCTCATGCTGGAATCAAGAGGGAAGCATATCTAGAGGGACTAAACATGAAGGATGGGACAAGTGACCCCGCTACAAGTGGAAGATGGACCGGGCTTGTTGATACATTGTTGGCATACAAAGCAATAAAGGAGTCATGCACAATACGGCAACAAGGCCAGATCATTTTTTCCCATAGATTATGTACAACCCAAGTGATTTTAATCACTTCACAAACATTGTAAATCCCGTTTTTGGTAGATTAGACTCCATTTTGTGCAAGCCGAGGAGTCCTCGAGCTTGAGGAGTATTAGAAGTACCATCGTACCAAATTTCATAATTTTTAGACTTCGTTTGAGCCCTCAAATAAGCCCTGGAACCTAATTTTTTACTAGGCCGGACACTAGGTCTGGACAGGGCCAAAAGCTAGTCAAAAACTATAAAAAGAGCTAGAGAGCTCATTTTTCAGGTTAGATTGTAATTGAAACGAACTTGTAAGAGCTTTTGAAAGTAATCTAAAGAACTCCATTGATTCTCTCTCTTTGTCTTGCCGTGTGTGCGCGTGTGTGTGTATGTGTGTGCATGCTTGTGTGCTTCTCACTCACACACTTGTGCCGCCACTTGCTCGAGGTCTTCATACCATCCTCACGTCTTCCCGGATTGACATTAAAGGAGGTGCTACTCATCACTGAGCTACACCAAATTTTGGCGCCGTTGCCGGGGATCGAGCTTTGAGGACGAGCGTGTGATGGTAAGACGTAGAGTTGACGCGTTGGAGTTGTAGGTATTTTCTTCACTCTCATCGATTTTCTTTTACTTTCTTCACCATCATCACCATCACCATCTCCCACGTCCATCTCCATCATCGCGACAATTTCAGTTTTTTGACTATATCCCCACCTCCACCTCATTTCCCTCATTTCACTTGTGAGAGAGAGCGAGAGAGCGAACTTGCATGTGCTGTTTTTGCATGTTTTCTGAGCTATTTTGCAGGTTTTTTGCTGTACCATCATCCCCAGCAGTGTGCGCAGGTACGACAGGCTCTGCACAGGTCCCGGGACGACAGTCTCTGTCTATCGCGACAGACAGAAAATCTTAACATTTTGTGAATGCATGATTACCACTGTAACCTACACCTTGTGGGCACTCTAGATCACTAGAAGTTTTTCAAAAATTTGCATTTTTTCAGTCTATCGCGACAGACACCGTCTATCGCGACAGACACCGTCTATCGCGACAGACACCGTCTATCGCGACAGACAGAATCCCACGATAGACACCGTCTATCGCGACAGACACCGTCTATCGCGACAGACACCGTCTATCGCGACAGACAGAATCCCACGATAGACACCGTCTATCGCGACAGACACCGTCTATCGCGACAGACACCGTCTATCGCGACAGACAGAATCCCACGATAGACACCGTCTATCGCGACAGACACCGTCTATCGCGACAGACACCGTCTATCGCGACAGACAGAATCCCACGATAGACACCGTCTATCGCGACAGACACCGTCTATCGCGACAGACACCGTCTATCGCGACAGACAGAAATCCACGATAGACAGCGTCTATCGCGACAGACACCGTCTATCGCGACAGACAGCCCCCACGATAGATTGTGTCTATCGCGACAGACACCGTCTATCGCGATAGACAGGCATTTTCGGCAAAAAATTAAGGAGTGAATTTTTGGAAATTTAGGCTAAATTTTGGGCATATTTGCACTTTCATGTACTCATCTACTTACGAAGGCCTTAGAAAATGCATTAAAACCCCCGAAAGGTTCTGTTTGTCTAGTTAACCCCCTAAACCCTGAACGGTCATAACTTTTTCATACGAAATCCATTTTCTGAGCTCTAGGGCTTGTCGGAAAGCTCGTGACATATACTACACGCCCTCAACTGTTTTTTATAAGAATAACGCATTGATTTTCAGATAGGATATTTGGAAGTTGACACACTGAGGGGTAGGAACACCAAGGGAGCTCTAGAGTAAATTTCTAACAATGCAAAAGGGGGAATAAGGGTCATTAAAAAAGTGTCTGAAATAAATTGTCTGTCAATTGAAAGGTCTACTTGGAGCTAATCTTGAGATTTATGCAGGCCTATTGAGAAGCAATTGAGAGTATCCAAGCAAGGGTGTGGCACACGCTTGAGAATCAACTTCTCGAGCACTAAAGAGCAAGGTTCGGCAAGAAAGGTCGGAATATTCTCAACTCCTCTTCGTCAATTCCTAGCCTAGGCTAAGAGCGATTAGAAGTAGGAGTAAGTCAAGGCGACGTTAGGCCACTATCAAGTTGAAGACTACCTAAAAACTCAAGTTCAAGCTAAAAACTTAACCTCTGTACTGTCGACAACATAAAGGAAAGAACCTACGTGGAACGATCAACCTGAGAGTACGAAGAACATTCAAGTATTCCTGACGACGTAATAGCAGACAAGACTTTAAACACGAGGAATAACTAAAAAGAATCAAGTGACTGGTACCAATTGATCGGCAACGAGGTTGTACTCTGGAAAAAAAATTGGGCTAATCAGTTAGGCATATGAACCTTAGATCAGGACGACACCTAGCAAGAGAAAGACAAAGCCTTAGGTCTTCAGAGGCTAGTGTCAACCACACTGCAAGGTCTTGGGCCCAGCAGTTGAGTCGCCACTCTCATTACCCTAGCTCTGATACCAGTGAGTCAGAGATGTCTCAAGGCATGGACAGACCTACGGGAAGTTCAGGTGTGCATTATTTGTACAGGGTAGAAGGCCCTTACAAAACACAGTTGGAATACCTTAGGACCAACCGATTAGGTGCTAGCATCTATGAGGATGGCCTAGGAAGATCTGTGGTCCAGATTAAAAACCCTGACCAATCCATAGGACTAGAGCACCCAGCTGTCAAATTTGAAAACGGTGCATACCTGGACAAGGAAGGAACCATATACGTAGTCACCAGTCATCCAGATAGGACAGATGAATTTGGAAATGTAATTTCAGAAGCGGACTTAGGTGACTTGGAACAAGGAAACATGGGAGTGGAACCTAGAACCCCTCGAGGTAAATCAGTTCTCACGAGGATTATCACGCCTGAGTGGGTTCCCCAAGATAACAAGTGCATAGATTTGCTTCTCAATCGAGAAACGGACGAAGCCTTTTGGAGGTATAAACCGGATCACCCAATTGATATAGGAACAATCATGATCTATGAGTTTAAGGATCCGGATAGCCCAGGCAGAGTGACCTACCTAGATCATGCTTCAGAACGGATCTTTGTGGTGACAGAAAATGATAGGCATGCTTACACTTGGAAGGGTGAATTTATTTTCCCCCAACCAAGATCAAATGTATCCTATGGTCACCCCGGGGCTGGAACTTCCCAAGCTCATGGTACGCAAAGAGACAGAAGTAGAGATAGACCAGAAGTAAGTTTTGCCAACCCAGGGGGCAGAGAAAGAACGAGAACAGAGACGAATAGGGTAGAACCTGAGATGCATAGAGCCCACAGGAACCAAAGAAATGTAGATGGATTCCCTCTGCCGAGGCCTAGAGAGCACACAAGAACTTTGAGGCCCACCCAGCTAGTTAAGTCCATGAAGAATTACTTTGACGGCACGGGAGATCCCTATGATCATGTGGCAGAGTTCAAGCAAGTCTTGAGAGCTGAACAAGTGGAAGATCTGTTCACACAGTACAATGCCTTCGGTCTAACCCTTAGGAACACGGCACTTACATGGTTTCAGCCATTAGATGAGCGTCAGTTCAGGAGCATAGACCAACTCCTAGAGGCATTCATTGTAGAGTTCTCCAAGAGTGGCATAAGACACAACACCTCCTCACTGATTCACAGCTTCAAGCAAACCCCTCAAGAGACTGTGAGGCTTGCAGGAAGAAGATTTAGACAATATCTTGAAAGGTGCCCTATTTCGGAGCTACCCACATCTGCTAAACAAGTAGCCTTATTCCTTGATGGACTACTGAGTCCAAAATTGAGATCCTACGTGTATCTGAAAGACCCTAGGACCATAGAAGAGTGTGTACGTATATGCATTGACATTGAAGATAACCTAGGAGAAGAGCTAGGGCTGTCCAAAATTTACAAAGATTCAGACAGTGCATCTAGTCACTCTTCCATGCAATCCACATCAATTGAGGAACTCGCAGAGAAAGTGGCCCAGAAATTAGGTGTAACTAGCAAACAAATCCCAAGGTTTGCCCCTGTGAAAAGGTGCTATACATGCGGTGGTGACCATATGGCGAACGTCTGTCCCATTATGACTCAACCCCAAGTAAACCCTAGTAGCCAGTACTGCACCATAGAACGGAGATACACCAATCACACCGCACAAGACTGCCCATACAACAAGCAGGCAGTTAGGCAACCCTATCCGCAACCCTACCAACAAGGCAGATACCAGAACCAAAATCCACCACCACCATATGCTAGACCCCAACAAACCTACCAACCACAGTATCAGGCCCAACAAAGGCCTCAGCCTGTGCTAGCACAACAACCCCCCGCCCCAGCTAATGTGATTCCGGTAAAGTATACTGCTGCAGAAGAGAACCTGAATAGAGCTATAGTCCCAGTAACACCCTTGATCTCTGAAAATGACCCAAGTGATCATAGCTTTGATTCTACCCATGTTGATAGCCCTCAGGCCTACTACATGCAGTCTCCTGAGCATGGTGAGTCCTACTATGGTGAAGAGCCAAACGAACCTAGTTGGGAGTCAGATTACACGAACGTCATGTATGCAAACCCCAATTCTAGGCCTCAACCGAGACAGGTACGACCACCAATTCCTAGAGGACCATGCTACCGATGTCAGGGGGATCACTTCATTCGTGATTGTCCCTTGCCTCCACCCACACAACCTCAGTCCGTGACTATCCAAGGCTTTTGCCAAGACTGCGGAAAAGAGCATCTCTTACGAGATTGCCCTAAGAACCCCAATAGCATGCCTAAAATCACCCCTATCAACGTTGTTGGGTTAGTGGTAGACTCCTCAGGAAGCGTCACTTCCACTGCACCAGTACAGGTAGTCACTAGGGCTCAGGCATTGCAGCAAAACCAAGGGGTAGGCCAGGAAAAGAGCCTAGATGCTAGCGACACTGAGAGCCAAAATAAAAAGAGAACAAGAGCTTGGAAAGATAGCCGCGAACGCATGAAAAGGCAATGGGCAAAGAAGATGAGTGAACTTGAGGAAAGTCTACGAGAAACCAAGGCTAAAATCATAGAGATCACGTCTCAACCGCACTCTCACACATTCCCACCGCTACCATCCCCATCACCCTCCATCCCTTCACCCTCTAAGACAGCCCACGCAACCCACCCACCACCCCAAACAGGATCAGTATTAGCTGATCCCACTCCCGAAGACATAGACATGATGCTTAAGGCATATCAGGCCAGAATCCAAGAAGGGCCAAACGTCACGGATCATGACAAGTGCTATCCTAGAGCTGACCTAGAGATAGAAAGAACAAAACTATGCGCGAAAATGGTCGCATTGGCTCAGACTATGTTTGAAGCCAGTCGCCTTTTCAATTACTCAGGCTCAGCCAAAACGCAATTACACTTGGATGGATTCCTAGAGAAGTTAGAGAGGATAATTGCAAGATCTGACAAGGAAGAAAAAAATCAAGACCAAGAAAAAGCAAGCAAAAACAGGAATCATTCCCAATCAGAAGTGTATGTGGCCAATGCCCCTAAACCGGACAACTTCCCCTCCTTAGAAAGAATAGAGAGGCCAATAGCACAGCCAGAAAAGGAACCTACCCCTCAAAGAAAGGAAAGGGCAAGAGAACGGGTGAGCCAGCCTCTTCAGGAAGCCCGTGGGCCTCCTCAAGAAGCTTATCTTCCCCCCCAAAAGGCAGATGAGCCTCCCTCGAAAGCTCAAGTACCTCCACAGGTTGCCTCCATTCCTTCTCAGGGGATGTGTGAGCCTGTTCGAAAAAGTAATAGAATAAGTAATCCTCCCCAAGAAGCTTGTGCTCCAGCCATTTGCGAGAACGAGGAGAGAGTCAACAATAGAATCAGCCCTCCTTCACAGGTTGCTTATGCGCCCAATTCTACGGAGCCAGACACTTCTTCTTCTATGAATCGGTTTGCACCAGACTTCCTACGAGAGATTCAAGAAGACAAATGGGATAACGAAAGCGAGGTCGCCCCTCCTTTTGAACTTGTGGACGATGCACACGACCAATTCCCACAAGACATCCCATCTATTTACGGGGAGCATGAGAGTGTTCAGTCTCACGAGAGATTAGACTTTGAGTCTAATTCCATACAAGAGCTACCCCACTTCACAGGCCCATGGGAAGCAAAGTCCACATGTATGAGAGCACCCACAGTCATGGTAAGGAACGACGACTCAGTCATTCCTAGGAACACAGAGGTAGTGAAGAACACTAATGTGCAGTGTAATCTCAAGTTAGAAGAGCTACTCAAGGTTAGACCTGAATTATGGAAACATGTAGCCAAACAAGTGCCAGAGATAGCAAAACCTCGTTCCCAGGTAGGATCCCATAGGACAGTGCCAGAAATTCCCTTGGATAAGATAGGGGATATGTGTGAAGGCGAAGAAGGGAACACCTATCTTCCCATCACCTACCAAGAGTACACCACCAAGGCAATTTTAGACTCAGGTGCAGGAGTTGCAATTGCCACTACTTCCCTTTGGAAGCGTTGGGGCAAGCCTGCACTCAGGCCAACAAGAATGAAATTGCAGATGGCCGATGGTCACATAGAGAGACCCCTAGGATTGCTAGAAGGAATAACTCTCTCCACTTGTGGCGTCGAGTTTGAACATACCTTTGCCATATGTGACGTCAGCAAGAATCATGCCTATGAGATGATTTTGGGAAGACCATTCATGCGACAGTTGCAAGTGGTACAGGATTGGGGGACCAATTCTTTGTACCTGCAGCACTTAGGTGTTACAACCAAAGTCAATCTCAAGGATTATTCCCATAGAGATGTCCCACCTATCCAATGGAATCCCATCCATAGAGCTAAAGATGACACAGAATCGGTGCATTCCATAGGATCTGGATCCTCATGGATGCATGAAGATACTCACTTATGGATGTGCAAGGTAGCAGTAGAAGAAGAGAAGAGAGAGAAAGCCAGAGAGGTAGGTGCGAACGAAACTCATAGACCCATTCAAGACCCAGCCTATGCACCTGTAGTTTTTCCAGACGAGGAATTTGAACCCCATGGCTGGGCAGAAATTTTAGCAACAATGGACGTAGCCATCAACGAAGAACAATGGACACCTCACTGTGATGAGGATGGCTATGATATTTCAGTCTTCTCCATAGAGCCAATCATGGGAGAGGCAGTTCTAGAAGAATGCGAACCTAGCCCTGATGCATTTGAAGATGCAAGTGACTCCGATCTAGAGTCAATCATTATGGACCCACCATTTGCATCAGATGAAGAATATTTCCATGAAGTAGAATTTCAACCCCAGAGGCATGGAGAGGTTACAAATGATATAAGATTAGCAACACATGTGACCCCAAAGGAAGAAGGAAAGAAACGAAAGAAGAGAGAAGCCTCACCGGAAGAAGAAGAATCTTTGTTTGAGGTCCCAGAAAATTTTAAGAAGTATGAGATAGATGACAGGAGAGTCATGATAAGAATGCCTAAACGAGAGGCACAATCAGGAGAGGCCTATGATAACAAAGAAACCACAAAGAAAATAGTAGTGGCCCTAGAAGAAGGAGAGGAGAGATGCACGTATATAGGCCATGACCTGACAGAAGAAGAAGAGCACGAATTGATTGCCTTGCTAAGAGAATACAGAGATGTATTCGCTTGGAGTTACAAGGATTTGAAAGGGGTTGACCCGGACATATGCTCACACACCATCCCCATGACCTCAGATGCCAAACCCTCTAAGCAAAAGCCTTATACATATAACGATAATTACGCTGCTAAGATCAAGGAAGAGATAGATAGACTGGTCGAAGCTGGGTTTATCTATGAAATTGAGCACACTGAATGGGTATCCCCCATCGTAGTGGTGCCCAAGAAGAATGGCAAACTGCGTGTGTGCATTAACTTGAAAAAGGTTAATGCCGCCACAATTCGAGATAACTATCCGCTTCCCATCACAGAGCATCTCTTAGAAAGAGTGGCAGGCAAGGAAGTGTACAGCTTCCTTGATGGATTTTCTGGCTACAATCAAGTAGCCATAGCTCCAGAGGATCAGCACAAGACAGCCTTTGCCACAGAATGGGGCATTTTTGCTTTTAGAGTAATGCCATTTGGGCTTACCAATGCACCAGCTACCTTCCAGAGGTTGATGTGCCATGTGTTTAAGGAATTCCTGAGGAAGAGTTTAGAAGTCTATGTTGATGATCTTTGTGCTCATTCCAATGTTAGACAAACTCATATCCCGGAACTCAGACAGATCTTTGACAAATGTAGAGAATATCAAGTCTGCCTGAACCCAGAGAAGTGCGTTTTTATGGTCAGGCAAGGCAAGATTCTAGGACACATAGTGTCAAAGAATGGCATATCTACTGACGAAGAGAAAGTGAGAGCCATAGCAGAGCTACCTAGGCCAAAGAATGTCAAGGAAGTACAAGCTTTCATGGGGCATTGTGGTTATTATCGACGATTTATACACATGTACGCTGTCATTGCAAAGCCCATGTACGGACTTCTGACAAACTTTGAATGGACGGATGAATGTGAGAATTCCTTCCAAGAGCTTAAACGAAGATTATGTTCAGCGCCAATCTTGACCACACCAGATTGGAGTAAGCCATTCCATGTTCATGTGGATGCATCCAATTATGCTATTGGATGTGTGCTCGCACAACCTACTGGTGAAGGTAATATGGATCTTCCAATTGCCTATGCCAGTAGACAATTGAATGCGGCTGAACGAAATTATACCACTACTGAACGAGAAGGATTAGGCATGGTATATGCAGTTAAAAAGTTTAGACATTATTTGCTTGCAAATAAGTTTAAATTTTTTACGGACCATCAGGCATTGTTGTACTTAGTAAACAAGCCATGCAATACGGGAAGATTAGTAAGATGGTTTCTCTTGCTAATGGAATACGATTTTGAGGTTGTGGTAAGGAAAGGTAGGACTCATTTGAGAGCCGATCATCTCTCTAGGCTCACATCGGGAGAAGCCCCACAAGGAGTGTCAGATGACCTTCCGGATGCTTACCTATTTAATTTGGAGGTGGTGCCGCAGTGGGCTAAGCCTTTGGTACCAATCTTGACATACGGGCCTAACCACCCAGTGGTAAACACACGGAATAGAGAGGTTGTAAAAGCCCAAAAGTATCACATCATGGCCGGAAGCATGTACAAGCACACAGATCAAGGGATCTTGGCTTGTTGCGTAGAAGAGGATGAGTACGCTAAATGGTTGCAATTAGCACATGTAGGTGCATTAGAGCAACACCATTCAAAACAACGAACTTTACAGACTCTAAAAAGATTCGGAGTGCACTGGCCAACTATGGAAGCGGATGTCCAAAAGTTGTGCAAAGAATGCCCAATCTGTTGCACTAAACCACCAGTGGAACATGCCACTCTCTATCAAATATCCATTGTGCCAGATTGGAGTGAACCTCTAGTATCATTCTTGCGGACAAACACATTCCCCCCAGACATGACTCTAGCTAGGAAAAGGAGTTTAGAACAAGAAGCCCTGGATTATTCACTCATAGGTGATAATCTATATAAACGCGGTAAAGATGGTTACCTGAGACTGTGTGTCCACGAAAGTGAATATCTGAAGATCTTGGAAACTGCTCACCAAGGTGTAGCAGGAGGACACTTTGGACCAGATCGGGTAATCAAGGCGATACTATTTGCGGGCTTCTGGTGGCCTACCCTTCACATGGATGCACATACCTATGTGAAACGGTGTGATGTCTGTCAAAGGACTCAGTATCCTATACGCAAAGATGAGATGCCACTGAAACCTATGATGGGTGGACGTGCATTCTCTAAGTGGGGAATAGACTTCGTAGGTCCTATTAATCCCCCAGCTAAGGGTTCTCATGCGGAATACATCATTGTGGCAACAGATTATCTCACCAAGTGGGTAGAGGTAAAAGCTACAACCAAGAACGATGCTCAAACAACTGCCAAATTCTTGTTTGAGAATGTATTCACAAGATACGGGCTACCTATAGAGCTCGTAAGCGATAGAGGCACTCATTTCTTGAATGAAGTTATTGAAAATCTACTTCAAGAATTCTTGGTAATACACAAAAAGTCTGCCCCTTATCACCCTCAGGCTAATGGACAAGCTGAGAGCACTAATAAAATCTTATGCAATGTACTGACGAAATTAGTGAACACTAAACGCTCTGATTGGGACAAACAGCTACACCATGCTGTTTGGGCATACCGAGTGGCCTACAAAACGGTACTCCAAGCCACTCCCTTTCAGATGGTATTCGGTCAAAACGCTGTGTTACCCTTGGACTTCTTGATCCCTACATTGAGAGTAGCACGAGAGCACGAATGGACAGGTCATGAGCTCTCCTCTAGGATCTTTGACCTTGAACGATTAGGGGAAACGAGACTGAGAGCCGCTGCAGGGATATACGCAGCCAAGAAGAGACAAAAGGCATACTTTGATGCCCACGTGAAGGATAAAGGCTTGAAAGCAGGAGATCTAGTCTTAGTCTATACACTAAAACAACACGCGAGGAAGCTAGAAAAGAGAGGCTACGGACCTATGATCATCAATAGGATCTCCACGAGCGGAGCAGTACAATTGGCCACATTAGAAGGTGATGTTCTCCCAAATTATATTAGCGGTTGCAGAGTCAAGTTGTATCAGGAACCCCTCACGGAGGAAATGCTCAGTCGACTCAACACTGCTAAGAAACGCAAAGAGGAAGAAAAGCGAGTTCGAGAAGAAGCTCAAGCTGAAGCTTTAGAACGCATCAGAAGGATGAAATTACGAAGGCAAGGTAGAGATCAGCCTGGAGCGAATGACTATGCAGACCAAGGATTTCCTATGGCCATGTGTGAAGTCGCAGGAACAAGCTCGCATAGGATAATTGATAGACGTCCTTTCGTAACCTTAGATATAGGACAAGGAAAGAGTGCAAGGACCGTAAGGGCCTTGATTGACTCAGGAGCAGCCACTAGTGCTGTTAAATTGTCGTACTGTCAAGAATTACAATTGACTGTCAATCCTGTGGAAGCATATCTTATAGGATTGGGGGGAGTGGAAACCCCTTGCATGGGCGAGGCAGAACTTCCCCTTTACATTCATGATGAGGCAATGACAGTTAAAGTACTGGTGTGTCAAGATGAAGATCTCACTGAACCGCTAGTCTTGGGTCAAGATTGGATCTATGACCAAGCAATTAACTTAAACCTAAGAAGTGGACTTCTCCAGGTTTGGGTCAATCATAGTCGAGTTACAGTAGAATTAGACAATGGAACACTCAAAGAACTAGGAAAGGCACAGACTCCTGGTCCTTCCAGGGGTACACATGAAGATGACCATGCTGTTCTTGTTCAAAACCCTGTATTGCAGAGGAATGACATTTGCAAACAAGGAGTCAGGGATACAACGGATCTCCCTTCTTTTCCAAAGGCCCGAAGGAGGCAGCAACCAAAGGCGGATCACAAGCAGAAGAGGCATAGTCATAGTACTACCTATGTCCGAGATCAACAGTACCTGCGCAGCAGAATGCCCCAGAAACTCAACCAGGTGTGGGTGCGGAAAGGCGAACGACCAGTTGCACCACCGTCAACCACATGGGCAAAGCCTCTTATTAGTAACCAACAACACGACGCTAATAAGAAGTCTTTCAGAAGTTCTTCTGCTAAAGTAAAATCTATTTGGGTGCCCAAGAAGTCGATGAAGGCAAGCCCACAATCTAGACAAATTTGGGTTCCTAAGGCTTGCTTGCGGGCACAAGTAGTTAAGCCGAGGCCGCAACCTATGCAGCATAACCCATCTACGAGTACCACCAGAATTCCCTCGTGCTCAACACTCAGGAACACACAAAGACCCATGAGCATGCATGTAATCACTTATAAGTGGGTCCCTAAAAGGCCCCATCCCCAAACAGCGACACCGACACAGCTCTCTGGAGTCTCTACGAAACCGAAAGCAAAGCACATCTACTGCATTTGGCAGTCTAAGATCTGTAATAAACCCCCCGACCCCGATTTGTAAATTCACCCCACTTACTAACGGCATTAGTCTCCTAGGAATACACAAACGTTAACTACACTCACTGTCTTCGTGCACTTACTAACCACTAACTCACCATATACCTCATGTTAATGTTGTAACGGGGACAGCAACAGATTTAGTCTGTCCATTATGATGTTAACACATGCTTCTATATTCTCACAGAATCAGAAGGCAAGCAGTAAAATGGCAGAAGCGACAGGTTCGGGCTCACAAGCAGGGATACTTACTGCAGGAATTGATGTGGATAGCCTACCTGTGGACGTGCCTCCGACTGAACGACCAGTGGAGATGCAACACCTTCAGCAACTCCCGGTGCCGGATCCACCTACAGGCATCACGGAAAGAGTTCATGCGAATTCTCATTGGTTCAATGGCATGCCCGGTCCATTAGGTGAGGCCAAGTATATCTGGGAGTCTAAATGCGAGTATGACAGATCATGGGTGCGATTCCAATTTTTCTCCAAAGAGTTCGAGACTTTACAGAACACAGAAGATCTACAGATCATATGGCAACGAGCAGGATTGGCGGAATATTTTGAAGCCCCACTACCTAAACCCGATCTCCTCCGATGTTACTATTTGGTCTCCACATTACAAGCTAATGAAGATAAGGACCAACCCGGATCATTTGTTCTCCCTTCATTGCTGGGCAACAACGAGTTGAAGAGGTTTGAGCTTACTGTGGAGTTGGTAAGTGATGCTTTAAATATGCATGGCACGCATGTACCCTCAGAAAAAGATGCTCTCGTTCCCACCAACATGAAGGACAGGAAAGTAGTGAAGCTGAAAGACATGGCAGCACTCACCCCAAATGTGTCCATCCCTCTCCGAATGTGCATGCAACACTTCGCCTTCCCCGGTCAAGACCGATTCACGCAACCACACAAGAAGATCTGGTTTGCTCTCTACTTGGCGGCAGCAGGTGCGTTACCTATTAAGCTACCAGTGTGGATTATAGATCAGCTGTATGAAGCAAACAAACGGGCATCTAGGAAATTAGTGGTGAACGGATGCTGCGCACTCACACGCATCATTTATCGATGCTTGGCATATGATGTCCCCATTGAGCGTGCCTTAACTTGTGCACAATTACAAATGTTTAAAAGGCTCAAGACATCCACACATCAGTCCAAGCGCATGAGGGGCGCGATCCCTTGTGTCCAAACAAGGGAAGTCCTGACTACTCCTGAGGCATCACCATTAAGAGAGGGCACTGTACCCCCCTTTACCATTAGGATACCCAGGTCGGAATCTGACACTACGGCGCAACCTACCCCATCGGCTCCTCCTGTTACACCTGAATTCGAATTTGCTGCCACTGGAGAGGCTGAAGGACTGGACCCCCAGGATTTCGAAGCATTCCTACAAAGCACACAATTCTCTGATGTGGAGTTTTATTCAGAGGCAGAGGAGCAGGGCACATCCTCACGAAGAAGACGAAGGTCTACAGACGGTAGACATGTCCATTGGAGTGACGCTCAGCAAAGTCAACAACACGGACACCCGGAAGAAGAAGAAGCGTATGAAGAAGAGACCACTGAAGCCCCAGCATATACAGCAGAACTCCGAAGGCTGTATCAGATTATGGAAAGAGTACGATCGCAGCAATTACTCACTGAACAGAGCAGCAGAGTACTTATGACTCAGTTGTTGGAAGAAGCGGGAGTTGACTCAGAGTACAGGGAAGGTCTCTTATTAATGGCAGAAACATATGGAGTTGTAGAAGCTGTGCGCTCTGCCATTCAGAGGCCTTCAGTTCAATATGACCCACGAAGGTTCCAGACACGACCTCGCCCAGGTAAAAACATACAAATTCCCGTCACAGTTGCAGAAGAGCCGACTACTACACCTGAAACTATCAGAACAACCTCCCAGACAGCTAGCCAACAGCACCCAGCCACCCATGAGGAGTCCACCGAACCACTACCACCTACTCCCCCGCCATCACCTCCTAGAGGAGAAACGGTAGAAACCACATCGACTAATCAACCCACCGACCCCACCTTCATCTTCCGTACTCCGATCTCCAGTGCCACCCTATTCTCTACCACTGATAATCCTATCTTCGAAGGCAACCCCAACACTACACAATCCGCCGAACCCCTCCTAGACCCTGCCCTAGGGCAACCATCCCCAACGCCCTCAGCCACGGGTCATCCTGACCCTAGATCCACATTCATGGGCTTCCCTGCTACCACGCAACCCTTTCAGCCCTCCTCAACTTTACGACCCCAACCCCCGATATCCCTCTCTCCATTTCTACAATCCCTCCAGGACATCTTTGCTAGGGCTTTTCAACCAGGCCCTCAACCATTCCCTGTCTTTTCAGCTCCTCACCCCACTTCACATCTATTCACCACTTCCACACACACACCACCTACCATACCAGTGTATATGGCAGGTCCCACACTAACACCCACTCCTGAAGGAATGGACATTTCACCACCCACGGCACCTCCACCCACGAGTTCACCTCCTCCCATTCCCCCTCCACCAATTACACCCACACACACAACTTTCGTAGACACATCATTCACTGTCTCCCTTCCCCAATTCCCTTCCCATGCATCTTCCACGGTAAACACCCCCCACTCATCTATAGGTAATGCATTGGACACCATGTTGGCTTGTATATCAAATTTAAGAACAGATTACATTCAGCTTCAGCAACAAAACGCACGCCTGCAAGAGCACTCAGCGACACTACAGCTCCGCCTTGCGGTACTAGAGGAGGAGAACACTCGCCTCCACACACAGTTCCACACCCTACAAGAAGCCCACAATATATTGGAAGTACAGCTACAGAACGTAGATCAGGAAGCAGTGCAGGTGGTAGAAGGTCACCTACGGACACAACTGGAACGCAACTCAAAACTTCAGCGCAATATGGCGCTACTTAAACGCCATCTTGCGGCTGCGCAGGAAGAGAATAGACGCCTGCAATTACAAAATCAAGAGAACCTGGAAGCAGCTATTGAGAGCACACCGGGGGCACCCATCAGCCCATCCAAGTTTCAAGCAGTGACCCCCGATAACATCAAGATTATATTGGAAGATTATGCCATGCTACTCGAAGCACATGATAAGCTATCGGAGGAGCTAGGACAACTGAAGCAAGAACACCAACAAGGCCCAACAGCTGCCCCTCCAACCACCCCCTCTGCAGCTTCGCTTCCCTCCGACGCAGAGGCCATAAAAGATCTCCAGCAACAGGTAACTGAATTGCAGACACGCCTACTACAATATGAGAGGCCATCTTCCCCTCCGGAGGCTCCCACGGACGAAGAAGTTGTGCAAATTCCTGTGGAACAAACGTTTGATGAAGAATATGATCCGCAACCATTCCCAGGAGGCCAACAAACAGAAGAAGCGCAGGACACGTTCGAGGCACCACGGCCGCCATGGTTACGACAAGTGGAGGAAATAGGGACCTCGCATGAAGAGCGCACTGTAGTGCAAAATCAGGCTATGAGGGTCATAGAGGAGACTGTTTTACAATCAGATTACTTCAAGAACTTGTCATCGAGACGCCTGATCCTCTCATCGGAACTCCAGTACAGGCCATATTACATTCTCCTGGCTGATTATAACGCTGAAATACAAAGAGTCACGGGTCAGATTCCTACTTTTGCGACCCAATTTCAACCCGAAGACCTTCCTCCAGAGGTGCGAAAAGGCAAGATTCGTCAACCAACATGGCGGCAGAAACTTTTAGAGACTTATCCAGAAATGCTACGCACATGGAACAGCGCGCCGCTGCACCTCCTGTACAACCCATGCTACGGTCCAGTCCCCCGCCGCAGGTCGTGGAAGGCATTTAATATCAAGGTACAGAACAATGCGCAATGCAAGGAATGGCTGAACTACCCGTACATCGCGCCACCACAAGGACCACCATCGGTAGCATATATGATGGGGACCATTCGCCACTGGATGCCGCGCTTGAAGCCCATGCAAGATGTAGCAGCGCAAATGATGCTTAAAATCTTAGATATGATGCAAGTGGTGCTGAAGACCTTTCGAAATGCAGCCGCACCACAGGTACGCCTTCCGGGGTTTAGCAATGGAAATTACGACTTGGTGTATGACATGAGCACCACCCCCAGTATCCGTGTGGCTTACGCTTGGCATGCACGCATCAAATACCTCCCCGCCTGCTACAAACAGACCTTCGAAGAAATGTTCAGATCAGGGTTCTGGGAGTACCACTCGGAGATTTTCGCGCCAAAGCCGACACATCTGCTTCAACTGTTTGCTTGTGAACAAGCAATGTATTCAGAGTACTACACCACCCCGCAACCAGAGACCCCCGGTGCAATAAATTGGGAGGCATTGGAAGCCGATCTAGCAAGAGGCTTAAGGATAGGGGAACATGAACTGGCCACCAATGTCATCCAATACTACATCGACCAACCGAGGGAACAAAGGTCTGTCAGGGGCGACAGACGCTAGGAAGGGGGGAGTGTTGGCATACAAAGCAATAAAGGAGTCATGCACAATACGGCAACAAGGCCAGATCATTTTTTCCCATAGATTATGTACAACCCAAGTGATTTTAATCACTTCACAAACATTGTAAATCCCGTTTTTGGTAGATTAGACTCCATTTTGTGCAAGCCGAGGAGTCCTCGAGCTTGAGGAGTATTAGAAGTACCATCGTACCAAATTTCATAATTTTTAGACTTCGTTTGAGCCCTCAAATAAGCCCTGGAACCTAATTTTTTACTAGGCCGGACACTAGGTCTGGACAGGGCCAAAAGCTAGTCAAAAACTATAAAAAGAGCTAGAGAGCTCATTTTTCAGGTTAGATTGTAATTGAAACGAACTTGTAAGAGCTTTTGAAAGTAATCTAAAGAACTCCATTGATTCTCTCTCTTTGTCTTGCCGTGTGTGCGCGTGTGTGTGTATGTGTGTGCATGCTTGTGTGCTTCTCACTCACACACTTGTGCCGCCACTTGCTCGAGGTCTTCATACCATCCTCACGTCTTCCCGGATTGACATTAAAGGAGGTGCTACTCATCACTGAGCTACATACATGAAGGACACTACCTCTCAACATACTACATGGCACACCCACTACAACACGGGTCTGTCAAGGATGACAGACTCAAGAGGGGGGGGAGTGTTGAAGCTCAAGGTCAAGGACAAAGGATAGAAGAGCATCAAGGAACTGGACTCACAAGAAGAAGGAGCAAGTAGGGAGCTTTAAGAAGCACCTGTCAAATTTTTAGAAGAAATCCCTATAAAAATAGTGATTTTCATCACTGAAAACCATTTTAATTACCATTTTCCATTTTTGAAACTCCATTTTGTTCAAGCCGAGGAGTCCTCAAGCTTGAGGAGTATTAGATCTATCATCCTACCAATTTTCATAATTTTTAGACTCCGTTTGAGCCCCCAAATAAGCCCTGGAACCTATTTTTTAACTAGGCCGGACACTAGGTCTGGACAGGCCCAAAACCACTCAAAAAACTATAAAAAGGGCTGGAGAGCTCATTTTTGAGGTTAGCTTGTTGTAGATTTGAGATTTGTAAGAGATTTCTTTTGTAGTCGAAGCTTTCCATTGTTCCACTCTTTGCTCTTACCTTGTGCACGTGTGTATGTATGTGTGTGCATGCTTGTGTGCTTTCACTCACGCACTTGTGCCATTACTTGCTCTCGGTCTTCATACCGGTCCTCACATCTCCACGGATTGACATTTATGAGGTGTATCTCCTCACGTTGGTACTTACCATTGTGCTAGAGTGACAATTTCCTACCTTGACCACTAAATGCTTGGTGTCATCACCTGTTTGTACTTGGTGCTTTCCCTTGGGTTCCTCAAGGTCAGAGAGAAGATCTACATAGCCTGCCACATGGTTTGAACAACCTGAGTCAATATAGAAGAGTTGTTCATTTTCCTATAGCACTCATCTGTAATGTGATTAGACAATCCACATATGTTGCATGGGGGAGAGTTGAAAGGTCTCCCCCTACCTTGCTTACCTCCTCTTCCCCGTTTGAGTTTCTACCTCTCCCTGCATAGTTAGCTTGAGAATTAGTACCTTCATCTTCAATCTTTTTGCTTTTCCCTTTCTCTTTGGACTTGCCTCTATCTGTGTATAGGGCAAAAGAGATATTAGCTCTTGATGGTTCTCCATTTCTGTTGAGCTTGGCTTCATGGGTAAAGAGTTTCCCCATGAGTGTGGTAAGATCTAGAATCTGCATGTCCATGTACAAGTCCATGGCAATTGTGAAAGATTCCCATTTGTCATCTGCCTTGATGCCATTGATTACTTGTCTCATAATTTCCTCCTCTTCAATCTCCTCTCCTATGTTTGCCAATTGCTCAGCCATATCTTTGACTTTGGTCACATACTCTGAAACACTTTGCTTGGGTTGCTTCCTTTGAGTGGTAAACTCAATCCACAATTGATTCCTTCGTGCTCTTGTATTAGATAAAAAATTTTGAAGATAATGTGTCCCAAGTCTCTTGGGATATTTTACAATTCCTAATGTGTAAAAGATTGGTCTGATACCACTGTTGGGAAAGATGGATGGACACCTCAAGAAATGAGTTGGTACTCCTAATCCCTGCTTTGTAACTGCCCTCTTTCACTTCAGAGTTGTGATGTAGGCCCCTTTAGCTTCCTAATGACACTAAATAAGTTCCAATGTACTTTGGATATGATGCTTCAAACAATTAGATCAAAACAGATAACTTTGCAACTAGCTTGTGACCAAAAAATTGCTATTTTGGTCTTGACACCTGCTAGATATTATGCTTCATACTCACAGTACAATAGCAATTAGGAAACTTCCTTTTGAGTCAATAAAATTATCTTAGAGAGCTAATGATTAAAAGTGGAATAACTCATAATGATAAAGTACACACTGAGCAATAAATTTGGAAACTGAAGCCTTACCTTGGACTTTTTAGGAGATGTGCAGAGAATGACCAGTGATCACTTCGATGCAAATTTCTCAAAATTGGTGAAATAATATTGCTTCAAATTTTGACAGCTTGAAGGAGACTATGATCTTGTTTGAACAAGCTATAGATCATGGAAAATGGATAACAACTCACTGAGATATGGTCATCACAAGTACACTTTTCTGATGAACATAGGAGAGAAACCAACAAAGATGCTTAATGATGTATTTGTATATCCGAGTCCCGGTAGGTGCTCAATCATCCCACCAGGCACAAGATGCACGCCTACGGCCGGAAAGATCCTTCACCGAAGAAGCCATCCTAGTCGACTCCCCGCCACGTACTACCGTTGTACATACTACCACTATCCTTGAAATAACATCCACACCTTCTACTCCTCTCTCACCTCATGTTTCACCAACCCATCCTGTATCCCCAGCACACCCACCTGCTCCTCCCACATCCACACCAGTCCACGGCAACATATCCACACCCTTTGCCCTGCCCATTCATACCACCATGCCCACACCCAACCCTCCGCGTCTACATGTTAACCCCTTCACCCCTTCATCCTTCCCAGCTTTTCCCACACCTTTAAGACCCCCTTTTACCTTTCTAACCCCACTAACCTTCTCACCCGTTTCACCTCCCCAACCCACCATAACCCCTATATCCCCTTTTCACCAAGCTACTCCAGCCATGCCCCCTGTCAATTACTCTACATTTGTAAATCCCGTCTTCACACCTGCACAACCACCCACATACACACCACTTTTCACAGTCACCGCACTTGACACGTCCAATGACATGGACATCTCACCATCCACCTCACCAGCACCCACTCCACTCACAGCATCATCATATTTAGGCACGTCACAATTTTCCACAATCACCACTGCATCCACCTTCCCAACCCCATTTCCCATTCCCGCTGCATCCACTTCCACTGCATCCTCACTTAACACTTCATTACTATTATCGCCCACCATAGACACTGCACTCCAACAAATGTTCACATGCATGACACAAGTTCGCGATGAGTTTGCATCTCTTGGCACCAACTATCAACAGCTGCAGAGAACGACGAATGAACTACAAACGCAGCTTAATTCATTATCGATCGAGAATGCCTCGTTAAATACGTGCTACCAAGAACTAAGGGAGGCACATCATAAGCTAGAGCTAGAAAGTGAAGAGAAGACAAAAGAAGCCACTGCTGATTTGGACAACCTACTTCGAGCCCAAACAATTAGAAACGCGATGCTGACCCGAAATATGGGCCTACTCAGGAGACATCTAGCCGTAGCCCAGGAGGAGAACATGAGACTCCAAGCGCAGAATAGAGAAAACTTGGAAGCGGCATTGGATCATCCAGAACAACCACTAAGTCCTAGCAGATTCAAGGCAATCCCATCTGAATCGATGCGGATGTTGCTAGATGACCATGTTCGATTGCTAGAGGACTATGATCGAATGAACGAAGAACATCAGAAGCTAAAAGAAGATCACAAGTTACTACAGCTCAGAGAACCGGCACCACAACAACTACCAGTGGCAGCAGAAGGACCAGAACCTGTGGACCCCTCTCCTGAACTCATAGAGGAACTCAACGCACTACGGGCCCAGGTAACCACTCTCCAATCACGCATAGATGTATACGAAGCACCACCACGGCCTGATTCCCCACCGGAGATCCCAGCTGACGACGAAAACATAACCATTCCGGTGGAGGAAACGTTTGAAGAAGCATACGAGCCAATACCCATCCCAGGCGGACAAGTCACGGCTGAAAGCCAGATGACCTATGAACTTCCGACCCCCGCGTGGATGAAGACTGTGGAGGAGATTGGAACAACGCACTCAGCTAGAGTCGGGGCCCAGCTACTTGCTATGGCCATGATCGAAGAACGAATTTTGCAATCTCCCTACTTTGCGCAATTGGCCCCACGCAGGTACATATCCGGGCATGAGCTTCAATACAAACCTTACTTCATGCTAATGGCCAAATACCAGCTGGCCATAGAAAAGCGAACTCGCAAGAAGCCATCACATGCAACCCAGTTCGAGCCTAAAGACTTGCCACTGGATGCGCAACAAGGCACTATTTATCAACCAGATTGGCGTACACGTCTTTTACAGGAGTACCCAGAAATGATGAGCACATGGGTGAAAGTGCCCTTACACTTAAAGTATAATCCTTGCTGGGGACCAGTACCACGACGCCGCTCCTGGACTGCATTCGCTATCAAAGTACAAAATAACAGGCAGTGTCAGGATTGGCTGAATTACCCTTACTTCAAGCCACCTACCGAGTTGCCCACTGTTGGCTATATGATGGCTACAATCCTTCACTGGCTCCCTCGCCTGAAGCATATGGATGATATCGCCGCGCATATGACTGTCAAGATATTTGACATGATGCAAATGATATTTAAAGTCTTCCGACGCGTCAAGGCACCGCATGTAAACACCCCGGGATTTGAGCATGGTAACTTTGACCTAGTATACGACATGAGCACAACGCCATCGCTCCGGGTGTGTTATGCCTGGCACTGTAGGATAAAATACCTCCCGGCATGCTACAAACAAACCTTTGAAGAGATGTTCACCACCGGGTTTTGGGAATACCATTCCGAGGTATTCATCAGCAGGCCCACACATTTATTGCAACTTTTTGCCTGTGAACGAATGGTTTATTCCGCGCACTATCAACTCCCGCCACCCGACGAACCGCAACCGATCGACTGGGAGAAGCTCGAGGCTGATCTGGCCCGAGGCATTCGAGTCTCTGAGCACACCCTCGCTCACGACCTCCTACAAAACTACATCCGGCAGACCGCACAACAAGGTTCTGTCGAGGACGACAGAAGCGAGAGGGAGGGGGGTGTTGGAAGCAGTCAGAGGCACAGTCAGAGGCACAGACGACATGGAAGCATGTAAAGACGGAGCAGGGAGCCAGTCGGATTCATTTTTGTCAAACAATTATGTTTTTATTACTTCTTCAAATATTCAACAGTGATCTTCATCACTCTTGTAACATATGTAATATAGACAAAACCCCATTTTGTAATCCATAGCTCCATTTTTGTGCAAGCCGAGGAGTCCTCGAGCTTGAGTAGCTTAGGTAGAATGCTCGTACCAAATTTCGTTATTTTTAGACATCGTTTACCCTTCCAAATAAGCTCTAGGACCTATTTTTAACTAGGCCGGTCACTAGATGTGAAACCGGTCAAAAGTAGTCTAGAAACTATAAAAAGAGCTAGAGAGCTCATTTTTGAGGTTAGCTTGTTGGAGTAAAGAAGAGAGTAGAGCTAGTTTGAGCTTGTAAGAGTATTCTTGAGTAATAGAGCTAATTCCCACCTTCCATGGTGTCTTGCTTGTCTCCTCATTGTGTGTGTGTATGTGTGTGTGCATCTTTGTGCTTCTCACCTTCACTCTCACATCATCTCACGTTCACGATCTTCATATCACTCCTACCTCTCCCACGGATTGACATTAAGGAGGTGACGCTTCTTAACGTGGTTCTCACCATTGTGCTAGAGCAACACCAAATTTGGCGCCGTTGCCGGGGATCGAGTCTAGGACGAATGTGTGATGGTAAGAGTATAGCAAGAAGTGGCATTGGAAGGTAAAAAATTCAGTTTTTGTTGTTGTTTTTACTTAGTTTTTAGTGTTTTTCACCTTCCCCATACTCCATCTTCATCATCGCATCATCATCTCCATTCCCAAAAAAATCAGAAAATTCACCATATCCACCCATTCACCTCATTTCCCCTCATTTGTGCATGCGAGAGAGCGAGAGAGAATTTTTGTGCTTGTGTGCGCTTGCGTTTTCTTGAGTTTTCTTGCAGGTACAGAGCTTCAGAGCATCAGGAAAGCTTCCAAAAGGTAAAAAATGTACTTTCTGTCAGAAATTTCCGACTGTGTCAGACCATCGCGATGGTCCGCCAAGTTCGGATTTTGAGGTAGGCGACCACACCACGAGGTAGGCGACCACACCACGAGGTAGGCGATCCCTGCGTATACACGAAACCACAGCTGCATTTCAAAAATTCGTTGTTTGGTGGACCATCGCGATTGGCTCGGACCATCGCGATTGTGTCGCACCATCGCGATAGGCTCAAGCCATCGCGACGGCTCGGCCGGACCATCGCGACGGTTCGCTTTTTCGGACCATCGCGACGGTTCACTTGAGCCATCGCGACGGTCCACTTGGACCATCGCGATTGTTCAGCTGACCCCCGACCATCGCGATTGGCTCATGCCATCGCCACGACAGTGCCACGTGTCAAGTTAGACCATCGCGACGGTTCGTTTTTCGGACCATCGCGACAGCCCAAAATCGGACCATTGCGATTGGCTCACGTCATCGCACTTGTGACCATCGCGACGGTTCACTTCGGACCATCGCGACGGTTCGACCTTTGACCGTTGACCGCGCCATCGCGATTGTCCGCCTGGTCACGCCATCGCGACGGTTCATTTTTCGGACCATCGCGACGGTCCATTTCCACGCCATCGCGATCGTTCATTTCGGGCCATCGCGACGGTCTATTTCCACGCCATCGCGATCGTTCATTTCGGGCCATCGCGACGGTTCGACCGCACGCCATCGCGATCGTTCATTTCGGGCCATCGCGACGGTTCGACCTCACGCCATCGCGATCGTTCATTTCGGGCCATCGCGACGGTTCGACCTCACGCCATCGCGATCGTTCACTTCGGGCCATCGCGACGGTTCACTTTTTCGGGCCATCGCGATTGTCCAAATCCCACGCCATCGCGACGGTTCGCTCGGACCATCACGACGGTCCCAGACCATCGCGATTGTGCACCCCCATCGCAAATTTTGGGCTCCAATTTTTGACCAATTTTGGGGGTATTTTTGAGAAATTTTTGGACCATTAGACTCATAGGAGACCCCTTAGCTCACATTTGAGGGAAAACTGGATTGTCAGTTTTTACCCCCCAGGGCCTGAACGCTCATAACTTTTTCATCCGAAGTCCGTTTTTTGAGCTTAATAGCTCGTTAGAAAGCTCGTGACGAGTACTACGTGACCTCAACTGTTTTTTTTTTTCATAAAGAATACATCTAATTTTGGATAAGCTATTTTGAAGTTCACCTAGTTTGGGACTAGGAAGCCAGGGGGCACACATTGAAAATTTGGGCAAAAGGGAAGGAATTTAAAAGGTGTATATGCTCAAGTGTTTGATCATCTTGTGAATTGGTCTAATATTGGATTTTTCCAGGTCTAACAAGGGCAATCAAAGGCAAGCAAGCAAGGCAGTGAAGACAGCAAAGCTTGGGAAGCGCGGCTTCTTGGGCATCAGAGCAACAGAAAAGCCGACTCGAGGTTGGGAGATTACTCAACCCCCTCAGTCAATTCTTAGCTTAGGCTAAACGGTAGTTGTGGATTGAAGACGATAGGAACGCCTCAAGTTCAAGATACCTAATTCTTTCAAGTTTAAGACTACAAGTAAAGGTGTGTGTGACGAAAACCTAAAGAAAAGAATTTAAGTCTGACGGAACGAGAACTCAAAATCATAACGGAAAGTCGAATTCCTGACGCATATATTAAGACAAGAATCCAAAGAAAATTAAAAAGAATCAAGAAAGTAATCACAAAGGACCATTGACGATCTAAGTGTGTAATTGAGCGTGCAAGGAAGAAAATTAATGAACCTTAGATCGGGCAAACATATAGGTAAGTCGGACAGAAGAAGCCTTAGATCATCAGAGGCTAGTGTAAGGACTACTGCACGATCTTGGGCTCAGCAATTGAATAGCAATTACCCCTACGAGAGCTCAGAGACTAGCGAATCAGAAATGGCATTTAGCACAGACAGACCAGAAGGAGGGTCTCATGTAGCATACCTAGAAAAACCAGAAGGACCCTATAGAACGCAATTAGAGTTTCTCCGAACCAACCGATTAGGTGCTCGCATCTATGAGGATGGTTTGCGAAGGCAAGTGGTGCAAATGCACAACCCTGATCAACCCATTGGATTGGAAAGACCAGTGGTGAAATTTGAGAGAGACGCTTACATAGACAAAGAAGGAACCATGTACGTTCTAAGTACGCAGCCAAACGACACTAATGAGTTTGGCACAATTCAATTAGAGACGGAAGCGAAATTTCAAGGGAAAGAACCGTTAGAAGAACCTAGGACACCAAGAGGGAAATCCGTATTAACAAGAGTACTCATCCCAGAATGGATCCCTCAAGATAACAGGAGCACCGAGTTGTTTGTAAATAAAGAGACAGATGAAGCCTTTTGGAGGTACAAAAAGGAACACCCTGGTGAGATAGGCATCATTACAATCTATGAATTCAAGGACCCAGATACACCTGGAAAGGTTGTATACCTGGATGCGACTTCAGAAAGAGTCTTCGTGGTGCCTGAACGCGCTAGAAACACATACACATGGAGAGGTGAATTGATATTCCCTCCATCTGGAACGAACATAAATGCAAGTCAACAAGGGGCAGGAACCTCCTCAGCCCATGGACATCAAAGAGAAGGAAATAACGAGAGACCAGAAGTAAGCTTTAATCACCCCATAGGGAGAGATAGAACAACCTCGAACACTAATAGAATGGATAGACAAAGAGATCATGGAATACCAGGTGGTAGAGATGATTTTCCTCTACCTAGACCACGCGAACACGCAAGAGTATTGAGACCCACACAGTTAGTAAAATCAATGAAGAATTACTTTGATGGGACAGGAGATCCCTATGACCATGTCGCAGAATTCAAGCAAGTACTAAGAGCAGAACAAGTCGAGGACATGTTCACGCAGTACAATGCATTTGGACTAACGTTAAAGAATACCGCTTTAACTTGGTTCCAACCATTGCAACAAAGGCAATTTAGAGACATCCATCACTTTTTAGAGTCATTCATCACAGAATTCTCTAAAAGTGGGATTAGACACAACACGTCTTCGTTGATTCATAGCTTTAAACAAACCCCTCAGGAAACAGTTAGACTGGCAGGACGTAGATTCAGACAATATGTCGAACGATGTCCAATGCAAGAGATACCCTCACAAGCCAAACAAGTATCATTGTTCCTAGATGGCTTGTTGAGCGCTAAATTACGCTCTTATGTGTACCTAAAGGAACCCAGAACGCTAGAGGAGTGTGTAAGAATATGTATAGACATTGAGGACAACCTAGGAGATGAATTAGAACTCTCAAAGGTCTATAAAGACTCGGATTGTTCTTCTCTAGCATCCACAAAATTGTCTAATTCGCTAGAGGACCTAGCAGAAAAAGTGGCCCAAAAACTAGGAGTTTCTAGTAAACAGGTGCCCAAGCTACCAACCAATGTACGTTGTTACACTTGTGGTGGAAATCATTTGGCAAACATGTGTCCCAATGCACCTCAACCTCAAGCCAACCCTAGTGGCCAATATTGTACAATTGAGAGAAGATACACGAATCATACGGCTCAGGACTGCCCATACAACAAACAAACCGTGAGACAGAACTACCCGCAAACATACCAGCAGCCAGGTAGGTATCAAGGCCAATACAATGCTCAGCCTTATTACTATAGGCCTCCCCAGAACTACCCATACCAGGCTCAACAGAGACCTCAACCCGTCTTAGTTCAGCAGCCACCCCCACCAGCGAATATCATCTCAGTCAAATACGCTGCTGCAGAAGAGAACCTAAGTAGGGCCTTAGTGCCTTCTTCACCTTTGATCACAGAAAGTGACCCGAACTCAAACAGTTTTGACTCTACGCATGTAACTAGTCCACCCGCTTATTACACGGAGTCACCAGAACATGTGGAGACATATCATTATGATAGTCCACCAATGGAATCTAGTTGGGAGCCAGACTATACTAATGTGATGTACGCAAACCCAAACCCACGGCCCCAATTGAGACAACAGAGACCACAGGGCCCTAGAGGACCATGCTTTAGGTGCCAAGGAGATCACTTCATAAAGGATTGTCCACATCCCCCAATAGCAAGGCAATCACAGTACTATAGCATCCAAGGCTTTTGTGCCGACTGTGGCAAAGAGCACATAATCAAAGATTGTCCTAAGAACCCAGTTAACACTTCAAATGTGACACCGATCAACGTGATAGGTATTGTAAACAATGCAGATGGATCTAATCCTACATACGTGCCTATCCAAGCTATAACCAGAGCCCAGGCACTCTTACAAAACCAACAACTTAATCAAGAGAAAGTAGCCGGAACTAGTGAAGTTGCAGAATCTAGCAGTAAAAAGACAAAATCTTGGAAAGATTCTAGAGAAAGGATAAAGAGAAAATGGAGTAAAAAGATAAGTGAGTTGGAAGGAAGTTTAAGGGAATCTAGAGCCAAAATACAAGAATTGACTTCACAAGAATTAAACCAAGAAATCCCAGCTCAAAAATCAGGATCAGTTTTAGCGGAACCCATACCAGAAGATCTAGACATGATGTTTCGTGCATATCAGGCTAGATTAAAAGAGGGACCTCAAGTAACGGAAATGAGTAAAAACTACCCTCGAGCTGATCTAGAAATTGAGAGAACTAAACTTTGCATGAAAATGGTAGAATTAGCACAAGCTTTGTTTGAAGCCTCTAGATATCTTAATTGGAATAACATGGCAAAACCGGAACTACACTTTCAAGGACTAATGGAGAGGCTAGAATATTTGATAGAAAGCAAAGAGAAAAAGGATCAGCCTAGGAACCCTATTGTCCCAGAGACACAGGAAAGGAATGCATCATCCCTGTCTCAAGTACCCAATACAGAAAGTCAAGACAACTTGTCTTCCATACATAGGTACTCACATGAATTTTTGAGAGAAATACAAGAAGAGAAATGGAGAAAGGAACAAGGAACTCATCCTCCTATTCAAGAAATAGACGACTTGCAGGAACAATTTCCCCAAGACATCCCCTCTATATATGATGAAGTAGAGGTGGAACAACTGAGTGAACCCACAGGATTTGAATCTAATTCTTTACAAGAATTACCTCAGTTCACAGGACCTTGGGAAGCCAAGTCTATTAGTATGAGAGCACCCACGATAATAGTGAGGAATGAAGAATCAGTAATCCCTAGGAACACGGAAGTGATCAAGAATACCAAAGTACAATGTAATCTCACTCTGGAGGAATTGTTAAAGGTAAAACCAGAATTGTGGAAGCACGTAGCAAATCAATTCCCTGAGCTAGCTACCACACCCTCTCAGATAGGATCACATAAGAAGGTACCAGAGATACCCGTGGAAAAGATTGGAGACGTAAGCGAAGGAGAGGAAGGTAACACATATCTTCCAATAACCCATCAGGGCTACACCACGAAAGCCATCTTAGATTCAGGAGCCGGAGTAGCCATCGCTACCACCGCTTTATGGAAACGTTGGGGTAAGCCAGCACTCAGACCCACCAGGATGAAGCTACAAATGGCTGATGGACACATAGAAAAACCATTAGGCTTACTAGAAGGCATATCTCTCACCACTTGTGGTGTAGAATTTGAGCATACATTTGCCATTTGTGACTTTGCGAAAAATCGTGCTTATGAGATGATATTGGGACGACCATTCATGCGTCAGTTGCAAATTGTACAAGATTGGGGAACTAATTCTTTGTACTTGCAACATTTAGGAGTGACTACTAAAGTCAATCTTAAAGACTATTCACATAGAGATGTACCCCCAATACAATGGAATACCATCCATAAAACACCAGTAGAGACGGAATCCGTGCACTCATTAGAATCAGATCCTTCTTGGTTGCATGAGGATACCCATTTATGGATGTGTAAAGTAGCCAAACAAGAGGAAGAACGATTAGAAACAAGGACCTTAGGTGCAGAACAACATCCACGAACCCTTCAAGATCCAGCCTATGCACCTGTAGTATTCCCGGACGAAGAGTTTGAACCCCATGGTTGGGCGGAAATTCTAGCAACCATGGATGTAGCCATCAATGAAGAACAATGGACACCCCACTGTGACGAGGATGGCTATGACATTTCAGTTTTTACGATAGAGCCAATCATGTGCGACGCAATTTTAGAAGAGTGTGAAGCTAGCACTGATGCATTTGAGGATGCAAGCGATTTTGATTTAGAATCAATTATCATGGACCCGCCCTTTGCATCAGAAGAAGAATATTTCTACGAAGTAGAGACTCACACTCAGAGACACAAGGAAATTACGAACGAGGTAAGGTTAGCCACAGAAGTGACTGATAAGAGTGAAGGCAAGAAAAGAAAGAAGAAAGAAACCATGTCAGAAAAAGAAGAATCTTTATTTGAAGTACCCGAGAACTTCAAGAAATATGAAATTGAAGATAGAAGAATCAAGGTACGAATGCCAAACAGAAAGGTGAATGACGGACAAGTATACGATAACCGAGAGAAAACCAAGAAAGTAATAGTTGCCATAGAAGGAGAAGAAGAAAAATGCACATACATAGGGCATGATTTGACGACTGAAGAAGAAGAAGAGTTAGTTGCCCTATTGCGCGAATATAGAGATGTTTTTGCTTGGAGTTACAAAGATTTGAAAGGAGTAGATCCAGATATATGTTCTCATAGAATCCCTATGACTCCAGATGCAAAACCGACAAAACAGAAACCTTACACGTATAATGATAACTACGCTGCGAAGATTAAAGAGGAGATAGATCGCTTGATAGAAGCAGGATTCATTTACGAAATTGAGCATACCGAATGGGTATCCCCCCTTGTGGTTGTGCCCAAGAAGAATGGAAAATTGTGTGTGTGTATTAACCTTAAAAAAGTGAATGCCGCAACGATTAGAGATAGTTATCCTCTTCCTATCACGGAACACCTATTGGAAAGAGTTGCGGGCAAGGAAGTTTACAGCTTTCTTGATGGATTTTCAGGCTATAACCAAGTAGCCATTGCTCCAGAAGACCAACACAAGACGGCTTTTGCCACAGAATGGGGTATATTTGCATTTCGTGTAATGCCATTTGGCTTAACAAATGCACCCGCCACTTTCCAGCGACTCATGTGTCATGTTTTTAAGGAATTCTTACGCAAGAGCTTGGAAGTTTACGTCGATGACTTATGTGCTCATTCAAATGTAAGGCAGACACATATCCCAGAGTTAAGACAAATATTTGACAAATGTCGAGAATATCAGGTTTGTTTGAACCCAGAAAAATGCGTTTTCATGGTCAGACAAGGCAAAATTCTAGGACACATTGTGTCAAAAAATGGAATCTCTACGGACGAGGAAAAGGTGAAGGTAATTGCAGAATTACCTAGACCAACCAATGTGAAAGAGGTACAGGCATTTATGGGCCATTGCGGTTATTATAGGAGATTCATACACATGTATGCAATCATAGCCAAGCCTTTGTACTCTCTTTTAACCAATTTTGAGTGGACAGATGAATGTGAAAATTCATTCAATGAACTTAAACGACGTTTGTGCTCAGCACCTATATTGACAACCCCAGATTGGAGTAAGCCATTCCATGTACATGTGGATGCATCCAATTACGCCATAGGATGCGTGTTAGCACAACCCACGAATGAAGGTAACATAGATCTCCCCATAGCTTACGCGAGCAGACAATTGAACGCAGCAGAAAGAAATTACACCACGACGGAACGAGAAGGATTAGGGATGATTTACGCGGTAAAGAAGTTTAGGCACTACTTGTTGGCCAACAAATTCAAGTTCTTTACAGATCATCAAGCCCTATTGTACTTAGTCAACAAACCATGTAACACAGGACGATTAATACGCTGGTTTCTATTACTTATGGAGTATGATTTTGAAGTAGTAGTCAGGAAAGGAAAGACGCATCTTAGAGCTGACCACCTTTCAAGATTAACCTCAGGAGAAGCTCCTCAAGGAGTAGCGGATGAATTACCAGATGCATACTTGTTTAACCTTGAGATAGCACCAGAATGGGCTAAATCTATAGTCCCTATTCTGACATACGGACCCAAGAATCCTAGAATAAAGATCAAAGAGGGAGAGATTACCAAATCTCAGAGGTACCAAATAATGGCAGGAAGCATATATAAACAGGATAATCAAAAGATTCTTGCTTGTTGTGTAGATGAATCAGAACATGCGAATTGGTTGCAATTAGCACACGTAGGTGCACTAAAGCAACATCATCCAAAACATCGAACATTACAAACTCTGCAGAGATTGGGAGTATATTGACCTACGATGGAAGCAGATGTCTACAAGTTGTGCAAAGAATGCCATGTTTGCTGTGAAAGACCACCAGTAGAGCATGCTACATTATATCACGTGTCCCTCACACCAGACTGGAGTGAACCATTAGTGACATACCTGAGGACGCACACATTCCCTCAAGGAATGACCTTAGCTCGACAACGCGGTCTAGAGCAGGAAGCTCAAGACTATTCACTTATTGGCGATAATTTATACAAAAGAGGACGAGATGGATATTTAAGACAATGTGTTCATGAGAGCGAATATCTGAGCATACTAGAGACTGCACACCAAGGTGTTGCAGGAGGTCATTTTGGACCCAATAGGATAGTCAAAGCCATTCTCTTTGCAGGATTATGGTGGCCCACTCTTCACATGGATGCTCATACCTATGTAAAGAGATGTGATGTGTGCCAAAGAACTCAGTTTCCTACTCGCAGAGATGAAATGCCATTGAAACCCATGATGGGCGGACGTGCATTTTCAAAGTGGGGTATAGACTTTGTAGGACCCATTAACCCCCCTGCAAAAGGTACACATGCGGAATACATTATTGTTGCCACAGATTATCTAACCAAATGGGTAGAGGCAAAAGCCACAAAAAAGAATGATGCACACACAACTGCAAAATTCTTATTTGAAAATGTCTTTACAAGATATGGATTGCCTATAGAGTTAGTGAGCGATCGAGGCACTCACTTTCTAAACCAAGTCATTGAATATTTGTTACAGGATTTTATGGTGATTCACAAGAAATCTGCACCATATCATCCTCAGGCCAATGGTCAGGCTGAAAGCACTAACAAGATACTGTGTACCGTACTGACGAAACTCGTGAACAATAAACGTTCAGATTGGGACAAACAGTTACACCACGCTGTTTGGGCATATCGAGTGGCCTACAAGACCGTACTCAATGCAACTCCCTTTCAGATGGTTTTTGGTCAGAATGCAGTGCTTCCTTTGGACTTCTTGATACCGACCCTTAAGGTTGCACAAGAACATCAGTGGACCGGCCATGAATTATCAGCAAGAATAATGGACTTGGAACGATTAGGAGAAACCAGGCTGAAAGCAGCAGCAGGAATATACGCAGCGAAGAAGCGACAGAAAGCATATTTTGATGCACATGTGAAAGATAAAGGCCTAAAAGAAGGAGATTTAGTTCTAGTATATACGCTGAAACAACACGCACGGAAGTTAGAAAAGCGAGGTTATGGACCTATGATCATTAACAGACTTTCGACAAGTGGAGCAGTACAGTTAGCCACCTTAGAAGGAGATATAATGCCTAATTACATTAGTGGCTGTAGAGTCAGGTTATATCAAGAACCTCTTACTGAGGATATGTTTAGACGACTCACATTGGCAAAGAAGCGTAAGGAGGAAGAAAATAGAATACGAGCTGAAGCTCAGGCAGAAGCCATCGAACGCATTAAGCGCATGAAGCTAAGAAGACAAGGACTAGGGAGAGAACATTATAACCATCTGGAAACATCACCCAGATATCCCATGGCCATGTGTCAAGTAAAGTCAACCACTCATCCTAGCATAGTGGACAGGAGACCATTCATTACAGTTAGGCTAGAACACGGCAACTATTGCCAAGAACTCAGGGCTTTAATTGACTCAGGTGCTGCGACTAGTGCGATTAGATGGTCCCACTATAAGGATTCAGGAATAGAAATGCGGCCAATTGAGGCATACCTCATAGGGCTAGGAGGCATGGAAACCCCTTGCATGGGTGAGGTGGACCTTCCTATCCTCATTAAGGATGTGACCATGACGGCGAAGCTACTAGTGTGCCATGATGACGACCTAATAGAACCCCTAATCCTTGGCCAAGATTGGCTATACGATCACTCAGTGGACCTAAATCTTAGACAAGGCTCCTTACAGATTGGAACCTTAGAGCAGAAGCGAGTGATACCGCTTGACTTCCCTACCGGCATTCCGCTTGACGGTTGTGACCCTAGACCCTATGAAATGCATGCGACGGAAGACCCGAAGATCTTTAAGCAGACCAGTCACGTTACGTCTACACCAACCCACTCGGGCTTGGCTATGGATAGTTTTCAATCAGAAGGACGACAGAAGATCTTCCCTGGGACTTCCTGCAAACTAGAAGAGGCAGCTACCCATCCGCTAGGGCAGATGGACACAATCAGCGGTCAGGTGGGTTGCATCAGCGGCCAAATGAGCACGACACCCTGCGGTGCTCATCCTTCCAAACTTGTTGCGGACTGGCCTAGATTAAAGTTAAAGAACGCATCACTTCCTAATGGGCAGGTCACGCAAGTGTTGGATCTCCCTTCTTTTCCAAAGCAGAGCGTCCATCCGACCTCTCAACTTCAACAACAACAGAGCCACCCACAACGAAGGAACCCAGACCGACGGTAGTATCAGAAGACACAACACGGAAAGCAGTCTAGGCCACCCAAAGGAAGCGGCACCAGACAGATATGGGTGCCAAAAGGACAAAAAGCACCGAAGAACTCCAACCAAGCAGAGATCGACAAGAAAAAGGCAAGGCGGAAATAGAATCAGTATCCACCATCCCCTCGACCTTCTTCTACAGGTCCGAGCATTCGACAAATTTGGATCGCCAAGAAATACCTTACCCATAGACCCACACCCACGCAGATTTGGGTACCCAAACCATGTATCATAGCTCAACCCTTAAGCCATGTAATACGTACCCCTCACAAATCTTTCCATCCCTCAACACCACCACACCCGATACTACCTTTTGCCCCTCAGGAGCAACCCACCACCCACCCAAAGACTCTTAGGAAATGGATACCGAAGCGTGTCCAATCGTCTTCCCCTAACCCCATGTCTGACAAAACTACCCCCCCGACTAACATACAACCTTGTAATAAGTCACTAACCTTTAAACCTTGTAGAAATTCACCCACCATCATCACACATCACTCATATTCTCATCTCATCAAGAAATGTATGCATGATCTGAAACGTGTAGGTGTCTAGAGACATGCACTAGTGCTGCAAAACGCATTGCATCCCTCACATCACAGCACTTGGCTACACGGGTTACGCATCAGTTATGGAAAAGGATTGCGGTCTCACTTTAATGGGATCATAATTAATTTCCATGCTAATGTGTTAATCTTTTGTAGCAGATCTTTCTCATTAGCGCATCAGTCATCATGCAAACCGACGAAGGACCATCAGAAGCAGGCCCCAGTGTAGCGGCAGTGCCCCTCAACGTGTTACGAGCAGAATCCCACCCGACTGCTCCACCGCCGGAATTCCAAGGATTTCCAGGGCCCATGCCTATCGACAACCCACCTATGGGCTACACAGAAAAGATACACCGTAACTCCCATTAAGGCCTATTCAAGAAAAATGGGAATTACACAGGATTTTGAGACAGCTCTTTCTCTCCCAATGTTCTACTTTTCGACTGATTCACCCAATAGAACATGTTATTATCTCTTGATTGGGATATATTAGATTAATACTTTAATATCAAGGATAATTCTTTTATAAATGAGGTATCAATTTTGGGCTCAAACTTAAGAAGTTAACATAGTAGGTACCCTAAATGGGACTTTTATAATTCCCAAATTTCCTGAATAGGCCTTCATTGGTTTCAGGGACTTGCAGGACCCTTAGCGGACGCGGATTTCATATTTGAATCTACTTTAACATTTGATGACCGCACGTGGGGAAAATACCAGTTTTTCTCCAGAGAGTTCGAAGACCTACAGAACACCCAGGACCTAACTCACGTTTGGGCCAGAGCAGGCTTCACGGAGTCTTTCAGTGATCCCCTGCCCAAACCGGACTTTTACAGGTGCTATTACTTAATCACTACCTTGCTGGCCTCAGAGAATAAGGACATCCCAGGAACCTTCATTTTGCCTTCTTTAGTGGATGATCCACCTTACAAGAGATTTTACCTCTCTAAGGATTTAATCAGAGCGGCCATCAAAATTCATGGCACCCACACACCCACAGATCGCGAAAGATTAATTCCAGATCCTATGAAACATGGGGATGTCACTAAGTGGGAGGAGATCTCAGCAATTACGCCTGAGCTGTCAAAGCCACTAAGGATATGCATGCAACACTTCGCATTCCCCGCTCAGGACAAATTTACCATGCCACATAAAAGAATATGGTTTGGCTTGTACTTGGCATGTACGGGACCTCAGACTGTTGATCTGGCGAGCTGGATCATCGATCAAATGTATCTGGCACAACACAGATGGGAACGCAAGAAAGTGCTTAATGGATGTTGTGCGCTGACAAGAATTGTTTATATGTGCTTGGCCTATGATTTGCCAATTGAACGCGCATTAACAGGAGAAGAGCTGAAAGCATTCAAGGGAACGACGAAGAAAGCCAGGAAGCCCAGTAGAACACGGGCAGGTAAGCGCATGAGAGGCACCATTCCTTGCCTTCAAGTGCCAGAGTCACCATCACCACAACCCTCTCCAGAGCGATCACCAACAGAAGCCGCTCCCACAGTACAACCTATTCGCATAAGGTTGTCTAGACCAGTGGTCACGGAGGGCACTACTAGTGTCGCTGCACCTCAGGCAGCTGCAACCATAGAACCCACCACCACTTCAGCAGAAGCTCCCACCACTATTGGTGCGGAAGCCTTTTCTTTCCCAATACCACACATGGAGGCAGAACCAATAAACACAACATTCGATTTTGAGATGCCGGATGCATTCTCAAATGAATTCCAGTTTTCAGAGGCACAGATGTTCTCCCAAGAATATGAACGCCCCAGTTACCCTACCACACCGCGGGATCTGCCACAGGGACAAGTTGTGTCTAGCTCCGATGATGAACGAACAGCCACAGATGAAGAAGGTGACGATGAAGCCAGCCAGGGCAAGCATGATTCCCAAGAACAAGGACAGACAGACGGCCAAGGCCAACAAACTGATGCACACGGTGACACCAGCACGCACGAAGAGGAGACTTTCGAAGCAGCAGCTTACACGCTGGCAATCAAGAAATTATATCGTACAATGGAGAAAGTCTGGGCACGGAAGAAATTGACTGAAGCAGAGAGCCAGGCCCTAATCGAACAAGAACTAGTCTCCGGAGGGTTTGAAGAAGTCTACATCAGAGGGTTCAGAGAACTGGTCCAATCCATCGGCCCGGTCGAAGCACTGAGGTATTTACAAAGGAAGCCACTCCCCCAATACGACCCTCGCAGAGTTCGACTGCTATCGAAGCCCGGTGAATATATCCGAGTCCCGGTAGGTGCTCAATCATCCCACCAGGCACAAGATGCACGCCTACGGCCGGAAAGATCCTTCACCGAAGAAGCCATCCTAGTCGACTCCCCGCCACGTACTACCGTTGTACATACTACCACTATCCTTGAAATAACATCCACACCTTCTACTCCTCTCTCACCTCATGTTTCACCAACCCATCCTGTATCCCCAGCACACCCACTTGCTCCTCCCACATCCACACCAGTCCACGGCAACATATCCACACCCTTTGCCCTGCCCATTCATACCACCATGCCCACACCCAACCCTCCGCGTCTACATGTTAACCCCTTCACCCCTTCATCCTTCCCAGCTTTTCCCACACCTTTAAGACCCCCTTTTACCTTTCTAACCCCACTAACCTTCTCACCCGTTTCACCTCCCCAACCCACCATAACCCCTATATCCCCTTTTCACCAAGCTACTCCAGCCATGCCCCCTGTCAATTACTCTACATTTGTAAATCCCGTCTTCACACCTGCACAACCACCCACATACACACCACTTTTCACAGTCACCGCACTTGACACGTCCAATGACATGGACATCTCACCATCCACCTCACCAGCACCCACTCCACTCACAGCATCATCATATTTAGGCACGTCACAATTTTCCACAATCACCACTGCATCCACCTTCCCAACCCCATTTCCCATTCCCGCTGCATCCACTTCCACTGCATCCTCACTTAACACTTCATTACTATTATCGCCCACCATAGACACTGCACTCCAACAAATGTTCACATGCATGACACAAGTCCGCGATGAGTTTGCATCTCTTGGCACCAACTATCAACAGCTGCAGAGAACGACGAATGAACTACAAACGCAGCTTAATTCATTATCGATCGAGAATGCCTCGTTAAATACGCGCTACCAAGAACTAAGGGAGGCACATCATAAGCTAGAGCTAGAAAGTGAAGAGAAGACAAAAGAAGCCACTGCTGATTTGGACAACCTACTTCGAGCCCAAACAATTAGAAACGCGACGCTGACCCGAAATATGGGCCTACTCAGGAGACATCTAGCCGCAGCCCAGGAGGAGAACGTGAGACTCCAAGCGCAGAATAGAGAAAACTTGGAAGCGGCATTGGATCATCCAGAACAACCACTAAGTCCTAGCAGATTCAAGGCAATCCCATCTGAATCGATGCGGATGTTGCTAGATGACCATGTTCGATTGCTAGAGGACTATGAATGAATGAACGAAGAACATCAGAAGCTAAAAGAAGATCACAAGTTACTACAGCTCAGAGAACCGGCACCACAACAACTACCAGTGGCAGCAGAAGGACCAGAACCTGTGGACCCCTCTCCTGAACTCATAGAGGAACTCAACGCACTACGGGCCCAGGTAACCACTCTCCAATCACGCATAGATGTATACGAAGCACCACCACGGCCTGATTCCCCACCGGAGATCCCAGCTGACGACAAAAACATAACCATTCCGGTGGAGGAAACGTTTGAAGAAGCATACGAGCCAATACCCATCCCAGGCGGACAAGTCACGGCTGAAGGCCAGATGACCTATGAACTTCCGACCCCCGCATGGATGAAGACTGTGGAGGAGATTGGAACAACGCACTCAGCTAGAGTCGGGGCCCAGCTACATGCTATGGCCATGATCGAAGAACAAATTTTGCAATCTCCCTACTTTGCGCAATTGGCCCCACGCAGGTACATATCCGGGCATGAGCTTCAATACAAACCTTACTTCATGCTAATGGCCAAATACCAGCTGGCCATAGAAAAGCGAACTGGCAAGAAGCCATCACATGCAACCCAGTTCGAGCCTGAAGACTTGCCACTGGATGCGCAACAAGGCACTATTTATCAACCAGATTGGCGTACACATCTTTTACAGGAGTACCCAGAAATGATGAGCACATGGGTGAAAGCGCCCTTACACTTAAAGTATAATCCTTGCTGGGGACCAGTACCACGACGCCGCTCCTGGACTGCATTCGCTATCAAAGTACAAAATAACAGGCAGTGTCAGGATTGGCTGAATTACCCTTACTTCAAGCCACCTACCGAGTTGCCCACTGTTGGCTATATGATGGCTACAATCCTTCACTGGCTCCCTCGCCTGAAGCATATGGATGATATCGCCGCGCATATGACTGTCAAGATATTTGACATGATGCAAATGATATTTAAAGTCTTCCGACGCGTCAAGGCACCGCATGTAAACACCCCGGGATTTGAGCATGGTAACTTTGACCTAGTATACGACATGAGCACAACGCCATCGCTCCGGGTGTGTTATGCCTGGCACTGTAGGATAAAATACCTCCCGGCATGCTACAAACAAACCTTTGAAGAGATGTTCACCACCGGGTTTTGGGAATACCATTCCGAGGTATTCATCAGCAGGCCCACACATTTATTGCAACTTTTTGCCTGTGAACGAATGGTTTATTCCGCGCACTATCAACTCCCGCCACCCGACGAACCGCAACCGATCGACTGGGAGAAGCTCGAGGCTGATCTGGCCCGAGGCATTCGAGTCTCTGAGCACACCCTCGCTCACGACCTCCTACAAAACTACATCCGGCAGACCGCACAACAAGGTTCTGTCGAGGACGACAGAAGCGAGAGGGAGGGGGGTGTTGGAAGCAGTCAGAGGCACAGTCAGAGGCACAGACGACATGGAAGCATGTAAAGACGGAGCAGGGAGCCAGTCGGATTCATTTTTGTCAAACAATTATGTTTTTATTACTTCTTCAAATATTCAACAGTGATCTTCATCACTCTTGTAACATATGTAATATAGACAAAACCCCATTTTGTAATCCATAGCTCCATTTTTGTGCAAGCCGAGGAGTCCTCGAGCTTGAGGAGCTTAGGTAGAATGCTCGTACCAAATTTCGTTATTTTTAGACATCGTTTACCCTTCCAAATAACCTCTAGGACCTATTTTTAACTATGCCGGTCACTAGATGTGAAACCGGTCAAAACTAGTCTAGAAACTATAAAAAGAGCTAGAGAGCTCATTTTTGAGGTTAGCTTGTTGGAGTAAAGAAGAGAGTAGAGCTAGTTTGAGTTTGTAAGAGTATTCTTGAGTAATAGAGCTAATTCCCACCTTCCATGGTGTCTTGCTTGTCTCCTCATTGTGTGTGTGTATGTGTGTGTGCATCTTTGTGCTTCTCACCTTCACTCTCACATCATCTCACGTTCACGATCTTCATATCACTCCTACCTCTCCCACGGATTGACATTAAGGAGGTGACGCTTCTTAACGTGGTTCTCACCATTGTGCTAGAGCAACACCTTACTCCATGAAATGAGTGGACTTACAAGATCCTCTTCATGTAAAACACTTTTACATTTGGTAATGATCAAATTATTACATCCTAGTGTTCATATGCTCCATTAAATGGATGCACATATATTCTTCAATTTCTATCCAAGTGTGATGGCTTGGATTTTCACCCTATTGGATAGCTATGAAGCTAAATAGGTAGACAACTGAATAACTATTTACCTAGATAGAAAAATATTGATACATTGATACTTAAACCATGATTGAGGATTATGGCAATAGATGATTGTTGGCTAAACTAAAATGAATGGAAACTATATAAAACTATTTAGTGACATTGCAAATTGTAGATAGAAATCACTTATACTCAAAAAGCAATAAGAAGCCATAGCCATATATAAAAGCAATATTGTTAATATGTTTGGTACTTAGAAAGCCTTAAGAATCCATAACTAAAGATCGTTAGGTTAATATTTAAAATCTAGTAACAATGTTATAGTCAATCAACTCGACAAGGTTACCTCCCTCAAATTTGAATCCAGCAATAAAGCATCTAGAGAAGATTTGCCACATATTTTGTGATATTTCAATACCACATTCACCTAAAGAATTGACTGACATACGACAATGTGCTACAAATAAACATATAATGATATGAATTCTTGCATGGCATAACGTGCACCAAAAAACTCATCCTCTCCTCAATATTCAAACCACATGCTATGCACATGGATGAGACACTAAATGAGAGAGATGATGGTAACTATGGGTAAGGTAATGGAAATGAGAGTTATAAGTCATTCGACTCAAGCATGTTTATCATGTTGTTTATAAATGATAGGTATCAATTTGCATTATTGAATTTGTCCTCTTGCAACTTGTATTCAGACTATGTATGAACTGATCCATATGATTAGTATTCAACTTTTCAAGAATGCTCCAACCAATGTCAATAGAGCTTAAATTACCTCTAGTGCAGGCATCTTATGGTTCGCTTCAAGCCCTAAGAGCTCCAAATTAATAGTATATATCTTGATTTGTGTCTCCATCTGAATCTTGCGTTTAGGAGCCATTCCCACATCACCTTTCAATTCCTCTAGAGCTGCTTGTAACTTTTTTGTCATCTTATATAATGTTGTAATCACTTTAGACTTAGCTAGGTTTGGTACCTTGTCTTGATCCAAATCACACTCGACCCTATCCAACTTAACCTCCACTTATATCAGCTACCAATTCTAATAGATATAAGTTTAGCACCCTCCACTTGCCTAATGGTAGCAAGTGCCCTACCTTCTGGAACATGTAACTCAGTTGCATCTTGTTTTTGTTCTTGTAAGTTTGCATCCAACACAAGCTCTAAAACCAATGAAGCATCATCGTTCAAAAATTTGTAAAACCTTTGCATCTTCAATTTTAGTATACCCATCTTCTTACATCTCTCAATATATGCTTTTGTAGCTACAACCCATGCCACCCCATACATAGTTGGTTTCATTGGTGTGTGCACTAGTGCAACTCTCAAATGCAAAGGTTCTCATGAACTATATAGAAAATTCATAGTTTATTAGTATCCCTTGGTACACCTTTTGATGCAACACCATCACTACATCACAAAACTCTGGCTTAACATGTTTCACCTTCATTTTTCCATTGACTCAAGTTACATTGAACATAGACAACCAATCTTCCTTGCTAATTGGTTTTTTTTATATAATAGCTAGATATGTACCAATGATAGAGAGGACATACACGGTGTTCAATTCTTATTTTTCTAGAAGAATATGATGTGGTTTAACACTTTTGAATATGGTGGATATAACCACCTACATCAATAATGTACATTATTGGTCATAAATGTAACTAAGAAGGCGTAGGTTGACTAATGAGTTGAATAAATCAAATCAATGAGGGCTTTACCTCGTCCGTTGCTTGCACTTCAACATCCAACTCCTAACTGATGATAGCTCTCCTCTGCTGAAAATAGAAGCTCTTAAATTAGAGCCAAGGAGAATACTCCTAATCATGGCCATGTTAGCACATAAATGATGCATGCATGCATGCGATGCTAGATGCAATAAAAACCCATTCTTTTCTATTTTTCATACTACTCACATCATTCCTAATGTTTCTACTTCACCTTCATCTCATGGAACAACTTCATTCATGTTAGTTTTCTCTTGTGACTGACAAAGTTTCTTGTACCTTCTATGTTCCACTACCGCAGACTCCATGGATAACTAGGTTTTTCAAGATGTGACAAGTAATGAAATTATTTTTTATTTTGTGTCATGATACCCTGCCTTTCTCATGAGTAGTATGGATATTCAAAAATCATTTTCATTATTTTTTAATATCTACATGAATGATTGTATGTGAAACACAAGATATTTTAAATTCAGTTTTCCCATATTTCAAACAGCTTTTGAAATAGCTGAATCACGATGCATATAAAAGTGGTAAATAGCCCTAAAACGTGTTCACGTTATCCATTTATTTAGCCTTTTGAATGCATGTTTTATACAAGAGATAGAGTACACAAGTGACACAATAAGAAAGCTTTTTCAAAGATTACTTTTGTGTACAATTATTTTTTGCCTAAACTAGGATAGCGTACGATTGTTGTTTCTCAAATAGTTAGGAAGCTTTCTAAAATATGTACATGACCATTTTTGTAGAGGAGAGTATGGAAGCATGCACAACTAAAGAAGTACTAAGGACTTGACTAAAGAAGCCGGAAGTTTAAAAAAAAAAAGAAAATGAAAAGAAGTAATAAGAAGAAAAATATTGTGGCCCAACCAATGAAAGATTGTGGATGTAAAGGGTAATGGACTTGCAATCAATATCTATTGGAAAGCTTTCTAAGACTAACAAGAGAATGACTCAACATACCTACATGCGAACATTTGTGTCATAAAAAATCGGTCTCATCTCATAAAAATTGCAGATCTAGAATGAGAGAAACTAGTAATTTGAGAGTGTTGCAAGAACAAGAGTACAAAGGGCTACCTTGGAAATGTAGATATATAGGGCAATCAAGCCTTGTAAATGCACTAAGAGGAATATTCTCTAGTAGCATAAAACCAATCATGTATCATAGTTTTGTAATGGTAGTAGTTTTGTAATTTTTAGATGTAAACAATTCATCTGTGTGGAAGGACCTGATTTAGTGCACATGTGTACAAGTCAAACTCTTCAGATATTGCACATGTGTACAAGTCATTCCCATCATTTTGGTGTGAAACTTGGCATCCTAAGGGTCGGTTCAGAGAGCGCGATGGCGCAGTTTCTCCTCCAATCATTGGAGGCCATGTGTTCAGCCCCGTTCACAGAGGGCAACGGTACTTCCTGCGAGCATCTGCCAGCACATGCCCCAAAATCTCTTGAAATATTCAGAGGGGTAAACCCCGCCCCTGAGTGGCACAGACGGTCCACGTCAGCGAAACAGCAATACAATAATGTATTTGCTTTAATTGTTTGATTTTTTTTATGTATTTGTAAAGATTTATGTCAAAAAGCAGTATTTTTTTTGCCATTCTTTGTGTTCACATAGCGCGGTGGCACAAAAATAACTTTTGCACAGTTCCACCTTCTTGTGTGAACACATGACCGGTGGAACTAAATGATTTTCTCACTATTCCACCTGGAACACTACATTTTTGAGTGTTTGTACCACCGGTTCTGTGTGAACCCAACCTAATTCAGATATTGCTCAACGGGAGCTGATTTCATTGGGAGATTTACTCAATTGAAATTTGTGTTTTTTTCCTCATATCTTTTCCTGACTTATCCTTCCATTGTGCCTTCTTGAATGACAGATGAACGTCCTCAATCCATAAATAGGCAGGTAGGACTCATCCCAAATTATCAGAGGCTTTTTCTCGATACATACTTTTTCTATAGTTACAAAATATGGTTGTCTCTAGATAGGAGTGTCCGATTGCAATGAATGTTCTCGTCGACCCAAATGTAAGATATGTTTTTAGCTCTTCATCAATTTCATAACTGCACACGCTCCATTAGCTGTAGCTGCAAAATCTTTCCAACAGAAATGGCTTCGACGTCCCTTGTCCGGATGACTCCGATCGCGGATAGATTAACTGAGGTGCGGCAGATCGTTGCCGAATATGAAGCTGGTTCGTTAGAGGAAAGTTCACGACAACAAGGTGATGCCCCACAGGAAACCTCGCTACAACAAGGTGGTGCCGCATCGCCACAACGAGGTGCAGCATTCTGCAGATGCTCGAAGTTTCCCATATGGTTGCAGTATGTTCTGTGCTTCTTAGCCATCATTTTACTTATATTAGGCATCGTCCTCGTCATCTTCTTCGATAAACTTGTTTACTAAACTGGTATAGATCATGTAGTCTCAATCGTTAGTCGGCGGCAATACGGAGTGCAAAAGGATCAGAGAGACGGTATATATGTAGCCAATGGCTTGCGCAGAACTTCCCTACCTCTCACGGTGGTTACTTTCATGTGATCATTTGATCAGTGCTGTACATTGTTGATCATATGCCCAGTGCTGTACATTGCTCCAAACATGCTGTACATCCTTCTGAGACTTTTGAAGACTCTATCATTTTAACCAGTTTGTTTCTTTGAAGCAACGTAGAAGCAATACTTCTGAGAAAAAGTTTGACCCAAAGTTCCGATTCTATGAACATTTGCTGTACATCTAAAACCACATTTCGTAGAAAAGATTATACATCGTGTTCTTGGTGCTTCTTTCAGCTGTTTATGTGTGTAATTTCTGCCACACTTCAATACATCTGCTCAAACATTTTCATGAGAAAGCCTTTCTTTACGAATGAATGAATGTGTACCTCCTTGATGCAAGTGAATGAATGAACGTTGATGCAAATCGGTCTCGTTATATTGTTCTCTCTAAGGGCGATCTTTCTAAATTTCAAGTGCACAGAGAAAATAGGCCGAAGATTGAACTCTTTAAGAAAAACAATGTGTATAGAAAAGGTGTATAGATTGTCCTTTCTGCTCAACGTCAATGTTTGTTTTACTTCAACGTGCTTGGATCTCTTTATACAATTCCTGTCGCGGATCTTCCATGGATGAATGTGCATATGATCTTCAAATTTGGAAAATGAGACTAACTTTTATCTGTTTTTTGTATATTATTTCCTGCTCTGTGCACTCATTAGCTAAAATATTCCTGCCCATGTGATCGACAGATCTGTCTTACAACATCCGCAGAAATTGCTAGCTTATGAGAGTTGATATGCAATTTCTTTTCTTCATGAACGTACATAGACATTTTTGCATACATAGCTTAAAAGGTAGACACATACATACCTACATAAATAGACAGATAGATAGTAAAATCCAACATGGCATAAATAATGAATATATCCACGATATTGCTAGTTAGAAGCGTTAGTTCATATTTATTTTTGTCCCATTTGAAAATTTTTTTAGCGTTCTCTATCGATCTCTTTATACAATTCCTGTCGCAGAAACCCGAAATCTGTTATGATATTGTTATGATATTTTTATATATGTTTTTATGTAAATCTATTACAGGAAGATAGACACATACATACATAAATAGACACATACATACATATGATAGATAGCTTAAATATATAGCTACATAAATAGACACATACATAAATAGACACATACATAAATAGACACATACATAAATAGATAGCTTAAAAGGTAGACACATACATACATAAATAGACAGACAACAGGTATGTATGTATGTATGTATTTATGTACGTATGTATGTATATTCCTTACGTATGTAGTTTATGTATGTAGTTTATGTATGTATGTATGTAATGTTGTACGTACGTATGTATGTATGTATTTATGTATCTCCAGAAACCCGACAGTAATGATAATCCACTTGGGTACACTTTACAAGGAGAGCAATGTGTACACTATACATGAATTTCGCACAAGGAATTTCGCACAAGGAGAGCAATGTGTACACTTTACATGATGTAAGAAAGAATAGATAAAATTTAGAAATTGTCAGACTCTTTCAGAAGAGTAACAAAGAGGTGAAGCAAGAATTTTGGTTGGTGAGCATCCTATAATGCACATGATTATTGGTCTCCTCATTTAGGACATGGATCTTAAAACTTTAATTGTTTACAATGTTTGCAACATTTTCAATTATCTAGAATGTTTGCAACATGTTGGTTCATGTGAAGTAACCAAGTTCCAATGAAGCGCTGGTTTTTCAAACATATCCAATATGCTCATTAGCATGATTTTTTATTAATAATCATCGCCTATATGATAAATAGAATATTCAGTATGCTAATTACCATACTCTATGTGCTCATTAGCACAATCAAATTTATATGCTAAAAAGGACATTCTAGATGCTCACTAGCACATTAAATATGTTAATTAGCATACCATGTTAATTATATAGCATAGTCAATAAGCTAATTAGCACAATACCTATAGGAAAAACACATTTCATATGATACTTAGCGCAATCCATATGCTAATTAGCACATTTAGTATGTTAATTAGCATAGTCTATATGCGAATTAGTATAGCCAATATGCTGATTAGCACAGTATGTACGCTAATAAGGATAATGCATATGCTAATTAGTAGTGTTTGTATGCTAATTAGCATAGTCACTATCTCAATTTTCAATGTGGTTATTAGTTAGATTTGCTAAGAGAATGTGCATTAGCCCAAAGAGCATACTAACTAGCACCTTCGTAATATTACTACTAGCATATCCACTATCCTAATCTTTAGTGTGCTTATTAACTAGATTTTATTGTTAACATACTCGATATGTAGTTTGATAAACATTCTATCGAGATCATGTTTAATATCAACTTCTGTTTAGAAGTTTAGAGAGATAAATCTAGATGGCACAATTGGAGTAAGAGAGTTTGAGCTATTTAAACCTTTCTTTGTTAAATTAATGAAGGAAAAATATATTTGTTGCCATGAGTGCCATGCATAATTTGCTTTCTAAGGGAAATCTTGAATGAGGTCCCATCCAAGCTTCATGGAGTTGCACGCCATTGCCAATGTGCTATATATATAAATCTTGCAACTAGCATGATCAAAGGTTTTGTCACACATTGACACACTTTGAAGAGTATTGCATATGTCCAGGAGCCAATTTTGTGTCTAATGCAACTTTGTTCACTTCTCTAGAATAGAGGATGATTGATGGGAGAATGTAAGAATTGTGGAGCTGAGAACTTGGAAACATGTCCCAACGAGACGTCTTGTGGGTTGTTTTTTTAGTTATTAAAAACTAATCTCAAGAAAGTTATCACTTGTTTATATTTTTCTAAAAAACTATACATTCAAGTAGAAAATTGAGATTCAAAGCATGATTTGGCACTCCAGTTACATAACCATTTTGTGCTAATCACATACTATTCGAAAGTTGGACCACTATAAAAACCATCCATTTCCTTATATCCAATGCCAAGATGCATGATACCTTGTTTTTTCAGTATATCCTAATGTTGAATTGCAATTGGTTATGGTTATGCAAGGTATGTTTTCATTCACTTTGGCAATGGTTCTGGTTAGATGGTGTAGCCTCAGATTTCAATGCTATGAGACCATTTTATTTTGTTGCAAGATATGCATGACTGACATGAATGGAGATGGGCTCATTCTTTTTTGGAATAGGGCATCCTAAAGGAGAGAAAGATGGTTTAAGATGGAAAATTTTGAAACCCAATGGAACCATTTTTGCAGTGCAAAGTGAAGATGGTTTGTTATTGCAAGGCCAATCTCTCCAGGGGAGAAAGTGCTACCTATCTTTCAAAGGAGAGGGAATGCAAACGTATATTTTTGGAGGTTAAGGCACATAACAAGGCTAGAGAGTACAAGTAGAATTGTAAACCTATTTAAAATTCTCTCATGTTGCATGTTGTTCATGGTCACAACCCACAAGATGCAAATGCACTTGAAACTAGGCAATTAGCATGCTTTAGTGACCCATAGACTCAATCTAACAAGAATACTTGCATGAAACCATGGCCTTATCATCTTCTGCTACCATTTTCTTGTTGGAAGTCAATGTCCTCATTGGTCCAACAAATAGCTTCATAAAAAGCTTTCTCTATATTGTTCCAGGTGGGCGCAGCTTCTGCATATAGAGTTTATTCTATTTTCTTCAACAAGTCACAGCGGGCGCTCATGTGGTCCCATCTGGCACGGCAGCGAGTAGATTTAACTTTGATTTTGCTTGTAGGAAATGCATACAAACGAACGGCTTCGCTATTCCAATAGAGTTTGTTTTTTTTCCGTTAGCGATCAATCACGATCATTGTGCTTTCTTTTAGCTTTTCATGGATACTCAAATACTATATAATAAGGCCCTTGGCTCATTGTGTAACTCACTCACTCAAAGATCTAGAGCTTGGAGATCTTCTTGAAGACAGAGTGTTCTCACACTCTTGAAGGAGGTGAAGTTTTGGTGAAGGAGAGGCTACTCTCATCGCAGCAAGAAGTCTTCTACGAGGTGGTGATAACTATCTTTTGTGAGCTAACCTTGTGGTTAATTTACAATTTCGTTACACTATTTTGTTAGCTTCGTTGCTTCGTTCTCTTCACACACACTTAGATTATTTCGACATAATCTAAATTTTATATCATCATCTTATTATTCTTCCATTAGTGAGTGCACCACTTTATATGGTTGAGTAGTACTCCCATGTTGTAATTTGGACATCTATTATTTTTAGTGAAGTAAGCATCCAGCTTACGTTGTCGTCGAGATTTTCTCTCCTCTCTCACTTGTGAAGGCCTACAAAAAACATATTTGGTGAAGGTAGCCGGAATTCCCCGAGAAGTCCAGGATGCATCAAGGATGTCAAAGGAAGCTCATATACAAAGTTTCAAAGAAATCAAGAAAGTCCATGGTAGCGGTCAAAGCTGGTCAAAGCTCGTCCAAGTTGGGAAATTAGGGCAAAAATTTCATTGTCACCATATACTTGTAAAGATTGTCAAAGGAAGTCTATAGCCCAAATTTCAGCAGAAAATGGATTTTGTAGCACATTGATATGCTATGTTCATTTTGTAAAAATGTAATTTTTCTAGTTTTACCCTACAAATTCTTGTATAGAAATTTATGTTAGCCATATGGTTTGGCATGTATAAAGATCATATGTGGCTACATATTTGTACAAATTTTCAAGGCTATCAGAGCTTCCTAGACACCTTAATGCCACCTTGCAAGCTTCTAAATGTAGTCAAACTTGTACAAGGGAGATTCAGATGGGAGTTTTTTCTACATATTCCTGAAGGAGATCTTTGGAAACATAGTCCTACAAAGTTTCATCTTCATCAAAGCCTATTTGGAGGGTCAAAGAGTACAAAGTCTAGTTTTCAGGATCACCGCAGTTTTTTAGTTTAAGCAAATTGAAGGGTTGAAGGGCCACCACATGGCGAAAGCTGATTGAGCCATGTTGTACGATCAAGATGAGCTCATATTCAAGGGTGGAGATGCACTTATGCTTAAAGCAAGGAGGATCCACGAGTTTTTCCATAAAAGAAGATTTTTTTGATAATCAAAGATCAATAATGCAACTTTTCTCCAGAAATAGTGGCTTATCTTATCCAAAATGATGTCAGCACTGATCCGACGGTCCAGATCATCCCCAGATCCAATGGTGGAGAATGAGGGCGCCTAAATTTCACTCCTTTACACTAGATTTGATAGAAAGAACAATTCCAAGCCATTGATTTGATTAATCAAATGGTTGTAATCGAAAGTAGTGATCCTAGAGTTGAGAGTTGATTTCTCTAGATCCAATGGCCCAAATTCATTCAAAAAACTATATAAACCCCCCTCCAAACTCCTAGAGCATCATTGTTAAGCATCCATAGGGCTCATGCTAGCTTACGGTTCCCTTGAGACGATCACCCTCGGTTGAGCGAGTGAGGATCCAAGGTGAGCTAGTATGAGTATAGAACCTAGTTTCAAATTTAAGTTAGAATTCCAATCTAGGATAGGCTCTTGAAACCAGCATCTCTATCTTGACTCACCCTCGGTGGAGCGTGTGAGTGAGTTAGAGCTGATTTTAATGAGTCTTAGACTTCTTTAGTTAGACGTTACGAGCCTAGACAGACATAGGGTCACTGGAGTGGAACTCACCTTCTTACGTGTGACATTCGGTTGAACTGTCATGGTTTGAGGGTCGGAACCACCTTTGATCAGTAGACTGCCTAGCTTGACGTACCACGACGATCTTATACATGTATCTTAATTCAAATCCTTTTAATTCATGTCACTTGTCACTTGTCTCTTGTCTCCTCTTTCAGTCTCTTAAGTATTTTTACATGTCTTCTATTTCTTCTATGTGTGAGAAGGGTCCGCAGTATTGCGTTGAACCAGTGAGGATGTTTCTTTGAGCTTGTGAGTAAACTCTATTATCATAATTCACTTGCATGCATATAATCCATACATACCCATACATATTGATTAGTTTCTGAAAGTGTATAAGAAGCTCCAATATTGGACCATTCTTCCTTTCGAAACTGGTTTATGTGTAAGGATTCCATCTATTCACGTCATGCATACATATCATCCAAAGAAGACTATGCATATGAATTAGAATTAGGAAGTGTTTAAGAAGCTCCCTCAATGGACCATTCTTCCTTCCAAATTTGATTCGTGTGTATGGTTCTCTTTCATTCTTATCATTCATGTTCATAAATCTAAATTGCACTCCTACTTTCCCATTCCCATAATCATTTCAACATCTCTCTCTTCTCCATACTTAACATTAATTTCACTTTCATGTCCCTAAACCATCCAACATTCATTAGCTTCATACACCCTGTGTGTGCCACGACCGGACCCGATCCACCTGGATTGCGATCACCTCCACATTTGAACCCGACGTGAAACACTTCGTGGCATTTGCTTCTGATCTTGTTTGGAGGTTGTGATCCATATCCTTTGTTTCATATTTTTCATCCTCATCATATCATCATCCTCAGTCTTGAGTGTTGCACTGGATTTCTCACAGTATCGCGCACATCTTCGTCGTGAAGTAAACGCATTTGTGAGAGATCTAGAGCATCGTGCATCACTTGCTTATTCACATAAGATGGAGGAAGGATTCAAATCCCTTATTGTTGAGAAACAAGGCCAAAGAATAGTCTCTTCTATGTTGAGAGAGAATGGAAAATTCAATGGCATCAACATCACAAGCTACTTAGATTTGTTTGAAGAGCAAGCTATGATTTTTGGTCTTCCCGAAGATCTTTTGATATCATTCTTTGAACGAATTGTTGATAGCTCTATCATAAACCGTGTCACTCAATATGATAGTCTTCCTTGGAGTGATTTTAGAAAGGAGATGCTCAAAGAATTCTATCTTGAAGATTATAGCCAACATAATCGAGATGGATTCTTACGATGGGTCAATTCTCCAAAGCCTAGTAGCTCTATTACTCACTTACAAAATGAGTATATTAGACGCTATGAACAACTTCCTGATGAGGATAAGATAACTTTGGAACCTGATCTTGTGATCAATTTTCTTAAGCTTCTTCATCTTGAAACTCGTAGGGAAGTTGAACAGCGATTAGAAGAACCAGATAAGCGCTATGGTCTTACTGACAATTGGCAAAAAGTGTGTAAAGTAGTAGAGGCTGTAGCCCATAGACATCAAAGACAATCCATGCTTTATGAGCAAACTAGTCTTCCTCAAGCTAGCCTTCCACAAACTAAGGAGCAAGTTAGAGAACAATCCCATGCTATGCTTTTTGACTCTACTCCTATTCCTCAAATGATGGAGCCTAATCAAGGTTTTAAAGTAGAGCCAAATAAAAGTGTAGTTGAACAATCTCAAGTGGATATTCTCACTAAGCAAATGGGAAGTCTTATTGCTACACAATCCAATTTGGCCAAGACTATAGATGCTTTACAATCTAATTACACCAAAACTTTCCAAAATCAAATGAACCCAATGACTTTTCAAGAGCCTAATCAACATGTTATAGCTACCAATCAAAATCCACAAGTAGCTCCTTCTCAAGCATATCAAGTTCCTCCAATGCATAATCCTTCAATGCAAAATCCTCATCCTCATGTGCAAAATCCTCAAATGTATCAAAACCTGTATCCTCAAGCTTCTCAAATAGCTTTTCAAAATGCTCAAAATCAAAATTTTCAAAACCGTATAATATGGAAGCTCCTCTTGCACCTCAAGTACCACATGTTGCTCCCCAAGCTCCTCAAATACATCAATTGCATTTTCAAAATCCTAATTATCCTGTTCAAGCAATACCTTATCAACAAAATCCTCAATTTCAAAATTTCCCACCACAAGTTAATCAAAATCCTCAAAATCAAAATGGTTTTGTGTGTGGCCCTCGTAGGTGTCCTTGGTGTGATTCGTTAGAGCACTTTTTGAGAGATTGTGAATTATTGAAGGCTGCTAAGGAGCAACGACTAGTAATAGACATAGACAAGAAAATCTGTGACTATCGATCTAGGCTACCTTTGCAAGGAAATTATGGTACGGGAGGAATGAAAAAACATTATGAAAATATAACCATAATGGACGTAGAAACTAGAGGAGTGAAACTAGAAGCTCTTGATGAACAACAAGTAGAATCAAGTAAACCCACAAAGGAAGGTGATTTTTTCATAGAGGCTTTAGTAAGAGCACGGGATGACATTAGGAGAATAACGGCTTGGGAGTCACCGATAGAAGATCAATCTCTTATTTCTCACATATCCAATGTAGAAGAAAAACGAAAAAGAGATGAAGCTGAGCCTAGTGAAAGAAGAGTGACTCGAAAACAAACCTTAGAGGGAATAGAAACAATCATAGAGCAAGGAGAAACATCACAATCCAAAGATAAAAAACAAGAATCAGAACCCAATGAACAAAAACAAGAGGAGAAACAAAAAGGGAAGAAGACAAAGCAAAGAAAAACAGAACCAAAGCCTTTAGATAAACAAGAACAATCAAAACAAATTGAAGACCAAACACGAGAACATGAACAAAAACAAGACCCTGAGCAAAAACAAAAGAAACCAAAGAGAAAACCTAAAGCCATCTTGATTTCAGAAATTGAGAGAAAAATAGATCCTATGGAGATTTTAGATGACATTTTGCTTAAGAGTCAAGTGACTATGTCTTTAGAACAAGTTTTCTCTATTGCAAAGCCTGTTTTTAAAGATAACTTTATCGGCCTAATTAAAAGGAAGAGGTTTCCGCTTAATCTAGATACTGAGATGCAAGATTCTCTAGATCAAGATCAAGCTATGAATGAAGCCTTAAACTTTGATGAATTTGATGAAGAGGACTTTGATGATGATGAAGTAAATGTTAATAAAAGTTTCTTAGGACCTATTCAACCTGACCATGAAAATCATGAAAACAATCCTGAAAGTCACTTTAAAAGAACATTTTGGTCTAGAGGTACATCAGAGATGCATGTTAAAATAGGAAATGATAAGAACACTATCACTGTAAATGCATTAGTAGATTCCGGCTCTGAAATCAATGTGATTTCAAGAGAAGTCTATGATAAGTTTCGATGGCCCATAGATAAAGATTGTGGATGGCGTATGAGAACTGCAGATAATAGTGTAGGTACCCTGTATGGAGCTTGTGCTAGTGTGCCCATATCCATAGGAGGAATCACAGAAGAATTTCACTTTTTTATTCAAGATAATTGCTCCTATGAAGTTCTCTTAGGTCAACCCTTTATTTGTGAGAGTCGTATGGAAACTAAAGCCATGGATGATGGGTCTACCTATGCTAGATTCAAGTCTAAGGATGGAATGCAATCACTTCAAGTCATGACAGTAGGAGTGAATCATCCTAGGAATCGATTGTCAATTAGAAAGAAACCTATTGTTACTCAGGGTCATGAGCATGCTTGTAGTGATTGTGCACCTCGATTCATGTTTGGAGCTACATATGATCAAAATTTCGGATAGAATCCATTGTTGAGCGGGACAACAGTGGATATTGGTTTGACATCTCGCAGCCAACCAACCTGTTCAATAGTTTGTCACTTTGTTTTCCACATTCTAGATTAGATTTTCTTCATAAGAGTCAATTGTCCAAGTCTTTTATCCAAAAAACCCAAAAAAATTATAAAAACAACAAAATCATGGAACATGATGAGAACATTGAGCATGTGATTGAAACATCTCATTGTTTCTCTACTCTTGAGGAGTTAGAGTTATGTCTTCAACAAAATTCTAATTCCCATATTATTCTTCTTTCTTCCCTTGATGAGTATGCTCTAATCCAAGAGTATGCTCTCAATGTTGACAAGTGCTTAAAATTTAACCAAACACATGATGCCTTAGTTGAAACAAAGTACAAAACTGTAGACAAAAAAATCAAACCCATAGCTCAACCATTACCTCAAGGAAGTAATGAAAAAATTATTGATGTGAAAAATGATCCAATTCTTCGGGATAAGAAAAACATAGGACATACATTCACGGATGAGACAATCAAACAGGTGAAAATTGGTAGAGATGATGACTTTCTTTTGCCAGCAGAGAGAGATAAATTTAAGAGAGTCATACGTAGCCATGGAAAAGCCTTTACTATGTATCCTCATGAGATTGGTTGTGTAGATCCTAAGCTAGTTGCACCCATGATAATCTTTACTATTCCACATATTCCATGGAATCTTCGTCCTATACCTGTTCCAAAGGCTCACTTACCTGAGCTAATGAAACTACTTAAGGAGAAGATAAACATGAGAATTTTAGAGCCATCTTTTGCACCTTACTCAAACAGATGGTTCACTGTGCCCAAAAAGAATGGGAAACTACGTTTTATTCAAGATCTCCAACCCGTCAATAAAGTCACCATAAGGAATGTAGGAACAGGACCCATTGTAGATGAGTTTGCTGAATCATTTTCAGGACATTCTATCTATTCAATGGGTGATTTATATTCTGGATATGACCAATTCCAGTTAGCAATTGACAGTCGTGACATAACCACAATGAAAACTCCTTTAGGCTTCGTGCGAATGTGTACTTTACTTCAAGGAGCGACTAATTCTGTGGCTCATATGATGAGTGCTATGAATATGGTCTTACATGATTTTATCCCTCATATAACTATGCCATTCATTGATGATATTCCAATTAAAGGGAGTGAGGAACGTGTAAAGGACATTACTTTAGATTCATCTGGATGTCGTAAATTTTGTTGGTGCAAGACAAGCCTACACACATTGGCTTGGACCCTTGGACTCATTGAAGACTAGCATGGATAAAGGTTTATCAAGGCTTCACTCAAAGCAAGGCTTATGTGAACATATGCTTATATGTTTTTACCTCTTTACCCCTTGTAAAGTCTAAGTGACTTATCATTTGTTTGTAAACACTTAAAGTCATCCACCTACCTCATAAGTCGTGGAAATTTGAATGTTGAGATGGAGAGAATATCTCCCTACTTTTAGAGGAGAGATTCAAGGGAGCCTAAGTTTGAATTTCAAATTCAAATGAAGATCAAACTCCTATAAAGGATGTAGTGAAAAAGTCGCGGTTAGTTCTGCCACTCTAGCTCACTCCCCGAGACATATTTTTCATTGTAACTCATTGTGTGTGAAGGTTACTCCATAGCCAACACCACAATACCTCATCTAGCTGTGCTTGGCAAGCTAATGAGATTGTACAAACACATATATCAATAGAAGTATACATTCATCATCTCTGTTTTGTCTGAGTCACCTACTCCAAGTCTGTCAACTTCAAAGAAGCATTGCTCTGGATCTACTGAACCAAATCAAGTGTTCTATAGCTAATTGGAACCAGCTCAAAGTCTACTACAAGCATACAAAATTTCAAAGGATTCCATTCAGCCAATTGGGAGAAAATCGAGTCGAGGTGCACACTGGTACTTGTCTGCAGAGTTCCTGAAAAGTCGGGGGTGATTATAATTTTGCTAAACTTATTTCTCAGTGCATAGTTTATCAATTGAAGTGATTCCACTTGTGATTGGTAGCTTACTAAGGTATATTGATACTCCCAAAAGGAATTGTGCCAATTTTAAGTGTGCTGGACACACTGAGTAAAAGCCTGAGCAGGTATCATTACAAGAATAGAAAGTTTTTGGCTGATTTTTGAAGTACCAACTTATCTGTTTTGGTTTGATCATTACCCAAACCATTTCCAAAGTACATACATGATTTCTTTGTGTCATTTGGAAGCTAAGCAAGTGTACTAAGCATTTCTGAAGAGAAAAGAGGGCAGGTGTGAAGCAGGTTTTGCAGCACCAACTGATTTCCTGAGTGCATCCATCCATCACTCTCAACAGTGGTATCAGAGCAAAACAAGGTAATCATGGGTGATGGTTTCCCCTCTTTCATTGACAAATTGGACAGAAACAACTATCAAGCTTGGTCATTGAGAATGAAGACCTATCTACAAGGGAGAAGTCTATTTGGATACATATCAGGAGATGAGGAGTTGCCCTCATTCAAGACTAGAGGACTACCTACAAAGGATGAGCATGAAAGACTTAACCAATGGTGTGCAAAGGATGCTTTGGCAAGGTCTTATCTCTTAAACTCTATATCTGACTTTCTTTTACCTCATGTAAGAAACTGTAAGACTTCCCAAGAGACTTGGGAAACCTTGTCAAATTACTTTTCTTCCAACACAAGGGCTAGGAAGAATCAATTATGGATAGAGTTCACAACACTCAGAAAGCAGCCCAAGCAATCAGTCTCAGATTATGTGACAAAGATCAAAGATGTGGCAGACCAACTAGCAAGCATTGGAGAGGAAATTGAAGAGGAGCAAATAGTCAGGCAAGTGACAAATGGACTCAAGGCAGATGATAAGTGGGAAAGTTTCACCACTGCAATGGATCTCTACATGGACATGCATACCCCTGATCTCACAACACTCATGGGTCAACTATTTACACATGAAGCAAAGTTCACCAAAGCTGGAGATCAATCAAAAGGTAATAACCCCTCTGCTCTCTTTACTGATAAGAAAGTTAAAGATAAAGGCAAGAAGAAACAGGATGAAGAAGGCTCTACCTCTCAAGCCAATTATGCAGGGAGAGGTAGGTCATCTAGAGGAAGAGGCAGAGGAGGTAAGTCAGGTAGGGGGAGACCCTACAACTCATCACCTTGCAACATCTGTGGGTTGTCCAATCATACCACAGATGAATGCTACAAGAACTACAAAAATCAGAGAGGAAGAGGCTACTCAAGAGGTGGATACTCTCAAGGGAGAGGCAGATTCAACCAACATCAAAGCTACAATGGATATAACAACCAATACAACAACAACTACAACAACAACCACAATGGAAGCTACCAAGGTGGATTCAGAAATAGAAGAGACTACAACAACTACACAGAGGAGCAAGATGACTCCTTATTGATCATGAACATGACCTCCAAGATAGGTACAAATGATGATCATTTATTTTACATTGACTCAGGATGTTCTAACCATGTAGCTGGCAATGTGGCACTACTTTCTGATTTGGAAGAGCCCAAGGGCAAACATCAGGTACAAACAGGTGATGACACTAAACACTCTGTTGTCAAAGTTGGAAATGTGAAGACATGTGATGGTAATCAGAACCTATTAAGCAGGGTACTCTATGTACCAACAATAACTAAGAATTTGATGAGTGTTGGTCAGATTGTGGAGAAAGGTTTGCAGGTCAGATTCACACAACATGGAGCATATGTGGAGGACCCAAAACAAGGATTCAGAAGGATAGCCAAAGGGGAGAAATCAGGTAGATTATTTACATTTGAGCTAGAAGATACAAAAAACATTGCTTTGTATAATTACAAGGATCAGACACTCTCAGAGTTAGAGATATGGCATAAAAGATTAGGGCACATAGGTGAAAGAACTCTCAAGCAAATGTGCAGGGATCAATGTGTGCTTGGGATACCTAATGTATCCAAGCAACACATGATTTACAAATGTGGATCATGTCAATTTGGTAAGTCTCACAGATTACCCTACTCAAGAAAAGGTTTCATGCATGAAGACTACCTAGACTTGGTACACACAGATGTTTGGGGACCTAGCAAGGACCCTTCCATTTCTGGTTCAAGATATTATGTGTCTTTTATTGATGACTATAGCAGGTGGACCATTCTATACTTTATGAAGCATAAAGATGAAGTGTTTAATTGTTTCAAGAGGTATCTTGCACTTGTTGAGAATCAAACAGGTAGAAGTTTGAAGAGGCTAAGGTCAGATGGTGGAGGAGAATACTTCTCCAATGAGTTTGAAGATTTCTTGCAGGAAAGAGGCATCAAGAGAGAGATCACTACCAGATATTCACCTGAACAAAATGGGGTAGCAGAAAGAAGGAATAGACTTATAGTGGAAACAGCTAGGTCTATGCTCAATGAAAAAAGGTTGCCAAATTACCTATGGGCAGAGAGTGTATCCACTGCCACTTACCTCATCAACAGGTTGCCATCCAAATCACTTGATGGCATGACTCCATATGAAGCTTGGCATGGTAAGAGACCCTCTCTGGATCATTGCAAAATCTTTGGTTGTATAGCATATGTGCATATTCCCTCACAGGTAAGAGGAAAGCTAGACCCAAAGGCAGAGAAATGTATCTTCATTGGCTATGATTTAAACCAAAAGGGATACAGATTCTACAACCCCACAAACAAAGGCTTCAAGGTAAGCAGAGATGTCATATTTGATGAGAATGACTCATGGTATGAGAATGAATGCAGGAAAGTGAGTTTACCCTATGACATGGAGGAAGATTTTCCAAAGCTTATCAAGGAAGAGCCAACTCAGCAAGAAGACTCAAGCTCAGATGATGATACCATAAACCTTGAAGAGTTCAAAGCATGGAAATCCAAAGGAAAGATGAAAATGAAGCAATTGGAAGACAAAGCAGAAACTTCTACTCAAGCTATGAGAAGATCTCAGAGAGAGAAGAAGAAACCTATCAGATTTGGGTATGACACATCACTTGTAACTAAACATTCTGTATATCTTGCAAAAGACTTGTTGAATGAAGAACCAGGTACCTATGAAGAAGCAATTACAAAGCCAGAATGGAGAGAAGCCATGGATGAGGAGATAGAAGCCCTCAAAGAAAGTGATACTTGGGACTTGGTACCCAAGAAGGATACTATGAAGGTAATAGGATCCAGATGGATCTACAAATTGAAGAAGAATTCAGATGGAACAATTAACAGGTACAAAGCTAGGTTGGTAGCCAAGGGTTTTGCACAAACCCAAGGCATTGATTATGAGGAGACATTTTCTCCTGTGGCCAAGATGCCAACTATCAGAGTTTTGGTGAGTGTAGCTGCATCCAAGAATTGGAACATGTACCAATTGGATGTGAAGAATGCATTCTTGAATGGATGGATATCTGAAGAAGTCTACATGTCACAACCACCTGGCTATGAAGATCCAAGAAAGGTACATTATGTTTGTAAATTGAAGAAGGCTCTGTATGGTTTGAAGCAGGCACCTAGAGCATGGAACTACAGATTGACCACCTACCTCCAAGACCAAGGATTTGTGATGAGCAAAGCAGACACTTCTCTATTCATAAAGAGAAGTAGCACAGAGGTAATCTACTTATGTGTTTATGTTGATGACATCATCATTACAGGTAATGATGTCAATGGGATTAGACACATCAAAGGACAGATGATGAAAGAATTCAAGATTAGTGATCTTGGATTACTAAAATATTTTCTAGGTCTTGAATTGATCTATACAAACTCAGGTATATACATCACTCAAAAGAAGTATGTACAGGATATGGTCAAGAAGTTTGGTTTGCAGGATGCTAAGGTATCTACTACTCCAATGGAGGTTAACCAAAAGCTAAGTGCTCATGAAGGAGAAGAAATCAAAGACATTACAGGATACCAAAGTATGGTGGGTAGCTTGAACTATGCTACCTTGACAAGAATTGACATAGCATATGGTGTAAGTGTGCTTAGTCAATTCATGCACAAACCAAGGATACCTCACCTAGAGGCAGCAAAGAAGATCTTGAAGTACCTCAAGGGAACTCAAAGTCATGGTTTGTATTTCCCTTATACATCAGATATTGACATTAAGGTTTACTCAGATGCAGATTGGGCAGGATGCAAGGATGATAGGAGAAGCACCTCAGGATATATTTGTTTTGCAGGGGATAAGCCTATCTCTTGGTCAGCTAAGAAGCAACCTACAGTGGCATTGTCATCCACTGAAGCAGAGTATAGAGGACTTGCCAATGCAACTCAAGAAGCTATCTGGTTGAAGCTTCTATATACAGAGTTAGGTCTATTCACAAGACCACCTATTATCTTTGGTGACAACACTAGCTCTCTTCACCTTGCAGCAAACCCAATTTATCATGCCAGAACAAAGCACATAGAGGTTCATTACCACTATGTGAGAGAGAAATTGCTAAGTAAAGATATACAATTGACATATGTATCTACTAATATGCAATGTGCAGATTTACTTACAAAGGCATTGGATGGAAACAAGTTATGCAGATTCAAAACTATGATTGGATTGCAGGAAGTGATTGAAGAATGAAGAAGAAGACTTAAGCCAAAGTGTTTGGCTTGAGGGGGAGCTGTTGGTGCAAGACAAGCCTACACACATTGGCTTGGACCCTTGGACTCATTGAAGACTAGCATGGATAAAGGTTTATCAAGGCTTCACTCAAAGCAAGGCTTATGTGAACATATGCTTATATGTTTTTACCTCTTTACCCCTTGTAAAGTCTAAGTGACTTATCATTTGTTTGTAAACACTTAAAGTCATCCACCTACCTCATAAGTCGTGGAAATTTGAATGTTGAGATGGAGAGAATATCTCCCTACTTTTAGAGGAGAGATTCAAGGGAGCCTAAGTTTGAATTTCAAATTCAAATGAAGATCAAACTCCTATAAAGGATGTAGTGAAAAAGTCGCGGTTAGTTCTGCCACTCTAGCTCACTCCCCGAGACATATTTTTCATTGTAACTCATTGTGTGTGAAGGTTACTCCATAGCCAACACCAAAATACCTCATCTAGCTGTGCTTGGCAAGCTAATGAGATTGTACAAACACATATATCAATAGAAGTATACATTCATCATCTCTGTTTTGTCTGAGTCACCTACTCCAAGTCTGTCAACTTCAAAGAAGCATTGCTCTGGATCTACTGAACCAAATCAAGTGTTCTATAGCTAATTGGAACCAGCTCAAAGTCTACTACAAGCATACAAAATTTCAAAGGATTCCATTCAGCCAATTGGGAGAAAATCGAGTCGAGGTGCACACTGGTACTTGTCTGCAGAGTTCCTGAAAAGTCGGGGGTGATTATAATTTTGCTAAACTTATTTCTCAGTGCATAGTTTATCAATTGAAGTGATTCCACTTGTGATTGGTAGCTTACTAAGGTATATTGATACTCCCAAAAGGAATTGTGCCAATTTTAAGTGTGCTGGACACACTGAGTAAAAGCCTGAGCAGGTATCATTACAAGAATAGAAAGTTTTTGGCTGATTTTTGAAGTACCAACTTATCTGTTTTGGTTTGATCATTACCCAAACCATTTCCAAAGTGCATACATGATTTCTTTGTGTCATTTGGAAGCTAAGCAAGTGTACTAAGCATTTCTGAAGAGAAAAGAGGGCAGGTGTGAAGCAGGTTTTGCAGCACCAACTGATTTCCTGAGTGCATCCATCCATCACTCTCAACAAATTTGTTCTTGACCATATCTCTGATTGTGAAAGAATATTTCAACGATTTGAAGAGGTAGGTCTCACATTTTCCATAGAGAAATCTGTTTTTGGTGTCAACGAGGTGCTTATTGTTGGACATTTATGTGGCCATTATGGTCGAAAGCCATACCCACAAAAAGTTGATGCCATTAGCAAGATTTCTGAAACATGTAACAATGTGAGTGAGGTACGTAGATTTCTTGGTGCTTGTATCTTTTATGTTATTTGGATCCCACACTTTGCTCATGTTGCTGATTGTCTTTATGACTTGTTGAGGAAGAAACGAAAATTTATTTGGACTGACAAACACACTCAAGCTATGCGTAAATTGAAGAAATTATTGCTTGAAGCTCCCATCCTTAAGCGTGTAGACTATTCTGCTAACAAACCTATTATATTGACTGTTGATACTAGTCCTATTGGTATAGGTTGGGTCATAAGTCAAGACAATAGTGAAGGCAATAGATATGCAATTAGGTTTGGTGCCAAAATTCTACATGAAACACAACGAAAATATCCACAGATCAAACGAGAACTATGGGGTATAGTAACAGCTTTGAAAATAGACAAAGAATATTTCATTGGTGCAAATGTCAAAGTTGAGACTGATTGTTTGCCTCTCATTGGAATGATAGCCAATTGTTCATCTCCTGATATAGCCATGCTTAGATGGATCTCATATATTAAGTTCATAAATCCTGAGTTAGTTCATATTTCAGGTAAGTCAAACTCAGTTGCTGATATGTTATCGAGAGCTAGATTTGATGATGATCTTGAAAGTGATCTAATAAAGAATGTGAACTTAATTGACTATGTTCCACATATATATGAGTATGAGCAATTTCATGAGTCTGAGTACGAAAATGAATGGAGAGACATAGGAAAGTATCTGAGTACACTACAACCATTACCTAACTGGACTACGAATAGATTCCGTAACATTAGGAAACGAGCTTATAACTTTTTCCTATGTAATGGTTATCTTTGGAGACATGCTAAGGGTAAGGTTAAGAATCCACAACGAGTCCTAGGAAAACGAGGTCTTCAATTGCAAGTAATGAAGGAAATGCATGAGACATTATGGGCCGGTCATAAAGGATTTTTTGGAACATATGAAAAAATTAGAAGTACCTATTATTGGCCTAAGATGTATGTTGACATTAGTAGCTATGTTTCTACATGTTCTACTTGTCAACTTCATTCATAAGTCAAACATAGAGATCCATTGCATCCTACGTATCCACCTTGTATTCACTACAAGTGGGTAGTAGATCTTGTAACTATGCATAAAGGTATCGACAAAATGCGTTACATTGTACTTGCAAGAGAAGACTTAACTAATCATGTAGAGGGACGTGCACTACGATCTAAGACCACTTACAATGTTTGCAAATTCTTGCTTGAAGATGTCATAAGTCGCTTTGGGTACATAGAGAAAGTAGTTGCCGATCGTGGAGAGTTAAATGCGAGACAAGCTAAAGAGTTCTTTGAGCGTCACGGTATTCGTTTGTCTCTCACTACTGCATATAACCCAGAGGCCAATGGTAAAATAGAGAGAGGGCATCCACCTATTGTGAAAGCCATATCTAAAGCATGTAATGGTGACATCAAACAATGGCCTAAATTCTTACCTTTTGCACTTTGGGCAGATAGAATGACATGCACACGTACTACTGGATATATGCCTGCTGAACTCATGTACTGTCAAAAACCATTGTTTCCAATTCAGTCTCATATTTCTGCATGGTCAAATTTGCCTTGGTCTGAAAACATGTCTACTCATGATTTTTTGAGTTTGCGCATTAAACAGTTAGAACAAGGTAAATTAAGACTTGATGATGCCGTTGAAAAATTAAGAGAATCTAGAATGAAGAACAAGCATTATTTTGATAAAACTCATCGATTGCGTCCTAAGCCAATTGAAGTAGGAGATTGGGTGCTCATTTATGATAGTACATTTGACTCTCAATATGATGCATGCAAAAAGCTCACTCAACGGTGATTTGGGCCATAGATTGTATCAAAAGTCAACAACAATGGTACGTATGCTCTTTGTGAATTAAATGGTGTTGCACTAAAAACTTTGATTGCAGGTAAAAGGATAAAGTTATTCAAGAAGCGTGATAATGACGAGTACATTTTGGATGAGGACATTGAAGAAGATGACAACAATGAGGCCGATTCATAAACAGGAGTATCCATGTTATTAAAAAAAAAAAAAATCATTAATTTTCAAGTTCATGTTGCTTTGTTTTTTTTTCAAGTTCATTCTATTTTTTTTCCATGCTTGTTTCATGCATGTTTTTTTCAGTCTTTGCATTGCATTGCATATCCACATCACTTGAGTCAAAAAGGGCAAATGATGATTTCTCTACTTGTGTAAAATTTTATCTTAAGTAGTAACTTATCTACCAAGAAATTGTTTATAATCTAGGATTGTGGAAAGATAGGGCATGTAGATTTGGAGGTTTATTTTGGTGACAAGACTTTCATATATAAACATGCATATGTATCGTGTATCGAAAGCATAATTGTTGAAATCCTAGCTCCTGCTACTGCATGTTTCTACATCCTTAGTCCATCTCACAGCACTTGTATCGGAGTTTAAACGACTGTTCTCCGTCATCAAAAATGGTTGTACCTTGTATCGGGGTTTAATTTTTCCTCGTCAAAAAAAAAAAAAAAAAAGCTACATGCTACAAAGAAGTTTACACTTTCTTCCACCCCAAAAAAGTGATCGTAACCATAAAGTTGCCAAATCATCATCATCATCATCGAAAAAAAAAGAGCAAGCCAAAGGAGGATAAAGAGGCATAGTAGAATAAATCACGGGCTATATAAGCAGATTTATGCATTAGTGGAGTTTAGTTAGATTTCCTTGCATGTTATTAGAGAAAGAGCATTTTCATATTTATGTAGGAAAGGAGTTGATCTAAAATAAGCTAAAGATGAAAGATGTCTCTTGAAAATCCTAAATCTTTGTTTATAATCATATTTAAGGTAGATTGCTTTATGAAAAAGGTACAAAATTTTCTTCAAGATGAGAGGAACTGATGCTTAAAACGACTCAATACATCCACTTCCACTTCATATTGATGCTTCTTTTTTTTCTTTCTTGTTGCCAATGTTGCTTGTTCACTTGCATATATGTTGCCTATTTGTTCATGCATATTCATGTTGCCTGTTTCAATTCTTTCTTTCATGCAAATTTTGCTTCATGTCACGTTACCTACTGATTCATGCATATAATCAATTTTCCTTCCATGTTTCTTATGTTGCCTATAAAAGAATTTGATGCCTGGAACATTTTGTTTTTCACAGATGCTAGAGTGGCGCTTCCGGAGGAATCGCAGGTTTAGTGGGGGTGAATGTCGTCGAGATTTTCTCTCCTCTCTCACTTGTGAAGGCCTACAAAAAACATATTTGGTGAAGGTAGCCGGAATTCCCCGAGAAGTCCAAGATGCATCAAGGATGTCAAAGGAAGCTCAGATACAAAGTTTCAAAGAAATCAAGAAAGTCCATGGTAGCGGTCAAAGCTGGTCAAAGCTGGACAAAGTTGGGAAATTAGGGCAAAAATTTCATTGTCACCAAATTAGATGAAAATCCATATACTTGTAAAGATTGTCAAAGGCAGTCTATAGCCCAAATTTCAGCAGAAAATGGATTTTGTAGCACATTGATATGCTATGTTCATTTTGTAAAAATGTAATTTTTCTAGTTTGACCCTACAAATTCTTGTATAGAAATTTATGTTAGCCATATGGTTTGGCATGTATAAAGATCATATGTGGCTACATATTTGTACAAATTTTCAAGGCTATCAGAGATGCCACCTTGCAAGCTTCTAAATGTAGTCAAACTTGTACAAGGGAGATTCAGATGGGAGTTTTTTCTGCATATTCCTGAAGGAGATCTTTGGAAACATAGTCCTACAAAGTTTCATCTTCATCAAAGCCTATTTGGAGGGTCAAAGAGTACAAAGTCCAGTTTTCAAGATCACCGCAGTTTTCTAGTTTAAGCAAATTGAAGGGTTGAAGGGCCACCACATGGCGAAAGCTGATTGAGCCATGTTGTACGATCAAGATGAGCTCATATTCAAGGGTGGAGATGCACTTATGCTTAAAGCAAGGAGGATCCACGAGTTTTTCCATAAAAGAAGATTTTTTTGATAATCAAAGATCAATAATGCAACTTTTCTCCAAAAATAGTGGCTTATCTTATCCAAAATGATGTCAGCACTGATCCGACGGTCCAGATCATCCCCAGATCCAATGGTGGAGAATGAGGGCGCCTAAATTTCACTCCTTTACACTAGATTTGATAGAAAGAACAATTCCAAGCCATTGATTTGATTAATCAAATGGTTGTAATCGAAAGTAGTGATCCTAGAGTTGAGAGTTGATTTCTAGATCCAATGGCCCAAATTCATTCAAAAAACTATATAAACCCCCCTCCAAACTCCTAGAGCATCATTGTTAGGCATCCATAGGGCTCATGCTAGCTTACGGTTTCCTTGAGACGATCACCCTCGGTTGAGCGAGTGAGGATCCAAGGTGAGCTAGTATGAGTATAGAACCTAGTTTCAAATTTAAGTTAGAATTCCAATCTAGGATAGGCTCTTGAAACCAGCATCTCTATCTTGACTCACCCTCGGTGGAGCGTGTGAGTGAGTTAGAGCTGATTTTAATGAGTCTTAGACTTCTTTAGTTAGACGTTACGAGCCTATACAGACATAGGGTCACTGGAGTGGAACTCACCTTCTTACGTGTGACATTCGGTTGAACTGTCATGGTTTGAGGGTCGGAACCACCTTTGATCAGTAGACTGCCTAGCTTGACGTACCACGACGATCTTATACATGTATCTTAATTCAAATCCTTTTAATTCATGTCACTTGTCACTTGTCTCTTGTCTCCTCTTTCAGTCTCTTAAGTATTTTTACATGTCTTCTATTTCTTCTATGTGTGAGAAGGGTCCGCAGTATTGCGTTGAACCAGTGAGGATGTTTCTTTGAGCTTGTGAGTAAACTCTATTATCATAATTCACTTGCATGCATATAATCCATACATACCCATACATATTGATTAGTTTCTGAAAGTGTATAAGAAGCTCCAATATTGGACCATTCTTCCTTTCGAAACTGGTTTATGTGTAAGGATTCCATCTATTCACGTCATGCATACATATCATCCAAAGAAGACTATGCATATGAATTAGAATTAGGAAGTGTTTAAGAAGCTCCTTCAATGGACCATTCTTCCTTCCAAATTTGATTCGTGTGTATGGTTCTCTTTCATTCTTATCATTCATGTTCATAAATCTAAATTGCACTCCTACTTTCCCATTCCCATAATCATTTCAACATCTCTCTCTTCTCCATACTTAACATTAATTTCACTTTCATGTCCCTAAACCATCCAACATTCATTAGCTTCATACACCCTGTGTGTGCCACGACCGGACCCGATCCACCTGGATTGCAATCACCTCCACAACGTTCCCTATCCTTGTCTCAAGATCTCTTTCTTTCTCTATCTCACTTATCATCTTGTCAATTAAGTTGTTTATGCTCAAAAGATTTTAGTATTGGAACGATCCTGGGGCCCCAAATTTCAACATGTCTAATGAGAAGAACCATATGTTGATTCTTCCTCATATGATGCAAATACAAATGGCTATGATGGTGTCACACATGAAGATCATCATGATGCATCAAGTGCTTCTTTGAGTATTCATGACACCTTTGCAGTGACCCTGGACATTGGAGTCAATGTTTAGGATATAGACTTTTGCTTTGTCAAGTGCATACACATAAAGGAATACTCCAGTGGGGAAATGCTATTGATTAGCGTTCTTGTGTTGTGTCAGGATTGTATTATACGCAAATAGATACATACACATTTGTGTTAGATGATACACATGTCCCTATCCATATATTGTCACATCTTGTGTGCTACAACAAAAAACCTATCAAACATGTTTACAACTATGGAAAGATGTATTGAATTTCCTACAATAGCATGCCTTATGGCATTTTACTATTGAAAATCATCATGTATTATGCATGGAAAAGTCCAGTTTTCTTGTAATTTTAAATTAGCATTTCTTTTTTAACTTCCTATCAAATAGCATTATGGTGATGTTTTTGCACCTTACCATACATGCTTGAATATTCCTATTAAATGACATTTTGAGCTTGGTAATTGCTATCATTTTTTATTTATATACATGTTACCTGCTAAAAACTAAAGGTCTAGAATCCAAAAGTGCATAAAGACACCATGAAATAGAGAACATGTTAAGGAGAATCAACTAGAAAGTAAGGCATGCGAAACACTAGTAAAGAATTAATTTTTAATGGTAAAGTTATGCTAGTATTAAATTTTATATAAAGGTACATATTGAAAGAGAGACTCTCTCCAATTAAAAGGGCTTATAAACGGATCTTATTAATAGGATGCTTACATGAACGTGTTGATGGTTGTGAACACTAGCATATCCTTCATCCTACAACATTCAATATCCTCATTCTCATGGCATTTAGCTTCTACATCTGCCTTCGTCCTACATGAATATGTTGATGGTTTTTGCGAGCCTATTGGAAAGCCCTTTTTGTAGCCTTGGCAACTTCAATTCTTTCTTTTTCTATCTCCTCCTTGATGAGTTCATCATTGAAGGCATCCTGAGCAACATTGAGCCTATATGATTTAGTGTATTCTTTGTTATTCTCTGATTGCAAGTGTTGGAGCAAAGCAATCTGTAATTGATGATTATGAAGAACTTGAAGAAAGTCGGAACCAAAATGAAGCCAAAGAAGTCATTTGAGAAAGTGAAGACATCTCAAAAATGTAGCTTGTATACATATGTACATTACAGATGGAAATTCTTGTACTATGAGTATAGATGAGCATTTGAATGATAAGGAGTAATGTAATAGACATGGGATGAGTCTAGAATCATATGTATATAAGTCAATAAGGTAAAGAAATAGATGAGAGTCATTAGAAGAAAAGTGTCTATGAGACAGATGTGTAGAGAGTCATCTGTCTAAGTTAGTGTCGAACCTTTCTCTGATTTCTCTTAGCCTGATCAAGAGGATTAAGAAATCTTTTGTGCACATCTAATTTAGAAGCTAATCAAGCTATATTCAAAGTTTCAAAGTCTAATTCCTTTCAGGTTGTGTGTATGATCAATAGGAACATGTGTATGTAAAGTTTGTAGATAGGACGCTCAAAGTCGTGCGCTTCTTTGTGTCATTGTTTTGCTTGGATCTCAGTGCACAGTGTAAAGTTTTTGATGAGTGACATTCAAAATCTAAGTTAGAAGGTAAAGAAGCTATGGCTAAAAGCATTTAGCAAAAGGAGACTTGCCCTGAGAGAAATCAACCTTAGAAGCTGACTATGTCAAAGTTGCTTGTTCAGGAAGACAATTTCTGACATATCTTTGATCTTAATGATAAAATAAGAGTTTTAATTATTCTCTTGAGGATATAATGGATGATATGATTGCACAAAGGTAGGTTGGAGGTATGTATATCATTAGATTGAAGAAAATTGAAGTTATGTGTAGGCAATGAAGTTAAATTCTGAAGCAGACTTCTTGAGGAAGAAGAAACTTCACTCAAAGAAGTGATTGTGAATGATTTTGTAAATCAAGGTAACATTTGTGTTAAGTTTGGTCTATGATTGATATAGAGGTGTTCTTAAATCAATATAGATCAAGCCTTTGGAGATTTAGAGGTCTACAACAATTGTATCAGAGCAAAAAGGTGCAATATAAAATGAAGGAAAGAGCACTTGAAGTCCTGACTGTTATAGATATTGAAGTTTCTTCTAATTGAAGGTGGACAAGATTAAATTCTTGAAGACAACCTGAAGAAATGTGAAGATTGAGCTTGAAACGATCTGAAAAACTGAAGCTTTACATTAAAAGTACAAAGCATATTCATTTATCTTAACATTTACAGAAGACAAAGATCAAAGATGGGAGAAAGCTTGCAAATTGATAAGCTCGATAGAGAAAACTATCCAGCTTGGTCCATGAGGATGGAGGCACACCTCATGAGCAAAGATTTGATGGCATTCATTACAGGAGAAGAACTGAGTTTGAAGATCCTAGTGTTCCAACTAGGGAAGAGCTTGCAGATTTGAAGAACTAGATGAAGAAGGATGCTCAAGCTAGGAGTATCATTTACATGGCTGTAAATGATTATCTTCTACCTCATATTAGAGGTTTCGAAAGTGCAACAAATGTGTGGAATGCTTTGAAAGAGCATTTTCCAAATACAACAAAGTCAAGGAAGTCCTCATTATGAGCTGAGTTCACAACCTTCAAGAAGAAGAGCTCACAATCAATTTCTGATTATGTGGTAAGAATGAAGGATATTGCAAATAGCTTGGGAGAAGTAGATGAAGATATTGAAGAGGATAAGTTGGTAAGACAAATACTTACAGGTCTGAGAGGAGATGAGAAATGGAAGCCTTTCATATTGTCCATAGAATTGTCATTAGATCACTTTACTCCTGATCTTAATCAATTGCTAGGACACATGCTAACTTTTGAGCAGGACATTAAGGGAGATAATGATAAGAGTGCAAGTCAAGCCATGTACTCCAAGGATAAGAAAAAGAATGGCAAAGGAAAGTAGTCAACTGATGATGAAGCATCTTCAAGCCAACTTAATTTCACAAGAGGAAAGATGAATTCAAGAGGTAAAGGTAGAGGAGGTAAGAATAAAGATAATGTTAAAGCTTGTTGGAGTTGAGGCATAACAAATCATTTGGCAAATGATTGTTGGTATAACAATCAAAATGGTGGAAGTCATAATCAGAGTTTCAATCAAAGAGGTAGATGAGGTAGAAACCAAAGAGGTAACTTCAAAGGAAGAGGTGGTAGGACTTCATATGCTAGAGGAGGTGGAAGAAGTTTTCAATCTCAGTCCTACAATAACAACTATTATAATTATGCATCAGATCAGAAGGATGACACGACTCTCATCTTGAATGCAACACATGAAACAATAGGTGAAGATCAAAGGGTATTCTATATTGGCTCAGGATGTAGCAATCATCTGAGTGGCAACATATCATTGATGAATGAAATGGAAGTAAATGTGAGTGGACATACAGTTCAAACAGGAGATAACATTAAGCATAAAGTGGAAAGCATTGGATCAGTAAAGACAAAGAGTGGAAGCACACTATTAAGCAAGGTACTTTATGTTCCTAGTATTCCTAAAAACTTGATAAGTGTAGGAAAAATTGTGGAGAAAGGATATGAAGTCATATTCACAAATAATGGTGTTTATGTGCAAGATCCAAATCAAGGATATAGAAGCATCATTACAGGTAAAAAAGAAAGAACACTTTTTACTCTCAAGGTCCAAGGTAATGTGGGATATGCATTGTTTACTAATGGAAGTCAAAAGATGTCTGAGTTAGATGTATGGCATAAAAGGCTAGGTCATTTTAATGAGAGAGCTATAAAAGAAATATCAAAGAATGATGTGGTGCTTGGATTGCCAAATGTTGAAGGTCAACACATAGTATACAAGTGTGAAGCTTGTCAATTAGGTAAAGCTCACAGAAGTTCATACAATAAACTAGGATACAAGTATTCAAATATGCTTGAGTTGGTTCATACTGATGTGTGGGGTCCTTCAAGGGACTATAACACAAATGGATCTAGATATTATGTGTTGTTTTTTGATGATGATGATGCAACAAGATGGTATTCTTGTGTCAGAAGTAAAACCATAATACAAACCTTCACTCAGAGTTCCCTTGATATATGTGAGTACCCTTTGAGCTGCAATCCAATGAGTTTTATTTGGACAATGCATAAATTGTGATAAGACACCCACTCCATATGATAGGTCTGGTCTTTTCAAGGTAGCATAAATCGAACTACCTACCAAACTGTGATATTTCTTCATGTCAATAAATTCTTCTCCTCCATATCTTCTTAATTTATTTTTTACCTCCAATGGTGTGGTTGAAGGCTTTCAATCTTCCATGTTGAACTTGACCAGAAGATTCTTCAAGTATCTCTCTTGTGTAACATATACTCCATGTTGAGTATACAAAATCTGCATTCCTAAGAAATAAGACAAGTTTCCCAAATCACTTATCTTAAACTCCTTCTCTATTTGCATCTTAAGCTCCTTGATTCCTTGAGCATCTGTACCTGTGACAATAATATCATCAACATAAATACACATATATATGAGCCCATCTTCACTTGCCTTCACTAGCAAGCTACTATCTGCTTTTGAAGCTTGATATCCACATTCATTCAAAAACTTAACAAACCTGTAATTCTATGCTCTTGGGGCCTGCTTTAAACCATACAAAGCTCTCTTGAGCTTACATACATAATCTATTCAATTGAATATATGAAACCCTCTGGTTGCTCCATGTACACTTCATTTGCAATATATCCATTCAAAAATGCATTCTTCACATCTAATTGTGACAACTTCCATCCTTTACAAGCAACAATAGCAATTAGAGTTCTAATTGTAGACATCTTAGCCATTGGACTAAAGGTTTCATCATAATCTACCCCATAAGTTTGGGCATAACTTTTAACCACAAGTCTAGCTTTGTATCTAGACACTTCACCATTTGCAAACCTCTTTGTCTTATACACCCACTTACATCCAATTACCTTCTGATCCTTTGTCTTGGCACAAATTCCAATGTCTCATTCTCAAGTAGAGCATCATACTCTTCTTGCACTGCCTTCTCCCAATTCTATTTACCTTTAGCTTCTTCATATGTGGTTGGATCTTCTTCTGTCTTCACAATATAAGCATAATCTTTTGTTGTTAAGAAAGATGTATCATAGCTATACCTGATAGGTTCTTTTCTTTCTCTCAAAGATCTTTTGACCTCTCACTTCTTGAAGTCTCAACCACATTTGATTCTGGATCAAATCTTGGTCTATCTTCATCATTGCCCTGCAATTTACTTTTACAATTATCATCATCAATATCTTCTTCATACACTTTTACTTTTGTCTTCGCTTTCCTTTGTATTTCTTCAACATCTTCATAATCATTTGTTGACCCTGTATACCACGTGCTTTGCTCATCAAATGTGACATCTTTTGTAACAAGAAATTGCTTTGTAGATGGACTCCACAATCTGTAACCCATCTATCTATCATCATACCCAATAAACACATACTTCTCTGCTTTGGGTTCTAGCTTATGTCTTAATTGTGAAGGAACATAAGCATATGCCAAACATCCAAATACCTTACAATGATCAAGAGTAGGTTTCTTACCCCACCATGCTTCATAAGGTGTTCTACCATCCAAAGCTTTGCAAGGTAAACTATTCACAAGGTATGTTGCAGTGTTGATAGCTTCTACCCACAAGTAGTTTGGACAATTCTTCTCTTTCATCATTGATCTTGCAAACTCTACAAGAGTTTTATTTCTTCTTTCTGCAAGTCCATTTTGTTGAGGGGAGTACATGCAAGTTACTTCTCTTTTTATACCTGCATTCCACAAATAATCATCAAACTCTTTAGAAAAATATTCTCCCCCTCCATCTGATCTCAACCTCTTAAGCTTTTGTCCTGTAATCCTTTCTGCATAAGCATGATATTGTTTGAATGTCTTGAACACTTCAGACTTATCCTTGATTACATAAATCAAAGTGTTTAGTGATGCAGATTCGAAAGGTAATTCAGATGGTAGAAGGTCTACTCATAGTTATCTCTATTATATTGGAGATAAGTTAGTTTCTTGATGCTCAAAGAAGCAGCATACATTTTCTTTGTCATCCACAGAAGTTGAGTATAAAGGAATGGTAGAGTTTGCAAAAGAAGTGATATGGTTGAAGACCTTATTGAAAAGTTTTGGAACTGATCAGACTACTCCAATTATTTTTGGAGACAACTTTTTTAGCATTCTCTATCGATCTTTTTCTCTCTCTTTCTCTATCGCCATGTTATGTTCCCACCACCTGTGTGTGTGACTCTAAAGCTCGTTGTCTCCGACAATGATCTTTATGTCTATCACAACATTCTGATCCTACCTCCTCTTCCTTTCTCTCTCTATCAATTTGAACAACACAATCCAGTGTATTTGCACTATGTTTCTCCCTCATGTTGGATTCACACTTGCATAAAGCAATTTAGAAAGAGAGAGCAAGCAGAAGGATAGAAGGACGAAAAGGAGTGAGCATAGATACATTTGAAATATGGAAGGATTGAAGTCTTGAAGATGTTAGAGGATCACGAGAGTCAAAGGTAAGATATATCAAGAGGAGGTAGAAGGGTAGAACGAGGAAGGTTAGTGAGCAGAGCCGCACTTCAAATGTGGAAGGAAAGAATTATAGATGCCCTAACAAGTACACCAAAGTGGAAGCTTCTGATATCATGTTGGGGATTCATACCTACACAAAGAAATACATAGAGAGAATAGGATAGAAGGGGTAAGGCGAGCGAGTAGAGCTACACTACAAACATGGAATGATGGAAGTCTAAGAAGAGCCCTCAAAGTTTTCCATTAGAGTCAAAGTTTCTTATTTGATGTTAAATTCATGCCTACACAAAGGAATGCATAGAGATATCACGTAGGAGGAAAGAAGGAGGAATAGGGGTGACTAGAGCGACATGGTGATTGTGGAATGATGGAAGTCTAGGTCCCCTTAGAGGTGCACTAGACTCAAAGTTCATATCATGTCTCGTTCATACCTACACAAAAGGCATGTAGAAGGAGGAAGATGACATGGGTGCTAGATTGAAATAATTGAATCTTCTATATGATTATCTATAACATGGCAGACACCTCTAACACAAGACAATGATATGTTGTACACAAGTATCTATGATATGTTGTAAACAAGTATCTGAAGCCATCTTCTTCTCAGTGCATGATTAGCTTTTCCTCGTGGATCTTTGCAACACATAAGACTAGGTTACATTCATCATAGAAGGTTGCGAGAGAAAGAAAAGGAAACAAAAAGGAGCACATAGAATTTCGCACAAGGAGAGCAATGTGTACACTTTACATGATGTAGGAAAGAATAGATAAAATTTAGAAATTTAGAATAGATAAAATACACTAAATTTAGAATAGATAAAATTTAGAAATTTAGAAATTTAGAGTAACAAAGATCATTCCCAAGAGGTGAAGCAAGAATTCTGGTTGGTAAGCATCCTACAATTCACATGATTATTAGTCTCCGCATTTAGGACATGGACCTTAAAACTTTAATTGTTTACAATGTTTGGAACATTTTCAATTGTTTAGAATGTGAAGTAACCAAGTTCCAATGAAGCGCTAGTTTTTCAAACATATCCAATATGCTCATTAGCACGATATTTTTATTAATAAACATCTCCTATATGATAAATAGAATATTGAGTATGCTAATTAGCATACTCTATGTGCTCATTAGCACAATCAATATGCTAATCTATATGCTAAAACGGACATTCTAGATGCTCATTAGCACATTAAATATGTTAATTAGCATACCATAATAATTATGTAGCATAGTCAATAAGCTAATTCGCACAATACCTATAGGAAAAACACATTTTTTACGATACTTAGTGCAATCCATATTCTAATTAGCACATTTCGTATGTTAATTAGCATAGTCTATATGCGAATTAGTATAGCCAATATGCTGATTAGCAGAGTGTGTATGCTAATAAGGATAATGCATATGCTAATTAGTAGTGTTTGTATGCTAATTAGCATAGTCACTATCCCAATTTTCAATGTGGTTATTAGTTAGATTTGCTAAGAGAATGTGCATTAGCACAAAGAGCATACTAACTAGCACCTTCCTAATGTTACTACTAGGATATCCACTATCCTAATCTTTAGTGTGCTTATTAACTAGATTTTATTGATAACATACTCGATATGTAGTTTGATAAACATTCTATCGAGATCATGTTTAATATCAACTTCTATTTTCCTTGGAGGCTTAGCTCTTTTAGAAGTTTAGAGAGATAAGAGAGTTTGAGCTATCGAAACCTTTCTTTGTTAAATTAATGAAGGCAAAATATATTTGTTGCCATGAGTGCCATGCATAATTTGCTTTTTAAAGGACATCTTGAATGAGGTCCCATCCAAGCTTCATGGAGTTGCACGCCATTGCCAATGTGCTATATATAAATCTTGCAAATAGCGTGATCAAAGGTTTTGTCACACATTGACACACTTTGAAGAGTACTACATATGTCTAGGAGCCAATTTTGTGTCTAATGCAACTTTGTTCACTTCTCTAGAATAGAGGATGATTGATGAGAGAATGTAAGAATTGTGGAGCTGAGAACTTGGAAACTAACAAACATGGAGGGAGCCTAAAAAGAAAAGTTTTGTTGCACAATGGCACGTCTTGTGGGTTGTTTTTTTAATTATTAAAAACTAATCTCAAGAAAATTATCACTTGTTTATATTTCTCTTAAAAACTATACATTCAAGTAGAAAATTGAGATTCAAAGCATGATTTGGCACTCTAGTTACTTAACCATTTTGTACTAATCACATACTATTCGAAAGTTGGGACAACTATCAAAACCATCCATTTTCTTATATCCAATGCCAAGATGCATGATACCTTGTTTTTTCAGTATATCCTAATGTTGAATTGCAATTGTTTATGGTTGTGCAAGGAGGGTTTTCATTCACTCTGGCAATGGTTCTCGTTAGACTGGTGTAGCCTCAGATCTCAATGCTATGAGACCATTTTATTTTGTTGCAAGTTATGTATGACTGACATGAATGGAGATGGGCTCATTCTTTTTTGGAATAGGGCATCGTAAAGGAGAGCAAGATGGTTTAAGTGGATGGATTAAGAAAACCTTGAGATGGACAATTTTGAAACCCAATGGAACCACTTTTGCAGTGCAAAGTGAAGATGGTTTGTTGTTGCAAGGTCAATCTCTCTAGGGGAGAAAGTGCTACCTATCTTTCAAAGGAGAGGGAATGCAAACGTATACTTTTGGAGGTTAAGGCAGGGAACAAGGTTAGAGAGTACAAATAGAATTGTGAACCTATTGAAAATTCTCTCATGTTGCATGTTGTTCATGGTCACAACCCACAAGATGCAAATGCACTTGAAACTAGGCAATTAGCATGCTTTAGTGACCCATACACTCAATCTAACAAGAATACTTGCATGAAACCATGGCCTTATCATCTTCTGCTACCATTGTCTAATGAGATGAACCATATGTTGATTCTTCTTCATATGATACAAATACAAATGGCTATGATGGTGTCACATATGAAGATCATCATGATGCATTAAGTGCTTCTTTGAGTATTCATGACACCTTTGGAGTGACCCTGAACATTGGAGTCAATGTTTAGGATATGGACTTTTGCTTTGTCAAGTGCATACACATAAAGGAATACTCTAGTGGGGAAATGCTATTGGGTAGGGTTCTTGTGTTGTGTCAGGATTTTATTATACGAAAGTAGATGCATGCACATTCGTGTTAGATGATACACATGGCCCTATCCATATGTTGTCACATCTTGTGTGCTACAACAAAATACCTATCAAACATGTTTACAACTATGGAAAGATGTATTATTTTGCTTACAATAGCATGCCTTATGGCATTTTAGTGTTGACAATCATCATGTATTTTGCATGGAAAAGGCCAGTTTTCTTGTAAATTTAAATAGGCATTTTTTCTTAACTTCCTATCGAATAGAATTATAATGATGATTTTGCCTGAATATTCCTATTAAATGACATTTTGAGCTAGTAATGTGTATCACTTTATATTTTTATACATGTTACCTACTAAAAACTAAAGGTCTAGAATCCAAAAGTGCATAAAGACACCATGAAATAGAGAACATGGGAAGGAGAATAGACCAAAAAGTAAGGCATGCGAAACGATAGTAAAGAAGTAATTTTAAATGGTAAAGTTATGAGACTCTCTCCATATAAAAAAGGCTTATAAACGGATCTTATTAATAGGATGCTAACATTCAATATCCTCATTCTCATGGCATTCAGCTTCTACATCTGCCTCCGTCCTACATGAATATGTTGATGGTTTTTGCAAGCCTATTGGAAAGCCCTTTTTGTAGCCTTGGCAACTTCAATTCTTTCTTTTTCTATCTCCTCCTTGATGACTTCATCATTGAAGACATCCCTAGCAACATTGAGCCTATATGATTGAGTGTATTCTTTGTTATTCTTTGATTGCAAGTAGAGGAAAATCCCCTTTGTAAATGTTTTGGTCAAGAATCTCTCCCATTCCTCTTGCGTTTTTTCATGAAACTTTGCTTAGAGTAGCTAGGCGCCTTCTGCTCAATAGCATCTTTATTGTGCTAATGCTAACTATGCTAATTACCATAATAACTATGTTAAATAGCTCATTCACTATGATAATTACCATAAAAACTATGGGAATTAGCACAATACCTTATCAAAAATGCCTAAAAGGACACAATGCTTATCAGTTAGATATGTTGAATTGATAGTTAGCATAGTCACAATAGCATACTACTTAGCATAGGTAAATGTGCTAGTTGCTATAGTCACTATATTAGTTATGTTGTTAAGCACATTCACTATGCTAATAAGCATAATAACTACTCTAATTACCAAATTCATTAGGCTAATTAGCATAATATCCATGCAAACTAGCATAATAGCTAGGTCAAGTAGCATAATAGCTATGCTAAATAGCACATTCACTATGCAAACTAGCATAATAGCCATGATAATGATCACATTAATTATGCTAATAAGTAGCTAATAAGAAAAATAAGTATTCTAAATAGCACTTCACCATGCTAGGTAGCACAATAAGTATGCTTCAAAGCATCAACAATTGCATACAACTCCTTCTCATAAAGAGAGTAATTTTTATAAGATGGTTCTAGCTTTTTTCTCTCAAAAGCCACTAATCGGCCATGCTAAACTAGAACCACTTTTATAACTGAATCAGTCATGTCTATCTCAACCGCAAAGGGTTTATTGGGATCTTCTATATATGAAAGTGGATTTGTAGCAATTTATACCTTCAATTTTTCAATATTTTGCGTCTATTCATCTCCCCAATCAAAGGTTTTCCCTTTCCCTATTGTTTTGTCATTGGGCATAGTTCTTGATGAATTTATGATAGAACTTGAGAAGAAAAGGAATATTTGAAGCTCTTCTAGGTTCTTACAATGTGTCTTAATAGCCCAAACTTGATCATGACTATATATAAATTAGTAAGTTTCTCTCTATATATAAATGAGAACTTAGAGATGAAAAATGTCTTTTCTTAGGAACGTTTCTTAAAAATTAGAAAATGTCTCTCTATATATAAATGAGAAACTTAATATTGAAGCAACGTAGAGGAAATACTTATGAAAAAGTGTGACCCAAAGTTCCGATTCTATGAACATTTGCTCTCACATCTAAGACCACATTTTGTAGAAAAGATTATACATCATGTTCCTGGTGCTTCTTTCAGTTGCTAATGTGTGTATTTTCTGCCACACTTCAATACATCTGCTCAAACCTTCTCCACAAATTTTCAAATTCAAAGTCTTTCTATATATAGAGATATGTGCAGGGGATTTTTTGTCTCTTCACCTACCCTTGCATCTTCTATCACCTCTTGACCTTTCACTTCTTGTCCTTTGTCCTTCCATTTCCTTTGGTGCCTTTTGGTGCTCGAAATCACTCCATATGGATAAGGTTCATCTTTTTGAGTATTCCATCCCTCCAATCATAATTTTTAATTTATCCAAGCCATAAATAAATTTGCATCTTTTATTTAACACCCTCGTTTAAGGTTATGAGTGTACCCTCTATATTTTCGAGGACTAGCTTCCTTCTCATCTTACGTGGAATACATAAATGATGAAGAGGTAAATTATGAGAGGTGATTATGTGTCAAGCCTCACAATTGGAGCTTGCACAAGTTCCATAACTTTATATAGATACACAAGTGGGGTGCCTTGAGTTGATGCAAGCCATTCTACTTTTGCAAAAAAATTCTAGATTGCATCCTTTTTTCTTTCTTGCTCATCCTCATCAAGGTTGGTGGTTTAAGGACTTTCAAGAGGGGAGCATTCCTAGAGCTTTCTCCCTTATGTATGCTAGGTTGGAGAGTCTCCTTCCTAGCCATCTCATGTCTAAGATGAGTAGAAGTTTCTCTTTCCTTCCTAGTTAGGAAAGAGCTAACTTGTATCTCCAAAGAGACCACCTATGACTTCAATTCTTCTATTATAGAGGTCAAGTTAGCAATGACCATATATATCCTACAGTTTTGTTCCTTGAGCTTATGGAATTGTTTATGTGTAACAAACTCATTATAGAGATCAATATATTGGTCATCTTCTTCTTGTTTGGACTCTGCCATGTTTTGATCATATACGTCTAGAGTTCGAACTTTAAGTGAATTCTAATTACACTTGATCTTCAGTTTCCATGTTTATCCCCCTCCTCCCCAAATGTAAAATCTAAAGAGATAAATGAAGATGGAAATCTACTTTATGTAACAAAATAGAGAGAAATATCACAAGAGCATTTCCTTGATGACCTCGAATTTATCCAAAGCAATTTTCAAGTGATCCTTGAAGTAATAAAGCTATGATTTGAAGTTCTTTCCATACCCAAAATAAAATTAAAAATGTTTAGTTGGCCAAAGGAGAGTTTTGGCATCTTAAACCACTCAAAAATGCTCCAAAAACAATCTCCAAGTGATCAAAAACAAAAAACGAAACATAGGTTAACAAATCTGAACTTCTCAACAAACAATGCCGATACTTAAGGAGGAGCTCAACCTTCTTCGAACCATCCAAGATGGGAGGAGGAGAGGAAAGGAAAGTAACTCTCTTCGGGGCACTCAAATCCACTATATGTGTGTGTGTGTTGATTGGTTAAGTCTTCAACAACTATTTCATAGGATATCTTATGAATTGTATATCTTCAACAATTATTTCATAGGATATCTTCAACAATTATGTGTGTGTGTGTTGATTGGTTAAGTCTTCAACAATTATTTCATAGGATATCAATTGTAAATATCTTATGAATTTGCAGGATCAATTGTAAAGATTGAATCATGCAAAAGCCTGTAATCAAAAAATTCAAAATGAGACGTTTTGTTTTCTGCACTCCTATACTTCTAGAAAAATTGTGAATACTCTTTTTGTCTACATTTTTCATGTTTTTTGAGACTAATTCATTATAAGAATATCAGTACTATTCTTTCTATTGTTTAGTAATTAAATTTTGCAATACATGATTTCTTCATCCGAATTTGTCCAAGCAATAAACGAGAAATAAATGATGCATTGTGCAAATATTTTCAACGTTTGAAAATTCACTTATCTTACAAATCGGTTGATTAACCACCTTAATATTTTTTTATTAACAAAATCATCTATCTACTTTGTTGGTGTGATATTAATGCCATTTTGTTTATCAATTATTTTTCTGTTGAGTAACATTTGAAAATATATTCCTTTTAATATCATATCTTGTTTCCAATCAAAAGCTTAATTGAACATGTCCAAAACACTTTGCACGCACCGTCTTTTAGAACACTTGCAGTTGGAATATATCCACTTAGCTTTGCATCTTCACAACAAAGGCAAATATGCCCTACTATTCACAACAGGAACCGGAATCTATGGAGCTTCATGTCCAACACCTTCAACTTCTACTTCATGTTTATCTTTAGGTGTTCTCTCTCTCTCTCTCTCTCTCTCTCTCTCTCTCTCTCTCTCTCTCTCTCTCTCTCTCTCTCTCTCTCTCTCTCTCTCTCTCTCTCTCTCTCTCTCTCTATCTATCTATCTATCTATCTATCTATCTATCTATCTATCTATTTATCTATCTATCTATCTATCTATCTATCTATCTATCTATCTATCTCATAGGTCTTGTCTATCTCCATTCCTGATCTATCTCTTCCTACAAGGTTGGCAAAACTCACTCCCGATCTCTCTCTAGCTGTGTCTCTTTGGGTTCCATGATCTTGGGATGAACCTGCTCCTTGGAGGCCATGGGAAACATTCAATCTTAGTGGAGGGAAGATGTGTTCTCCCTTATAGGTGTAGGCATGCCTACCCTACTCCATAACTAGGAACATCCTCTTTGAAGTGTTATCTAGATAGAGGCCCTTGCCTGGTGTCTCTGGGTCCTTAAACTCATAAATGGTGATTGATCCAACTTCATTAGGTTGGTTAGGTTTGAACCTCCAAAATGCCTCATCAGTCCTCTTATTCAAGAATAACTCTATGCTCTTATCATCCTGGGGGATCCACTTTGGGGTGATCACTCTGGTCAAGATGGATTTACCTCTAGTGTCCTAGGTTCTCATCCTAGGGTTTCTTGTTCTAGGTCTTCCATTTCCATCTCAAAAATGATAATTCCAAACTCATATGTCTTGTCGGGTGAGCTTGTGACCATGTACATGGTTCCCTCTTTATCAATCTATGAGCCTTCTTCAAACTTGACCACAAGGTGTTCAAATACCATAGATTGATCCATGAAAGAAAGCTGGAGATGCTTGGAGAGGCTTGGAAAGTTGAGTTATCAATTGGTGAAGTTGGTCCAAGAAACCAGCATAGGACCAACCCTAGCTCTTTGGATATGTAAAATAGAAAACCCAATTTATACTTTGGAATATCAACAAGAATAATTTGATGCAAAACAGATAACTTGCACCTTGACTAGCTTACAAAAATCTTTTAAAAATGGATGGAAGTTGTGACTTCAAACACTTAGAGCAGCCAGCACAATAACAATAGAAAAATTTCCTCTTAAGGTAGTGTCATACATAGGTTTATCTTACTAAAATGAATTAAAAACCTAATTTATATGAACCAGGCAAGGACCAATCACCTTAACACTGAACTAGTGTCATCCCAATTTTTCAAAGATGTGTAGGGAATGACCCCGAGAGTAAAAAACTTGACTTTCTCTAAAACGAATGACCCAAATGACTTGAAACTTTGTAACATAAACTAGATATTAGTAACTTTTTAATGAGTGTGTAAACACTAGATTTGGATATGTGTAGAGAGAGCAACAATCTTTGCAAGTTGACTTAGTCTGAGGAAGGAGTAGAGAATAGAAATGGCACCAAGCTTCGAGGACTAACAGTATGCAAACTAGTGAGTAGTGTTTTGCTCATAACTTGAGATTGGGTAAGGCAATAGATATGAAACTTCATAGAAATAAAACTAGACAGTATATTAAATATATACGAACTTAAATCACATTAAATGATCAAGTATACACTAAGAAACAAGTCAGAGAAGTTCACTGTTATGAAAACGAGTCAGAGAAGTTCACTGTTATGAGTGATACAAGACAAAGTAGAAGAGTTGGGATATGAGCAACAATGGTATCAGAGCAACAATAAGCAAGATGGGAGATGGATTTCCATCCTTTATTGACAAATTGGACAGAAAAAACTACTTAGCATGGTCACTAAGGATGCAAGCCTACCTTCATGGGAGAAGTCTATATGGATACATCTCAGGAGATGAAGAGATGCCAAAATTTAGGAGCAAGCATCAACCCACAAGGGAAGAACAAGAAAGGTTGACCACATGGTGTGCAAAGGATGCTCTTGCTAAGTCTTATCTACTAAACTCAATATCTGATTTCTTATTGCCTCACATTAGGAATTGCAAGACTTCCCAAGAGACTTGGGAAGTACTCTCATCATAATTCTGTTGGTGCAATTAAGCCCAAGCCTACATACTTGATAAGCTCACATAAGCTTGATGTATTAGCTTACCACTTGGAAGGCTTCATATGTACAACCTCTTGTAACTTTAGATTATAATTACCATTGTAAAAGGTCACTAAACCCACAAGGAGTTAGGAAGCTCATAATCTCATATCTATTTGGTTGTTGAGTGAAGGGAGAATCAATCCTATACTTCAAGACTCACTTTTGGGTGTAGATTTGAATTTGAATTCAAATCTTTGGCTCCAACAAGATCTATAAAAGAGGATATGAAAGACCCGCGTGTATCTCAAGGTTCAAAGATAATTTTTCATGTAACATCATTGAGAAGAGGAGCTCATCTCATAGCTCACTCCTTCCTCACTCATTGAGCATTGATTTATTTCCAATGACATTGTAATTTTACATGATTCAATACATACATTATCATTACTTCTTAGTCACATATCTCTGTCACACTCCATCAGAACAATGAACTTGTCTGAGCTGGTTCTCACTGTATAGTGGATCATTTCTCTTGATTTAAAGCATGATAGCTGAAGTATATTGTCTTATTTAACACTACAAACTTTCATTGATATTGGTTCTCACGATCATTAGATATCAATCAATCATTGCTCACTGGTATGTGACTATCAAGACCCACAAATATCGGGATACATGATCAATTTGCTAAACATATTTCTTTGCATATAGTTTCTCAGTTTAGATGGTTCCACTCATGATTAATAGCTTGTTAAGCTAATTGAAGTTCCCCAAAAGGAATTTTATTCATTGTTGTTGTACTCAGAGAATTCTGCAAAACACTCAGTAGGTGTCTCTAGAAAGTTTTGTACCTTGGATCATATGTCTACTTATCTGTTTTGATCCTATCATTAGTGCATCATCTTCCAAGGAACATATGTGATCATTTGTGCTTATTAGCTAGCTAAAGAGGCCCACAACACTCTCCAGCCATCACTTATAGCAACTGTGAAGCAGGTTTTAGCTACACCAACTCATCTCTTGTGAGTATCCACCATCTCCTTCAACAGTGGTATCAGAGCAAGCATAATCAAGATGGGAGATGGATTTCCATCCTTCATTGACAAATTGGATAGGAACAACTACTCAGCATGGTCCCTAAGGATGCAAGCATACCTTCAAGGGAGAAGCTTATTTGGATACATCTGAGGAGATGAAGACATGCCAATCTTGAGGAGAAAGCATCAACCAACAAAGGAAGAGCAAGAGAGGTTAACCACATGGTGTGCAAAGGATGCTCTTGCAAGGTCATATCTACTGAACTCAATCTCTGATTTCTTGTTACCACATGTTAGAAATTGTGAAACCTCCCAAGAGACTTGGGAAGTGCTTTCATCATACTTCTCCTCCAACACAAGATCTAGGAAGAATCAGTTGTGGATGGAATTCACAACCCTCAAGAAACAACCAAAGCAAGGAGTGGTTGATTATGTAACCAAAATAAAAGATGTTGCAGATCAACTTGCAAGCATTGGAGAAGAGGTAGAGGAAGAGCACATAGTGAGGTAGATCATCAATGGAATTAAGACTGATGACAAGTGGGAGTCCACCACAGCAATGGATCTATACATGGATATGCAAATACCTGATCTCAACACCTTGATGGGACAACTCTTCACCCATGAGACAAAGCTCAACAGAAATGGTGATAACTCAAGGGGTAACCAATCTTTTGCCCTTTATACAGATAAGAATAAAGCTAAGGATAAAGGTAAAACTAAGAAACAAGATGAAGAGGCTAGTATCTCTCAACCTAATTATGCAGGAAGAGGAAGAGGTGCTAGAGGTAGGGGCAGAGGAGGTAAGCAAGGTAGGGGGAGATCCTACAACAATTCACCACAAAACATATGTGGTCTCAACAACCACACTACAAAAGAATGCTACAGAAATACAAGGAACTAAAGGGGAAGAGGCTTCCATAGAGGAAGTTATGGACAATCTAGAGGCAGGTACAACAATGGTGGAAGCAACTACAACCATAAATTCAATCAAGGCTATAATAAAAACAATTACCAAGGAGGCTTTAGAGGAAGAAGGGACTTCAACAACTATATTGAAGACCAAGAAGGCTCTCTGCTCATTATGAACATGACATCCAAGCAAGGTAAATATGATGAGCATCTTTTCTACATTGACTCAAGTTGCTCCAATCATGTGGCAGGAAATGTAGCTCTATTATCTGATCTTGAAGAACCCAAGGAAAGCATGAAGCACAAACAAGTGATGACACTAAGCATTAAGTCAAGAAAATTGGAAATGTCAAAATATCTCATGGTAGTATGAACCTTCTTAGCAAAGTTGTGTTTGTGCCTACTATAACAAAAAACCTAATTAGTGTTGGGAAGATTGTAGAGAAAGGTCTATAGGTCAGGTTCACTAAACATGGAGCATATTTGGAAGACCCCCAACAAGGATTCTAAAGGATTACCAAAGGTGAGAAGTCATGTAGATTGTTTCCTTTTGAAATTGAAGACACAAGAAACATAGCACTATTCAGTTATAGAGGTCAAACCTTGTTTGAGTTGGAAATATAGCACAAAAGGCTAGGGCACATAGGAGAGAGAACTTTGAAACAAATTTTCAAGGATCAAATTGTGCTTTGCACTCCTAATGTGACCAAGAAGCACATGATATACAAATGTGGAGCTTGCCAATTTGGCAAAGCCCACAGACAACCATTCAATAGGAAAGAATGCATTCATGAAGATTATTTGGAGCTTGTACACAGTGATGTGTGGGGCCCTAGCAAAGATCCATCCATCTCATGTTCAAGGTACTATGTCTCTTTTATTGATGATTATAGTAGGTGGAAAATTCTCTATTTCATGAAGCATAAAGATGAGGTGTTTACATGTTTTAAGAAGTATTTGGCACTAGTTGAAAACCAAACAAGAAGGAGCTTGAAGAGAATCAAGTATGATGGAGGTGGAGAGTATTTTTCACATGAGTTTGATCTATTTCTATAGGACAGAGGCATAAAGAGGAAAATAACAACCAGGTATACTCCTCAATTGAATGGAGTGGCAGAGAGAAGGAACAGGTTAATTGGTGAGGCAGCTGGGTCTATGTTAAATGAGAAAAAATTGCCTAATTATTTATGGGTAGAGGTTGTATCCACAGCCACCTATTTGGTCAATAGGCTTCCATCCAAGTCATTGGATGGTACGACACCATATGAAGCATGGAATGGTAGGAGACCCTCATTGGATCATTGCAAAATATTTGGGTGCATTGCCTATGCACACATCCCATCTCAAATCAGAGGGAAGCTTGACCTTAAGGCTAAGAAATGTATATTTATTGGGTATGATCAAAATCAAAAGGGACATAGACTTTATAATCCCACTAATAAGGCATTCATAGTTAGTAGGGATGTAGTATTTGATGAAAATAAATCTTGGTTTGAAGATGATTGTAGGAAAGTCAAATTACCATATGATTTGGAAGATGATTTTCCAATCCTAACTCAAGAAGATCAACACCAAGCAGAGGACATCAACTCAGAAGATGAGGATCATATTGATTTCAAATCTTGGAAGTCAAGATGCAAGTTCAAATACAAGCAATTAGAGGATATAGCTGAGTCTTCCAATCAAGCTTTAAGGAGATCACAAAGAGAAAGTAAGCAGCCCATAAGGTATGGACATGATACATCCTTAGTCACAAAGCACTTTGTGTACATCACTAAAGATTACATGGAAGAGGAGCCTTCTTCATTTGAAGAGGCTAAGAAGAAGAAAGAGTGGAGAGAAGCCATCCGAGAAGAAGTGGAAGCATTGTAGGAGAACCACACTTGGGATCTAGTTCCCAAGAAACCAAATATGAATGTGATTGGTTAGAGGCGTATATACAAAGTTAAAAAGCACTTTGATGGTTCTATAAACAGGTACAAGGCAAGACTAGTGGCAAAGGGATTTGCCCAAACACATGGAGTAGACTATGAAGAAACATTTTCACCTGTGGCAAAGATGCCAACAATCAGGGTATTGGTAAGTCTTGCTGCATCCAAAAATTAAAATTCATATTAATTAGATGTAAAGAATGCATTCTTAAATGGTTGAAGAAAAATCAAGATATGTGTGCAAGCTTAGAAAAGCTCTCTATGGTCTCAAGAGAGCTCCTAGAGCTTGGAACCATAGGCTTGTTACCTATTTGGAGGATCAAGGCTTTGTGGCAAGCAAGGAACAATCTTCTTTATTTGTTGAGAAGAATAAATTAGAGATCATCTACTTATGTGTCTATATAGATGATACCATTATTACATGTAATGATTCTAATGGTATCAAGCAGGTCAAGGCTCAATTGATGAAGGAATTCAAAATCAGTGATTGTAGCTCAATGATGAGTAGCACCTCCTTTAATGTCAATCCGGGAAGACGTGAGGATGGTATGAAGACCTCGAGCAAGTGGCGGCACAAGTGCGTGAGTGAGAAGCACACAAGCATGCACACACATACACACACACGCGCACGCAAGGCAAGACAAAGAGTGAGAATCAATGGAGCTTTTTTAGATTAATTTCAAAATGCTCTTACAAGTTCGTTTCAATTACAATCTAGCCTCAAAAATGAGCTCTCTAGCTCCTTTTATAGTTTTTGACTAGCTTTTGGCCCTGTCCAGACCTAGTGTCCGGCCTAGTTAAAAATTAGGTTCCAGGGCTTATTTGGGGGCTCAAACGAGATCTAAAAATTATGAAAATTGGTACGCAACTACTTCTAAGGCTCCTCAAGCTCAAGGACTCCTTGGCTTGCACAAAATGGAGCTACAAAAATGTGAAATGAGATTTACAATGATTATTAGTGATAAAAATCACTGTTGTTGTAGGGATTTCTTCTAGTGATCTGCCATACATATCTTCAAGCTCCCTACTTGCTCTTCTTCCCTGCATGTCCATCTCTCTGGTTTGCATTAATGTCTTGAAAAAATATTGGCCTACTTGCCAGATCTTCTTTGACTGCCCTGTTTGCTCGTGCTGTCCCTTCGCTCTGACTCCCTTCTTTGACTTTCACGTCTTGTAGTTCTTGATGTACCAAATATTGGCCTACTTGCCAGATCTTCTTTGACTGCCCTGTTTGCTCGTGCTGTCCCTTCGCTCTGACTCCCTTCTTTGACTTTCACGTCTTGTAGTTCCTGATGTACCAAGGCTACTGCCAACACCCCCCCCACTCTCGCGTCTGTCGCCCCTGACAGACCCTTGTCTAGCTGCTTTTTGTACGTAGTATTGTACAACATCGGCGGCGAGGTGGTGTTCTTCTAACCTGAGTCCCCTTGCTAGATCTGTCAGCAATGCATCCCAATTGACTGGCCCTAGGACATCTGGATGTGGCACCCGTAACTGCTCTGAGTGCATGGTTCGCTCCACAGCAAATAAATGGAGGAGATGTGAGGGTCTGGGTACAAATATTTCTGAGTGGTATTCCCAGAACCCTGTTATGAACATCTCTTCGAATGTTTGTTTAAAGCAGGCTGGGAGGTATTTTATTCTGGCGTGCCAAGCGTATATCACCTCTATGGAAGGAGTGGTGCTCATGTCATAAACTAAATCTTGGTTTCCTGTAAGGAATCCGACGCCTGAGAAGTGTGGGTCCTTGATATTCTTGAATGTCCTGAATGTAATAAGCATTAACTCAAAAATTTTCATGCACATCTGGGCCATTACATCAGGGGTATTCTTTAATCGGATGCTCCAGTGCCGTATAGTGGAGATCATGTAATTGACGGTGGGAGGCCCTTGAGGGGGTGCTAGATAGACGTAGTTTAACCATTTGGCGCATCCCTTGATATTCTTGACTGCAATGGTAAACTCTGGCCATGTACGTCTGCGGAGTACAGGAACATAACAAGGGTTATATTTAATAAAAAGAGGCATATTCGTCCAGGTGCGAACCATCTCCGGATAGGTTTCGAGGAGTCGGATCCTCCAAGTGGGTTGATGAATGGATCCTTTTTTAGCACTCTCTGGGATGTCATCTGGCCCAAATTGTGTAGCAAACGTTGGAGGTTTGCCACATTTATGTTGGATTTCTGCATTGTAGTCCGCCAGGAGTATACAATAGGGCACGTATTGATCATCATTGGTTCCGATCCATCTGTGGTGGGACATGCTGCGGAAGTATTCTGATTTAATAATAGTGTCCTCTATCTTTGCCATAGATTGGATCTGAACTGCCACGCGATCTTCATGAGTTGATGCCGTTTTCTCTAGTGTTTGGAGCCACTCAGGTACTTCGATTTCTAACGTATCCATTCCTTCTGCGGTTTGCTCACCACCTGGCATTGGCATAGGAACGTAAGGTTCCTCATACGTCTCATCTACCTCGATGGGTACCAAATCCTCGGGTTCAGGTTCGACCACTGGAGAGGGTTGCCTTTGATGTGTGAGTAATCTTGCCTGTAATTCGGCCACCTGCTCTTTCAATGCCATGACTTCTTCTGAAGTCGTGGTCGTTTCTGTGACTTTGGGTGCTGTCTGTTGCTCTTGGAGTTGATTGCGCAGCTCATCACGTTCCCTTTCCAAGTCATCATGAGCTTCTAATAGATCTGCATAGCTGTCCAAGATTGTCTTCATTGTCTCTGAGGGCACAGCTTTAAACTGCTCTGGATCAATTTCGTGTGGGGAGCCTTCCATTGCTGCTTCTAGATTTGCTTCATTTTGCTGCTGCAGCCTCTTGTTTTCTTCTAGGGCGGCCGCCATGTGTTTTCTGAGAAGTGCCAGGTTACGCCGGACTTTGAGATTATCGGCTTGGTATACCTCGAGCAGAGCTTCTAGTTGTTTGGCACCTGATTCTGTCGATAGTTGGGGGGCCGCCAATAAGGTTTGGTGAGCCTGCTCAAGCGTCGTGTAGCGTTGATTCAGTTCTGCATTTTCTGTTTGTAGAGTGAGAAATTGTCTTTGTAAGTTTTGATGGTGCGTTTCCAGACTCTGATACCGGTTGTCCAGAGCTTTGTACTCATGCTGGAGCTGGTATACACATTGGTTTAATGCTAAGAATATGTTATTTACATTAAATAATGCTGGGAAGGGTGAAGATGCAGGGGGAATGGGGGCGGGAATGGGCGAGGTGAATGATGTGGATGTAGGCGGAGATGTGGGTGGAGGGGGTATAGGTGAGGAAGGTGTCATGGGGGGGGGAAGTGGTGCTGTGGCAGGTGAGGTTTCCATCGTGTCAACTGTTTGAGTGACGGTGTAGATGGGAATCGTGGGTGGAGTGGATGTGACATCGGTGAACAGGGTGGTGAAGGTGGGCATGGTGACGCCCCCGTAATGGATTCCCGGAGAGAGTGGGATGCCCATGACAATGGTAGTGGTAGTGGATGTGGTGGTGCTAGTGTCCTGTGGTGGAGTGAATTGTGTAGTGTGAGGTGGGGATGGTGGTGACAACGGTGCTTCGTGATATTCTTCTGCTTGCGCTGACTCGCCTGGTGCTGATGTATTGATGTGAATTTGCTTCCCGGACCTCCTGGGACGAACGGGAACTCTTTTTTCAAACCTGTGGATGTAGGCCACTGCCTCATGAATGGCCTCATCCAGTCCCACGGCGACGGCATGAAGGTTCATGGACTCAATGAACAACTCGTCCACACCTTCCTCCGCTAGCAAGTCGTTCATGAGTCTTTTGCCCTGTTCTAGAGACATCTTATGCTGTTCCTGAACCAGTCGCATGGTTCGATATAGTCTCTTGATTTGTGCCGAATATGCTGGGGCACTTGCTAACTCGGAGAGTTCGTCATATTCTTGCTGTTGTTCTTCGTCGGCTTCTTCTTCGTCTCCTCCTGCCTCTTGTTCATCTACATCGACTTCTACAACTTGGGGTTGGGTGGGGGCCGATGTTGTTTTGGGTCGTGGTTCCTGAGCTCGCGCTGCTTCCGCTTCGAGGTTAGAGTCATAGATTAATCTGGCAATTTCTTCATCCGTGAGGTCCTCAAGAGTAAATCCCTGTGGGAATTCCAAATCGGATGGAATGGGTGGAAACACCAGATTAGGCCCCTCCGTGCTTGGTCGTGGTAGCCGGATCGTGAATGGCCTAACTCGTCGTGTCTGGGGAGGAGTGATTTCTGGTGTAGCGGTAGCTCCCCTTGGTTGGGCACAGGGTAGTTGGACTCCCCCCCTCATCTTCTTGGATGGGGGACCTGCTGTTGATAGTCTTCTTTGGAATTCTTGGACTCGGGACCATACGAGTGCCCGCTGAACAGGCACGTCATAAGCCAAGCATCTATAGATTATTCTGGTCAAAGCACAACACCCGTGGAGCACATTCTTCTGTTTTTTGTTCCACCTTTGATGCGCTAGGTGGATCTGGTCTATGATCCAGTGTGGCACATTGATGGGCAGGCTTTCGGTTTCTGCTAGATATAAACTGAACCATATTTTTTTCGGGGGCATTGTGAATCGTTCTTGGGCGGGAAACGCAAAGTGTTGCATGATGGTTCGCAGGTGAAGCGCAATGGTAGGTGTCATTGCTACCATATCCTTCAACTTATTCAGATCCTTGTGCTTCATGCGACCTGGGACCATGGTTTCCTTTTCTGTGGGATGTGCATGCCATACATTCCCAATGCTTCTCTTACCAGGTTGAGGTCCAGCTTGAACCTTTTAAGCTCATTACCCGGCAGCAGTGATGGCAACACAAAGGTGCTGTCGCCTCCTTTGGTCCTGCTTGGCGTGATTGTAATGATCAGATATGAACATCGTAAAAAATCCGGCTTTGGTATGTGGGCCCTGAAGTAACTTTCCACACCCGCTTTGACCCAAACTGATCTCATGACTTCGGCATTTTGGTAGCTTTCAAATTCGCGTGTGAAAAAGTGGTATCGACCCCATTTGCCATTGAACTCCAATTCTGCTTCCGAGAAGTAGGTTCCATCGCCCAGTGGTCCAGCAACATCACTGAACCAATGCCCATGCTTACCTACTTGAGAAGTGTGTCCTTGAGGAGGATCCTCGATGGGGAGCACATGCACTTCTTGAAGCTCTTGCGGTCTTGCAGTGAGACGTGGCTCAAGGAGAAGTGTTTCTATGTCCACGATCTGGGGCCCAGATCCGGCTTGAGAGCTGGTACCTGCTTCTGCCATGGCCCTGTTTGTTGATTGGTTCTGTGAGAATATAGAACCAAGTGTTAACATTGTAATGGACAAAATAAATCCGTTGTTGTCCCCGTTACAACATTAACATAAGGTAGATGGTGAGTTAGTGGTTAGTAAGTGCATGAAGGCAGTGTGTGTAGTTAGTGATTGTGTTGTCCTAGGAAACTTTTGCAGTTAGTAAGTGGGTTATGAATTTACAAATTGGGGTCAGGGGGTTTATTACAGGCCCTAGGCTGCCAAATGCAGTGAATGGGCTTTGCTTTCGGTTTCGGAGAGTCTCTACAGAGCTTTTTCGGTGTCGTGGTTTGAAAACGAGGCCTTTTTGGGACCCATATACAATTGATTACATGCACGTTCGTGGGTTTTGGTGTGTACATGAGTGTCGAGAACGAGTGAAATCTGGCAGCATGCGTCGCTGCGTTATGCTGTTTAAGTTGTGGCCTCAGCGTAGCTACTTGTGCCATCAAGCAAGCCTTAGGCACCCAAATTTGTCTTGATTGTGGGCTTGCCTTCATCGACTTCTTGGGCACCCAAATAGATTTTACTTTAGCAGAAGAATTTCTGGAAGACTTCTTATTAGCGTTGCGTTGTTGGTCACTAATAAGAGGCTTTGCCCCTGTAGTTGACGGTGGTGCAACTGGTCGTTCGCCTTTCCGCACCCATACCTGGTCTATTTTCTGGGCTGTTCTGCTGCGCAGGTCCTTTTGATCTCTGACATAGGTAGTACCCTGCTTCTTCTGCCTTTGATCCACCCTGGGTTGCTGCCTCCTTCTAGCCTTTGGAAAAGAAGGGAGTTCCGTTGCATTCCTGACTCCTTTTTTGCAAATATCATTCCTCTGCAACACATAGTTTTGGACAAGAACAGCATGGTCATCTTCATGTGTACCCCTGGAAGGACCAGGAGTCTGTGCCTTTCCTAGTTCCTTGAGTGCTCCATTGTCTAATTCTACTGTAACTCGACTATGATTGACCCAAACCTGGAGAAGTCCACTTCTTAGGTTTAGATTGACTGCTTGGTCATAGATCCAATCCTGACCCAAGACGAGAGGTTCAGTGAGCTCCTCATCTTGACACACTAGTACTTTAACAGTCATTGCCTCCTCGTGAATGTAGAGGGGAAGTTCCACCTCACCCATGCAAGGGGTTTCCACGCCTCCCAATCCTATGAGGTATGCTTCCACAGGATGGACAGTTAACTGTAACTCTTGACAGTAAGACAACTTAACAGCGCTAGTGGCAGCACCTGAGTCAATCAAGGCTCTTACAGTCCTTGTACTCTTTCCTTGTCCTATGTCTATGGTTATGAAAGGACGTCTATCAATTATTCTATTCGAGCTTGTTCCTGCAACTTCACACATGGCTATGGGAAATCCTTGGTCCGCAGAGTCATTCGCTCCAGGCTGATCTCTACCTTGCCTTCGTAATTTCATCCTTCTGATGCGTTCTAAAGCCTCTGCTTGAGCTTCTTCTCTAATTCTCTTTTCTTCCTCTTTGTGTTTCTTAGCAGTGTGGAGTCGGCTAAGCATTTCCTCCGTGAGGGGTTCCTGATACAACTTGACTCTGCAACCGCTAATATAATTTGGGAGAACATCACCCTCTAATGTGGCCAATTGCACTGCTCCACTTGTGGAGATCCTATTGATGATCATAGGTCCGTAGCCTCTCTTTTCTAACTTCCTCGCGTGTTGTTTTAGTGTATAGACTAAGACTAGATCTCCTGCTTTCAAACCCTTATCCTTTACGTGGGCATCAAAGTATGCCTTCTGTCTCTTCTTGGCAGCATATATGCCTGCAGCAGCTCGCAGTCTTGTTTCTCCTAATCGTTCAAGGTCAAAAATTCTAGAGGATAGCTCATGACCTGTCCATTCGTGCCCTTGTGCTACTCTCAATGTAGGGATCAGGAAGTCCAAGGGTAGCACAGCGTTTTGGCCGAATACCATCTGAAAGGGGGTGGCTTGGAGTACCGTTTTGTAGGCAACTCGGTATGCCCAAACAGCATGGTGTAGCTGTTTGTCCCAGTCAGAGCGTTTAGTGTTCACTAATTTTGTCAGCACATTGCACAAAATCTTATTAGTGCTCTCAGCTTGACCATTAGCTTGAGGGTGATAAGGGGCAGACTTCTTGTGTATTACCAAGAATTCTCGGAGTAGATTTTCAATCACTTCGTTCAAGAAATGAGTGCCTCTATCACTTACAAGCTCTATGGGTAGTCCATATCTCGTGAATACATTCTCAAACAAGAATTTGGCAGTTGTTTGAGCATCGTTCTTGGTTGTAGCTTTTACCTCTACCCACTTGGTGAGATAATCTGTTGCCACAATGATGTATTCCGCATGAGAGCCTTTCGCTGGGGGATTAATAGGGCCTACGAAGTCTATTCCCCACTTAGAGAATGCACGTCCACCCATCATAGGTTTCAGTGGCATCTCATCTTTGCGTATAGGATACTGAGTCCTTTGACAGATATCACACCGTTTCACATAGGTATGTGCATCCATGTGAAGTGTAGGCCACCAAAAGCCCGCAAATAGTATTGCCTTGATTACCCGATCTGGTCCAAAGTGTCCTCCTGCTACACCTTGGTGAGCAGTTTCTAAGATCTTAAGATACTCACTTTCATGGACACACAATCTCAGGTAACCATCTTTACCGCGCTTATATAGATTATCACCTATGAGTGAATAATCCAGGGCTTCTTGTTCTAAACTCCTTTTCCTAGCTAGAGTCATGTCTGGGGGGAATGTGTTTGTCCGCAAGAATGATACTAGAGGTTCACTCCAATCTGGCACAATGGATACTTGATAGAGAGTGGCATGTTCCACAGGTGGTTTAGTGCAACAGATTGGGCATTCTTTGCACAACTTTTGGACATCCGCTTCCATAGTTGGCCAGTGCACTCCGAATCTCTTTAGAGTTTGCAACGTTCGTTGCTTCAAATGGTGTTGCTCTAATGCACCTACATGTGCTAATTGCAACCATTTAGCGTACTCATCCTCTTCTACGCAACAAGCCAAGATCCCTTGATCTGTGTGCTTGTACATGCTACCTGCCATGATGTGGTATTTTTGGGCTTTTACAATCTCTCTATTCCGTGTGTTTACCACTGGATGGTTAGGCCCGTAGGTCAATACTGGTACTATTGGCTTGGCCCACTGCGGCACCACTTCCAAATTAAACAAGTAAGCATCAGGAAGGTCATCTGACACTCCTTGTGGGGCTTCTCCCGAGGTGAGCCTAGAGAGATGATCGGCTCTCAAATGAGTCCTACCTTTCCTTACCACAACCTCAAAATCGTATTCCATTAGCAAGAGAAACCATCTCACTAATCTTCCTGTATTGCATGGCTTGTTTACGAGATATAACAATGCCTGATGATCAGTAAAAAATTTAAACTTATTTGCAAGCAAATAGTGCCTAAATTTCTTGACTGCATATACCATGCCTAATCCTTCGCGCTCTGTTGTGGTGTAATTCCGTTCAGCCGCATTCAATTGTCTACTGGCGTAGGCAATTGGAAGATCCATATTACCTTCACCAGTAGGTTGTGCAAGTACACATCCAATAGCGTAATTGGATGCATCAACATGAACATGGAATGGCTTATTCCAATCTGGTGTGGTCAGGATTGGTGCTGAACATAATCTTCGTTTAAGTTCTTGGAAGGAATTTTCACATTCATCCGTCCACTCAAAGTTTGTCAATAGTCCGTACATGGGCTTTGCAATGACAGCATACATGTGTATAAATCGTCGATAATAACCGCAATGCCCCATGAAAGCTTGTACTTCTTTGACATTCTTTGGCCTAGGTAGCTCCGCTATGGCCCTCACTTTTTCTTCGTCAGTAGATATGCCATTCTTTGACACGATATGTCCTAGGATCTTGCCTTGCCTGACCATAAAAACACACTTTTCGGGGTTCAGGCAGACTTGATATTCTCTACATTTGTCAAAGATTTGTCTGAGTTCAGGAATATGGGTTTGCCTAACGTTGGAATGAGCACAAAGATCATCGACATAGACTTCTAAACTCTTCCTTAGGAACTCCTTAAACACATGGCACATCAGTCTCTGGAAGGTAGCTGGTGCATTGGTAAGCCCAAATGGCATTACTCTAAAAGCAAAAATGCCCCATTCTGTGGCAAAGGCTGTCTTATGCTGGTCCTCTGGAGCTATGGCTACTTGATTGTAACCCGAGAATCCATCAAGGAAACTGTACACTTCCTTGCCTGCCACTCTTTCTAAGAGATGTTCTGTGATGGGAAGCGGATAGTTATCTCGAATCGTGGCGGCATTAACCTTTTTCAAGTTAATGCACACACGCAGTTTGCCATTCTTCTTGGGCACCACTACGATGGGGGATACCCATTCAGTGTGCTCAATTTCATAGATAAATCCAGCTTCGACCAATCTATCTATCTCTTCCTTGATCTTAGCAGCATAGTTATCGTTATATGTATAAGGCTTTTGCTTAGAGGGTTTAGCATCTGAGGTCATGGGAATGGTGTGTGAGCATATATCAGGGTCAACACCTTTCAAATCCTTGTAACTCCAAGCGAATACATCTCTGTATTCTCTTAGCAAGGCTATCAATTTGTACTCTTCTTCTTCTGTCAGGTCATGGCCTATATACGTGCATCTCTCCTCTCCTTCTTCTATGGCCACTACTATTTTCTTAGTGGTTTCTTTGTTATCATAGGCCTCTCCTGATTGTGCCTCTCGTTTAGGCATTCTTATCATGACTCTCCTGTCATCTATCTCATACTTCTTAAAATTTTCTAGGACCTCAAACAAAGATTCTTCCTCTTCTGGTAAGGCTTCTCTCTTCTTTCGTTTCTTTCCTTCTTCCTTAGGGGTCATATGCGTTGCTAACCTTACATCATTTATAACCTCTCCATGCCTCTGGGGTTGAAATTCTATTTCATGGAAGTATTCTTCATCTGATGCAAATGGTGGGTCCATAATGATTGACTCTAGATCGGAGTCACTTGCATTCTCAAATGCATCAGGGCTAGGTTCGCATTCTTCTAAAACTGCCTCTCCCATGATTGGCTCTATGGAGAAGACTGAAATGTCATAGCCATCCTCATCACAGTGAGGTGTCCATTGTTCTTCATTGATGGCTACGTCCATTGTTGCTAAAATTTCTGCCCAGCCATGGGGTTCAAATTCCTCGTCTGGAAAAACTACAGGTGCATAGGCTGGGTCTTGAATGGGTCTATGGGTTTCGTTTGCACCTATTTCTCTGGCCTTTTCTCTCTTCTCTTCTTCTACTGCTACCTTGCACATCCATAAGTGAGTATCTTCATGCATCCATGAGGATCCAGACCCTATGGAATGCACCGATTCTGTATCATCTTTGGCTCTATGGATGGGATTCCATTGGATAGGAGGGACATCTCTGTGAGAATAATCTTTGAGATTGACTTTGGTCGTAACACCCAAGTGTTGCAAATACAAGGAGTTGGTTCCCCAATCCTGTACCACTTGCAATTGTCGCATAAATGGCCTTCCCAAAATCATCTCATAGGCATGATTTTTACTGAAGTCACAGATAGCAAAACTATGTTCAAACTCGACACCACAAGTGGTGAGAGTTATTCCTTCTAGCAATCCTAGGGGTCTCTCTATGTGGCCATCGGCCATCTGCAATTTCATTCTCGTCGGCCTGAGTGCTGGCTTGCCCCAACGCTTCCATAAGGAGGTGGTGGCAATTGCAACTCCTGCACCTGAGTCCAAAATTGCCTTCGTGGTGTAGTCCTGATAGGTGATGGGAAGGTAGGTGTTCCCTTCTTCACCTTCACACATATCTCCTATCTTATCCAAGGGAATTTCTGGCACTGTCCTATGGGATCCTACCCGGGAATGAGGTTTTGCAACTTCAGTTACTCGACTGGCTGCATATTTCCCCGCGTTTGGTCTATCCTCAGGCATTTCTTTCAAAGTGAGATTGCGCTGCACCTTGGTGTTCGTTACTACCTCCGTGTTCCTTGGTATGACTGAGTCGTCGTTCCTTACCATGACTGTGGGTGCTCTCATACACGTGGATTTTGCTTCCCATGGGCCTGTGAAGTGGGGTAACTCTTGTATGGAATTAGATTCAAAGTCCAATCTCTCGAGAGATTGAGTACTCTCATGTTCCCCGTAGATGGATGGGATGTCTTGTGGGAATTGGTCGTGTGCATCGTCCACAAGTTCAAAAGGAGGGGCGACCTCACTTTCGTTATCCCATTTGTCTTCTTGAATCTCTCGTAGGAAGTCTGGTGCAAACCGATTCATAGAAGAAGAAGTGTCTGGCTCCGTAGAATTAGGTACATATGTTACCTGGGAAGGAGGGCTTATCCTATCGTTGGCTCTTTCCTCGTTGTCATAGATAGCTGAAGCACAAGCTTCTTGGGGAGGATTACTTATTCTATTACTTTTCCGCACAGGCTCATACGCTCTCTGGGAAGGAATGTGGGTTACCTGTGGAGGTACATAAGCTTTCGAGAGAGGCACCTGTGACCTTTGGGGAGGAAGATAAGCTCCTTGAGGAGGCACATGAGCTTCCTGAAGAGGCTGGCTTATCCGTTCTCTTGCCCTTCCCTTTTTTTGAGGGATAGGCTCCTTTTCTGGCTGTGCAGTTAGCCTCTCTAATCTTTCTAAGGAGGGGAAGTTGTCTGGTTTAGTGGAATTGGCTGCATAAACTTCCGATGGGGAATGGCTCAGGTTTTTGCTTGCTTTTTCTTTCTCCTGATTTTTTTCTTCCTTGTCAGATCTGGCAATTATCCTCTCTAACTTTTCTAGGAATCCATCCAAGTGTAATTGCGTCTTGGCTGAGCCCGAGTAATTGAAAAGGCGACTGGCTTCAAACATCGTCTGAGCCAATGCGACCATTTTCGCGCATAGTTTGGTTCTTTCTATCTCTAGGTCAGCTCTAGGATAGCACTTGGCATGATCCGTGACGTTTGGCCCTTCTTGGATTCTGGCCTGATATGCTTTGAGCATCATGTCTAAGTCTTCAGGAGTGGGATCAGCTAACACTGATCCTACTCTAGGGGGTGGTGGGATTTGATGAGGCGGTGGGGAAGGTGGTGAGTCGGATGGAGATGGGAGTGGTGGAGGCGGGGTGATGTGAGAGGGAGTTTGAGCTGTGAGTTCAGTTATCCTCGCTTTGGTTTCTCTTATGCTTTCCTCAAGCTCACTCATCTTTTTGGCCCATTGTCGTTTCATTCTTTCTCGACTATCTTTCCATGCTCTAGTCCTTTTCTTTGTTACGCTCTCGGTTTCACTAGCCTCTGGGCCCTTTTCCTTGCTTGTCTCTTGGTTTTGCTGTAATGCCTGAGCTCTAGTGACTACCTGCACTGGTGCAGTGGAAGTGACGCTTCCTGAGGGATCTACAACCAAACCGATCACATTGATAGGAGTGATTTTTGGCATATTATTGGGGTTCTTAGGACAATCTCGTAAGAGATGTTCTTTTCCACAATCTTGGCAGAAACCTTGGATAGTCACTGACTGGGGTTGTGTAGGTGGAGGCAAGGGACAATCACGAATGAGATGATCTCCTTGGCATCTGTAGCACGGTCCTCTTGGGAATGGAGGTCTTACTTGCCTAGGTTGAGGCCTGGGGTTGGGGTTTGCATACATGACGTTCGTGTAATCTGACTCCCAACTAGGTTCACTTGGTTCCTCACTATAGTAAGACTCACCATGTTCTGGAGACTGCATGTAGTAAGCCTGGGGACTATCGACATGTGTAGAATCAAAGCTATGGTCACTTGGGTCACTTTCTGAGATCAATGGGGTTACTGGTACTATGGCCCTATTCAGGTTTTCTTCTGCAACAGCATACTTTACTGGAATCACGTTAGTGGGGTTTGGGGGCTGTTGAGCTAGTACCGGTTGGGGTCTCTGTTGGGCCTGATATGGTTGCTGATAGGTTTGTTGGGGTCTAGCATATTGTGGTGGTGGAGGATACTGGTTCTGGTATCTGCCTTGTTGGTAGGGTTGAGGGTAGGGTTGCCTAACTGCCTGCTTGTTGTATGGGCAATCTTGCGCAGTGTGGTTTGTGTACTTCCGTTCTATGGTGCAGTACTGGCTACTAGGGTTAACTTGGGGTTGGGCCATAATGGGACACACATTTGCCATGTGGTCGCCACCGCAAGTATAGCATCTTTTCACAGGGGCAAACCTTGGGATTTGTTTGCTAGTTACACCTAATTTCTGAGCTACTTTTTCTGCGAGTTCCTCAATTGATGTAGATTGCGTGGAAGAGTGGCTAGATGCACTATCTGAATCTTTATAGATTTTGGAAAGCTCTAGCTCTTCCCCTAGGTTATCTTCGATGTCAATGCACATGCGTACACACTCTTCTATAGTCCTAGGGTCTTTCAGATACACATAAGATCTCAATTTCGTACTCAACAATCCATCAAGGAATAAGGCTACTTGTTTAGCAGATGTGGGTAACTCCGAAATAGGGCACCTTTCCAGATATTGTCTAAACCTTCTTCCGGCCAATCTGACAGTCTCTTGGGGGGTCTGTTTGAAGCTGTGGATCAGTGAGGAGGTATTGTGTCTTATGCCGCTCTTAGAGAACTCTACAATGAATGCCTCTAGGAGTTGGTCTATGCTCCTGAACTGACGCTCATCTAATGGCTGAAACCATGTAAGTGCCGTGTTCCTAAGGGTTAGACCGAAGGCATTGTACTGCGTGAACAGATCTTCCACTTGTTCAGCTCTCAAGACTTGCTTGAACTCTGCTACATGATCATAGGGATCTCCTGTGCCGTCAAAGTAATTCTTCATGGACTTAACTAGCTGGGTGGGTCTCAAAGTTCTTGCGTGCTCTCTAGGCCTCGGCAGAGGGAATCCATCTACATTTCTTTGGTTCCTGGGGGCTCTATGTATCTCAGGAGGTTCTACCCTATTCGTCTCCATTCTCGATCTTTCTCTGCCTACAGGGTTGGCAAAACTTACTTCCGGTCTATCTCTACTTCTGTCTCTTTGCGTACCATGAGCTTGGGAAGTTCCAGCCCCAGGGTGACCATAGGATACATTTGATCTAGGTTGGGGGAAAATAAATTCGCCCTTCCAAGTGTAGGCATGTCTATCATTTTCTGTCACCCCAAAGATCCGTTCTGAAGCATGATCTAAGTAAGTCACTCTACCTTGGCTGTCCGGATCCTTGAACTCATAGATCATGATATTTCCTATGTCTGTTGGCTGATTAGACTTATACCTCCAAAAGGCTTCATCAGTTTCTCGATTGAGGAGCAACTCTATGCTCTTGTTGTCTTGGGGGACCCATTCAGGCGTGATAATCCTAGTGAGAACTGATTTACCTCGAGGGGTTCTAGGTTCCACTCCCATGTTTCCTTGTTCCAAGTCACCTAAGTCCGCTTCTGAAATTACATTTCCAAATTCATCTGTCCTATCAGGATGACTAGTGACTACATATATAGTTCCTTCTTTGTCCAGGTATGCACCATTTTCAAACTTGACCGCTGGGTGCTCTAGTCCTATGGATTGGTCAGGGTTTTTAATCTGGACCACGGATCTTCCTAGGCCGTCCTCATAGATGCTAGCACCTAATCGGTTGGTCCTAAGGTATTCCAGCTGTGTTTTGTAGGGGCCTTCTACCCTGTACAAATAAGGCATTCCTGAACTTCCCGTAGGTCTGTCCATGCCTTGAGACATTTCTGACTCACTGGTCTCAGAGCTAGGGTAGTATGAGGGGTGGCTCAACTGCTGGGCCCAAGACCTTGCAGTGTGATTGACACTAGCCTCTGAAGACCTAAGGCTTTGTCTCTCCCTGGCTAGGTGTCGTCCTGATCGAAGGTTCATATGCCTAACCGATTATCCCAATTTTTTCCGAGTACAACCTCGTTGCCAATCAATTGGTACCAGTCACTTGATTCTTTTTAGTTAATTATTGTGTTTATGGTCTTGTCTGATATCACGTCGTCAGGAACACTTGAATGTTCTTCGTACTTTCAGGTTGATTGTTCCACGTTGGTTCTTTTCCCTTAGGTTATCGACAGTACAGTAACTAAGTTTTTAGCTTGAACTTGAGTTTTTTAATAGTCTTCAACTTGGTAACTGCCTATCGTCGCCTTGGCTTACTCCTATCTCTACTCGTTCTTAGCTTGAGCTAGGAAATGACAGAGGGAGTTGAGAATAATCCAACCTTACTTGTTGATCCCTTGCTTTGTGGTGCTCAAGAACCCGGTTCTCAAGCTTGCAAAGAAACCTTGCTTTGTACGCTCTCTGTTGCTCTCAATGGACCTATAAAAGTCCCACGGTTAGCTCAATGCTTAGATTCAAGGACACAACCAACAACTTTCATTCATGTAACATATACACATATTTGCATTGTGACCCTTTAGGAAAATAATTCTAAAGACCCCTGACTTTGAGCCCCCTGGGTATGGTCAACTTCAAAATACCCTCTCTGAAAATCAACGCATTATCTTTATAAAAAACAGTTGAGGGCGTGTAGCATATGCCACGAGCTTTCCAACAAGCCCAAGAGCTCAAAAATTGGATTTCGTATGAAAAAGTTAGGACTGTTCAGGGTTTAGGGAGTTAAATCAGGGTTCAATACAAGCTAACAGTCAAACAGGAATACTCGAGTAGCTTGTGGCACGGCCTAACAATGCAATACTACACCCTAGAGTTTGTCCCACACTTAATCACAATTTAGACCAATCACTTTGCCTTAAAAATTTGACCTAATTTGCCCTTCTAACGCGTTCGCAAAGTCTGTCGGTCGCGATTGACAGGTCAGTCGCGATCGACGTGTCGATCGCGATTGACAGGTCCGTCGTGGCTGTCAGTCGCGATTGACTGGTCAGTCGCGATTGACACGTGGCCGAAAAGTCAATCAATCGTGGTCAAAGCGTCGTTGACTCTGTCGGTCGCGATTGATGAGTCGATCGCGATTGACAGGTCGGTCGCGAGGGTCTGTCGATCGTGGTCAAACAGTCGTTGACCGTGTCGGTCGCGATTGACAGAGCCGTCGTGGTCTGTCCGTCGTGGTCAAACAGTCGTTGACTGTGTCGGTCGCGATTGATGAGTCGATCGCGATTGATGACTTGATCGCGATTGACACGTGTCACGCGTATGGTCAGTCGGTCGTGGTCAATCGGTCGTTGACTCTGTCGGTCGCGATTGACAGAGCCGTCGTGGGCTGTCGGTCGCGATTGACGTGTCGATCGCGATTGACAGATCTGTCCGTCGTGGTTTGTCCATCGCGATTGACAGAGCGATCGCGATTGACAGAAATCTGTGGAATTTCAAAAAACTAAACACATTTTTGGGAAGCTCTTGGCTTGTAGGTCATGGATATGCACTTTGTTTAGCAATTAGAGCAAGTTTTCAGTCGGTCGCGATTGACAGAGCTCGGCGACACACAGACAGTTACTCAGAATTCCGTACCTGCGCCGAGTGCTGGGGATGATGATGCGTCCTGTTCCTGCAGAAAGCTCACAAAACATGCAAAAAACAGCACATGCAAATTCGCTCTCTCGCTCTCTCTCACAAGTGAAATGAGGGAAATGAGGTGGAGATGGGAATATAGTCAAAAAACTGAAATTTTCGCGATGATGGAGATGGACGTGGGAGATGGTGATGATGATGATGATGATGGTGAAGAAGGTAAAAGAAAATCGATGAGAGTAAAGAAAATACCTACAACTCCAACGCGTCAACTCTACGTCTTACCATCACACGCTCGTCCTCAAAGCTCGATCCCCGGCAACGGCGCCAAAATTTGGTGTAGCTCAATGATGAGTAGCACCTCCTTTAATGTCAATCCGGGAAGACGTGAGGATGGTATGAAGACCTCGAGCAAGTGGCGGCACAAGTGCGTGAGTGAGAAGCACACAAGCATGCACACACATACACACACACGCGCACGCAAGGCAAGACAAAGAGTGAGAATCAATGGAGCTTTTTTAGATTACTTTCAAAATGCTCTTACAAGTTCGTTTCAATTACAATCTAGCCTCAAAAATGAGCTCTCTAGCTCCTTTTATAGTTTTTGACTAGCTTTTGGCCCTGTCCAGACCTAGTGTCCGGCCTAGTTAAAAATTAGGTTCCAGGGCTTATTTGGGGGCTCAAACGAGATCTAAAAATTATGAAAATTGGTACGCAACTACTTCTAAGGCTCCTCAAGCTCAAGGACTCCTTGGCTTGCACAAAATGGAGCTACAAAAATGTGAAATGAGATTTACAATGATTATTAGTGATAAAAATCACTGTTGTTGTAGGGATTTCTTCTAGTGATCTGCCATACATATCTTCAAGCTCCCTACTTGCTCTTCTTCCCTGCATGTCCATCTCTCTGGTTTGCATTAATGTCTTGAAAAAATATTGGCCTACTTGCCAGATCTTCTTTGACTGCCCTGTTTGCTCGTGCTGTCCCTTCGCTCTGACTCCCTTCTTTGACTTTCACGTCTTGTAGTTCCTGATGTACCAAATATTGGCCTACTTGCCAGATCTTCTTTGACTGCCCTGTTTGCTCGTGCTGTCCCTTCGCTCTGACTCCCTTCTTTGACTTTCACGTCTTGTAGTTCCTGATGTACCAAGGCTACTGCCAACAGTGATCTAGGGTTTTTAACATATTTCCTTGGCTTAGAACTTGTGTATACAAGTTCAGGTATATTCATCACACAAAGGAAATACATACACGATATGCTCGTAAAGTCTAAAATGGATAACACTAAGGTTGCAATTATTCCTATGGAGATCAACCATAAGTAAGTTCACATGAAGATGAACTACTTGAAGATGTTACAGGCTATCAACAACTTGTGGGTAGTCTTAATTATGCCACTTTGACAAGAGTAGATGTTGCCTATGCAGTAAGTATATTAAGTCAATTCATGCATGTACCAACGAAGCCACACATCGAAGCTGCAAAGAGGGTGCTCAAGTATCTAAAGGGTACAATGAATGAGGGATTGTTCTACCCTTTCAATTCTGACATAGATATAAAGATGTATTCTAATGCAGATTGGGCTGGCTCCAAGGATGATAGTGTTGGGGGTTTCTTTGACAAGAAGGAGTTTGAGGGTTTGTAGGAGAAAATGAAAAGACCAAAAGAGAAAATACACCTTGGAAGTTTCTGCCGTTTGATTACAATAAGAAAAGTACAATGTTTGAAATACAAGATACACCAATACCTCTGTGCACAATCCCACAGAGTGCCCAATTACAAGATATCCAAGATTCCAATGTCCTCTTGCTGCCGACCTCCTCTGCAACAGACCTCCACCTGCTTCAAGCTTCTCCTTGTGCACACCTTGCACCAAGCTTCCACAAAGGGGGGAGGAGTGAATACTTGCTGTCGGCAAGCGTACACTGCCAAAGGACCTTGAGATACTTGGGGGAACTATAGCTTAGCACTTCTCTGCACCACAATCCTTGGTCACTCTCTATGCATCTTGCACTTCCACTTCTGTGCGACGTACTCTGGTGTCTCTTGCACTTCCCTCTCTTGCTCCACTTAGCCTATGCTCTCTTGCTTACTCTAACCTTTGTCCAAGAATGGCTCTTCCTTGATTTGAGTGTGCCGATCACGTACGCTCCTAACTGCAAGTGAATCTTGGTGCTCACTTTGATGTCCCAAGATGGCTCTCACAAGTGGCAGCCAACTACTCACTGTTTTGTCCTGTAGTGACTTTAGTCTAAAACCAAAAATTTTAATGGGGGCCATACTTTCACCTGTGCGTACACTTTGCCGCTTCACATGCCTTCACATTTCCTTTTAATTCTTCACTTTTGCACATAAGGGGGGTTCACCTGAACCTTCCAAAACACTTTAAAACACACTTTGAACCTTAGGGAAATTAGAGAAAGTACCTCTGCAACCTGCAACCTATTTCTCCAATTTACCCTTTGTGGACAATTCATTGTGCACTACCTGTGCACTTTGACACCTGCACTTACGCACTTTGACTTTGCACCTGTTGACTTTGACCTTGACCTTGTTGACTTTGACCTGTTGACTTTGACTGCAGTTGACTTTGACCAACATGACATTTATGGGCTCAACAGATAGGAAGAGCACTTCAGGGTACCTATCTTTTGCAGGTTCAAAACTTATATCTTGGTCATCCAAGAAGCCACCAACTATGGACTTATCTTCCACAGAAGCAGAATATAGAGGTTTGGCAAATGCAACTCAGGAAGCTATGTGGCTTAAGCAAATGTATGCAGATTTGGAGATACATTCCTACACTCCAATTATCTTTGGAGATAACACTAGTTCATTTCATTTGGCTGCTAATCCTGTGTATCATGCAAGGACTAAGCACATTGAAGTGCACAATCATTATGTTAGGGAGAAATTGCTAAGCAAGGATATCCAATTATCCTATTTATCAACTCATTTTCAATGTGCAGATATACTCACCAAAGCATTGGATGGAACAAAGATGAATAGGTTCAAATTGATGATTGGGTTGCAAGAGATCAAGGAGCAATGAAGACCAAGCATGTCAGGCTTAGGAGGCAGATGTTGGTGCAATTAATCCCAAGCCTACATACTTGATAAACTCACATAAGCTTGATGTATTAGCTTACCACTTGGAAGGCTTCATATGTACAACCTCTTGTAACTTTGGCTTATAATTACCATTGTAAAAGGTCACTAAACCCGTGAGGAGCTAGGAAGCACATAATCTAGTATCTATTTTGAAGTTGAGTCAAGGGAGAATCAATCCTATACTTGAGGATGCACTTTTTGGTGTAGATTTGAATTTGAATTCAAATCTTTGGCTCCAACAAGATTTATAAAAGAGGATATGAAAGGCATGCGTGTATCTCAAGGTTCAGAGATCATTTTTCATGTAACTTCATTGAGAAGAGGAGCTCATCTCATAGCTCACTCTTTCCTCACTCATTGAGCATTGATTTATTGCCAATGACATTGTAATTTTACATGATTCAATACATACATGATCATTACTTCTTACTCACATATCTCTGTCACACTCCATCAGAATAGTGAACTTGTCTAAGATGGTTCTCACTGTATAGTGGATCATTTATCTTGATTTAAAGCATGATAGCTCAATCATATTGTCTACTTTAATACTAAAAAGTTTCATTGATATTGGTTCTCGTGATCATTAGATATCAATCAAGCATTGCTCACTAGTCTGTGACTGTCAAGACCCGTAAATATTGGGATGCATGATCAATTTGCTAAACATATTTCTTTGCATATAACTTATCATTTAAGATGATTCCACTCATGATTAATAGCTTGTTAAGATAATTGAAGTTCCCCAAAAGGAATTTTATTAATTGTTGTTGTACTGAGAGACTTGTGCAAAACTCTAAGCAGGTGTCTCAACCAAAATAGCAAGTTTTGTACCTTGGATCATATGTTTACTTATTTGTTTTGACCCTATCATTAGTGCATCATCTTCTAAGAAACATATATGATCATTTATGCTTATTATCTAGCTAAAGAGGCCCAAAACACTCTCCAACCATCACTTATAGCAGGTGTGAAGTAGGTTTTAGCTACAGCAACTCATCTCTTGTGAGTATCCACCATCTCCTTCAACAATTTCTCATCAAATACAAGAGCTATGAAAAATCAGTTATGGATGGAGTTTACAACTCTAAAGAAGCAACCAAAGCAAGGAGTGGCTGATTATGTAACCAAGATGAAAGATGGAGTTGGCCAGCTTGCAAACATTGGAGAGGAGATAGAAGAAAAACACATAGTAAGGCAGATCATTAATGGCATCAAAGCTGATGATAATTTTGGGTCATTCATCACAGCAATGGATATGCAAGTACCTGAACTCAACACCTTGATGGGGCAACTCTCCACCCATGAGACAAAGCTTAACAAGAATGGTGACAATTCTAGAGGTAATCAATCGTCTGCCCTTTATACAGATAAGCATAAAAGTAAAGATAAAGGTAAAATCAAGAAGAATGAAGATGAGGCTAGTACCTCTCAAGCCAACTACACAGGTAGAGGAAGAGGTGCTAGAGGAAGGGGTAGAGGAGGAAAGCAAGGTAAGAGGAGATCCTACAACAATCCACCTTGCAACATTTTTGGTCTTACCAACCACACTACAGAAGAATGCTTCAAGAACACAACGAATCAAAAGGGAAGCGGCTTCCATAGAGGTAGCTATGGACAGTCCAGAGGCAGATACAACAATGGAGGAAGCAACTATAATCATATCCACAATCAAGGCTACAACAACAACAACAATTATCAAGGAGGTTTTAGAGGAAGAAGAGATTACAAAAACTACACACAAGACTAATAGACTCTCTACTCATCATGAATATGACATCCAAGCAAGGTAAAGATGATGAGCATCTTTTCTATATTGATTCAGGTTGTTCCAATCATGTAGCTAGAAATATAGTTTTATTATCTGATCTTGAAGAGCCCAAAGGGAAGCATGAAGTACAGACATGTGATAACACTAAAGACTCAATCAAGCAAATTGGAAATTTCAAGACATCTGATGATAACATGAACCTCTTGAGTAAGGTCTTGTATGTGCCAACTATAACCAAAAACCTAATTAGTGTTTTGAAAAAGGCTTACAGGTCAGATTCACTAAGCATGGAGCATATGTGGAAGACCCTCAACAAGGCTTCAGAAGGGTTGTTAAAGGTGAGAAATCTGGTAGATTATTTACATTTGAGATTGAAGACAACAGGAACATAGCACTCTTTACTTACAAGGATAAAACCCTATCTGAGCTTGAGATATGGCACAAAAGGCTAGGACACATAGGACAAGGAACACTAAATCAAATATGCAGGGATCAGAGTGTGCTTGGGATTCCCAATGTGACCAAGCAACACACGATATACAAATGTGGAGCATGCCGATTTGGCAAAGCTCAGGGCAACCATTCAACAGAAAAGGTTAAATGCATGAAGACTATTTGGAGCTTGTACACACTGATATGTGGGGCCCTAGCAAAGATCCATCAACCTTAGGTTCAAGGTACTATGTTTCATTTATAGAAGATTACAGTAGATGGACAATCCTTTATTTCATGAAGCATAAGGATGAAGTATTTACATGCTTTAAAAAGTACTTGGCACTAGTTGAGAACCAAACACGTAGAATCTTGAAGAGGATCAGATTGGATGGAGGTGGTGAGTATTTTTCACATGAATTTGATTCATTTTTATAGGACATAGGCATGAAGAGGGAAGTAAAAACAAGATATACTCCTAAGTTGAATGGAGTAGCAGAGAGAAGAAACAGGTTAATAGTTGAAGCTGCTAGGTCAATGTTGAATGAGAAGAAGCTACCTAATTACCTATGGGTAGAGGCTATTTTCATAGCCACTTACTTGGTTAATAGGCTCCCATCCAAATACTTGGATGGAATGACACCCTATGAAGCATGGAATGGTAGGAGACCCTCTCTGGACCATTGCAAGATATTTGGGTGCATTGCTTATGGACACATTCCCTCACAGACTAGAGAGAAGCTTCACCCCAAAGCTGAAAAATGTATATTCATTGGGTATGATCAAAAGCAGAAAGGCTACAGGCTATATAATCCCACTAACAAAGCATTTATAGTTAGTAGGGATGTAGTGTTTGATGAAAATAGTTCATGGTTTGAAGATGACTGCAGGAAATTCAAGTTACTTATGATTTGGAGAGTGATTTTCCAACTCTCACTCAAGAAGATCAACAATTACCAGAAGATATCAATTTAGAGGATGAAGAACAGATTGACTTCAAGGCTTGGAAGTCAAGAGGCAAGACCAAATTGAAGCAATTGGAAGACATACTAGAGTCCTCCACCCAGGCACTCAGGAGATCTCAATGAGAACGTGAAAACCCCATAAGGTTTGGTTATGATACAGCATTAGTTACCAAGCACTCTTTGTATATGACCAAAGACTCTATGACAGAAGAACCTTCTTCATTTGAAGAGGCTAGTAAGAGGGAAGAATGGAGAGAAGCCATGCAGGAAGAAGTAGAAGCACTTTAGGAAAATCATACTTGGGACTTAGTTCCCAAGAAGCGAAGCATGAAGGTAATAGGATCCAGGTGGATATGTAAAATCAAAAAGAACTCAGATGGTTCTATAAACAGGTACAAGGCAAGACTAGTGGCAAAGGGGTTTGCTCAAACCCATGGAGTGGACTATGAAGAAACCTTTTCACCTGTGGCAAAGATGCCAAGAATTAGGGTTTTGGCAAGTATTGCTTCTTCCAAATATTTGAATCTATATCAATTAGATGTAAAGAATGCATTCTTAAATGGATGGATATCAGAAGAAGTGTATATGGCACAACCACTAGGATTTGAAGATAAAGGTAAATCAGGGTTTGCATGCAAGCTACAGAATGCATTCTATGGCCTAAAGCAAGCTCCTAGAGCTTGGAACCATAGGCTTGTTACCTATTTGCAGGATCAAAGCTTTGTGGCAAGCAAGGTAGACTCTTCTTTGTTCATAAAGAACACCAACTCAGAAGTTATCTACTTATGTTTCTATGTGGATGACATTATCATTACAAGGAATGATGCTAATGGTATCAAACATGTTAAGGCTCAACCTATGGAAGAGTTTAAAATCAATAATTTTGGGTTTTTGACATATTCTCTTGGCTTCGAGCTTGTGTATACAGATTCTAGTATATTTATTGCTCAAAGAAAATATATACATGATATGTTGGTAAAATTCAAAATGGAGAATACCAAAATTGCAGGTACACCCATGGAACTCAACCATAAGCTTAGTTCTCATGAGAGAGAACTTCTTGAGGATGTTACAAGTTACCAAAAGCTTGTAGGGAGCCTCAATTATGCTAGCCTAACAAGAGTAGACATTGTTTATGGAGTAAGTACATTGAGTCAGTTTATGCATGCACCAAGGAAGCCTCACATGGAAGCTACCAAAAGGGTGCTTAAATATCTGAAGGGTATCATGAATGAAGGGTTGTTTTATCCCTTCAGTTCTAACTTAGACATAAAGATGTATTTTGATTCAGATTGGGTTGTCTCCAAGGATAATAAGAGGAGCACTTCAGGGTACCTATGTTTTGCAGGTTCAAAGCTTATATCATGGTCATCTAAGAAGCAACCAATTGTGGCCTTGTCATCTACAAAAGTAGAATACAAAATTTTGGCAAATTCAACTCAAGAAACTATGTGGCTCAAGAAACTATATGCAGATTTGGAGTTACACTCTTATACTCCAATAATTTTTGGAGACAAGACGTTCACTTCATTTGGCTGCTAATCTTGTATATCATGCAAGGAATAAGCACTTTGAAGTGCACTATTATTATGTAAGTTAGAAATTTCTTAGGAAGGATATTCAACTATCCTATGTATCAACTCATTTACAATATGCAAATATACTTACAAAGTCTTTGGATGGGACCAAGATGAACATATTCAAATTGATGATTGGTTTGTAGGAAATCAAGGAGTAATGAAGACCAAGCATATACGGCTTGAGAAGGAGCTGTTGTTGCAATTAAAACCAAGCCCACATACTTGGTTAATGGGCACATCTCTTATAGAACCTTATGTGATCAACCCCTTGTAAAAACCATTCACATTTACCTTTGTAAAAGTTTCCTAAAACAACGAGGAAGTTATGAAGCATCAAATCTCAAAGTTCTTGGTTGTTGATTGATGAGAAAATATATCCTATACTTTAGGATTCACTTTTAGGTAGACGTCTTTGAATTTGAATTCAAATATTGGCTCCAATCACAACTATAGAAAGAGCATGGCATAACCAGCATGATATCTTGACTCCATGAGATCATTGTGAAGGGCATCTATTGTGAATTGAGAGCTCATCTCATAGATCTTTCACCTCTCACACATTGTGCTATATATGATTACCAATGACATTGTATTTGTATAGGACTTAATATACATGTTATCATTACATTCTCATTTCACTTCTCTGTTATGACTACATCTAAATAGTGACCTTCTAAGAGCTTTTTCTTAGTGTGGATTGATCGTTTGTCATGATTTAAATAATGATAGATTCAACATAATGTCTAGTATATGACTACAAAGTCTCATTATCATTGCCTCTCTGCATTGTGACATATCAACACATCTCTCCTCTCTGGTCTGTTGACTATTGCATCCTATAATTGTTGGGAAGGTTCTGTGATTTGCTAAACATCTTTCTCAGTTTGTAGTCCATCATTTTTTATGAAATCACTCATGATTGGTAGCTATTTACAATAACTAGATATCCCCAAAAGGAATTAAACTACTTGTTGTTGTGCTCAGATAACTGTTCAAAACATTAAACAAGTGTATAGACAAGAATAGCAAGTTTCTTAGTCTTGGATTAATTCCTGCGTATCTTTTTTATCAATTGATTAGTGGATCATGTTCCAAGCAACATAGGTGATTATTTATGATCATTAGCTAGCTAAAGAAGCCCACTATACTCTCCAGCAATCATTCTTGGCAAGTGTGAAGCAGGATCAAGCAACACCACTTCATCTCTAAAGACTATCCACCATCTCTTCCAACACTCTTGGCTATAATTGTGATGGTCGTTGCTTCCTCCATTGTTGAGCCTGTCTCTTGATTGTCCATAGCCTCCTCTATGGAAGCCTCTTCCTTCTTATTCTTTATGTTCATGAAGCATTCATTTGTGGTATGATTTTTCAAGCCACAAATGTTGCAAGATGAAGAGTTGTATGATCTACCCCTACCTTGCTTTGCTCCTCTGCCCCTTCCTCTAGTATCTCTTCCTCTACCTCTGAAGTTCACTTGAGGGGTACTAGCTTCTTCTTCATTCCTCTCACCTTTGCCTTTGTCTTTACTCTTATTTTTATCTATGTAAAGGGCCAAAGATTGATTACCTCTAGAAGCATCTCCATTCTTGTTGAGCTTTTTCTCATGTGTGAAGAGTTGCCCCATCAATGTATTGAGGTCAGGTATCTGCATTTCCATATATAGGTCCATTGTTGTGGTAAAGGACCCCCATTTGTCATCAGCCTTGATGCCATTTATGATCTGCCTTACTATCTGCTCCTCTTCTATTTCTTCTCCAATACTCCCAAGTTGATCAGCCACATCCTTCATCTTGGTCACATAGTCAGCTGCACTTTGCTTTGGTTGCTTCTTCAAGGTTGTGAACTCCATCCAAAGCTGGTCCTGCCTAGCCCTTGTATTTGATGAGAAGTGTGAAGAAAGTACTTCTCTAAGGAAGTCTTGCAATTCCTAATATGAGGTAATAAGAAATCAGATATTGAAATGAGTATATAAGACCTGGCTAGAGCATCCTTTGCACACCATGCAGCTAGTCTCTCTTGCTCCTCTCTTGTAGGTTGATGTTTGCTTCTAAGAGTTGGTGTTTCTTCATCTCTAGATATGCATCCACACAAGCTTCTTCCTTGGAGGTAAGCCTTCATTCTTAGGGACCAAGTTGCATTGTTGCCCCTGTCCAATTTGTCAATGAATGATGGAAACCCATCTCCCATTTTACCTTAATGTTGCTCTGATATCACTATTAGAGGAGATGGTGGACACCTTCTAGAGATAAGTTGGTGATGCAAGTTCCTACTTCACACCAACCAAAATTGAATTGAGAAGTGCAAAGCAGACCTCGTGAGATTTCCAAGGAGCACAAATAATCGCTCAAGTACTTTGGAAGATGATCCTTGAATCATTGGATCAAAACAGATGAATAGGAGTTTCAATGTGAACCAAAAAGTTGCTATTTTGCCCACTACACCTACTCAAACAAATGAACAGTACTCCCTCTCTCCTAACAAATTCTTTTGGGAATATCTAAATAACTTGGATAGCTTACGTTTCCAAGTTATTTTACTTGAAATGATGGACCATGATCAGATAATTATGCTTAGCAAGTTGGAGATGCATCCGGACATTTTCGGGGATTGACAGTATGCAGACCAATGAGCATTGTTTTGCTCATAACTCGAGATTGGCTATAGCAATAAATATGAAACTTTGTAGAAATAAAATAGATAGTATATTAAATCTATATCAACTTAAATCACATCAAATGATCAAGTATATAGTGAGAAACAATCAGATAAGTTCACTATTTTGAGTGGTATGAGACAGAGTAGAAGAGTTGGGATATGATGAAACTATATGTATTAATGCACATAGATTACATTGACATTGGTAATGAAAAATTTGACAATGTGAGGGTCATGATAGAGCTATGGTGTGACCCTCGATATCAACATAGAATCCCTCTGAATATCTCTCCAAATTGGGCTACTCCAATGCAACTTTTGAAGTCCTCTTTTTATAGCTAAAGTTGGAGCCCCTTTTTGAATTTGAAATTGATCGTAACACGAAAATACTCAGATTTCTTCACATACGAACAGTACGCGCAAACTTCCACATGAACATGTGTTTTCTATTAGAGAAAATGTGTACAACTAGCTTGGCCTCTTCTTGCTCAAGCTATGGAAACTCTCCTATACTGAGTAGTTTCTCTTTACCATCTCTCTCAGATGAATACCTGACATTTCAGGTTTCTGTTATTCATCTGTACATATGCGATCTCTGGTGTCTTCTAAAACTCTCTTCTCTTCTCTCACTCTGTACATACGCGATCTCTGGCGTCTTCTGTATCACTCTCTCTCTTTTCTGAACTCTAATGTGCTCTATTTAAACTGCGTGCTCTTCTCACGCACGTTCTAGCTCGCACTTCCCTCTTCTTTATTCTTATGCACGTTCTCTCTTTATATACAGTTTGATTCGGTGTAACAAACTCTATCAAACTCTGATTCTGCAAGATTCTATGTTGTACATAACGGTCGTGAATTTGTCCCTTCACTAAGGCTTTTGATTTTTCTGAAGATTCTACTTTTTATCTTTCTTTGTCTGTACGTCAAATTCGTGAGTGATTCTTCAACAGCTCCCCCTCAATCATTAATTTGACTCTTCCTGTCTTTCATATATTTTTCTTTCTTTTATACCTGCCATTTCTTTGAATCTGCTTGTCTTTGTTCCATCCAAGCTCTTTGTCAGTATATCTGCAATCTAATCTTTTGTCGGAGTGTATAGAATTTCTATCTCCTTCTCCATTACCTTTTCCCTCAGGAAATGATACTGAATTTCTATGTGCTTTGTTCTTGCATGAAATACTGGATTTGCTGCAAGATACAGCGAGCTCATATTATCTCCATGTATGATAGGTATACCTTGATCAATACCCATGCTTTTGAACAAGGTCTGCATCCATATTACTTCTTTAGCTGCTTCTACAAGTCCTTTATATTCGGCTTCTGTTGACGACAGAGCCACTGTGTGTTGTTTCTTCAAACACCAGCTCACTAGCTTATCTCCTAGGTATAACATATACCCATGTGTTGATTTTCTATCATCTTGACTTCCTGCCCAGTCTGAGTCACTGTATGCTCTTAGTTTTATATCTGACGTAAAAGGATAATATAATCCTTCCTTTATAGTTCTTTTTATATACCTAAGAACTCTTTGTCCTGCAACCCAATGTTGATCCTTCGGACAATGCATGAACTGTGAAAGAACTCCTACTACATAGCTAAGATCCGGTCTTGTTAGTGTAGCGTATATTAAGCTTCCCACTAACGACTGATATTTCCTCATATCTTTAAACTCTGCTCCACTATATTTGCTGAGTTTATGATTTACTTCAAGCGGTGTTGAAGCTTCTCTGCAATTCTCCATGTTAAACTTCTTCAGTAAGTTTAGGAGATACCTTTCTTGCGAAACATATATACCATGATTTGCATATGTGATTTCCATTCCTAGAAAGTATGATAACTTTCCTAGATCACTGATCTGAAACTCCTTTTCGAGCAATCTCTTTACTTCTTTGATTCCTTCTTCTGACGTACCTATGATTATGATGTCATCTACATAAATGCAAATGTAGATCATACCTTCTTCTGTTCTCTTGATGAGTAGACTTCCATTTGCCTTCGAACTTTGGTATCCAAGTTCATTGAGATATTTAACAAGTCTGTAGTTCCAAGCTCTTGGAGCTTGCTTCAGTCCGTAAAGTGCTTTTCTTAATCTGCAAACAAAATTTGGGTATCTGGAACTTACAAACCCTTGTTCCATGTAGACTTCATCTGATATATACCCATTCAGAAATGCATTTTTGATATCTAGCTGACTTAGCTTCCATCCTTTTGATGCTGCTATAGCAATCACTGTCCTTATGGTTGACATCTTTGCCATCGGACTAAAGGTTTCATCGTAATCTATGCCATGCGTCTGAGCATAGCCCTTGATAACCAGTCTAGCTTTGTATCTGGCTATCCTTCCATCTGCAAGCTTCTTGACTTTGAAAACCCATTTATTTCCGATTATTTTCTTACCATTTGGTTTCGGAACAAGTTCCCATGTCTTGTTCTCCTCCAATGTGCTGAACTCTTCCTCCATTGCTTCTTCCCATTGCTTCTTACCTTTAGCTTTGTCATAGTTCTGAGGTTCTTCATCATCTTTGATCATATATGCATAATTTTTCTGAGTTATATACGAGGTATCGTAAGAATACCTTGTTGGTTGCTTTCTTACCCTATTTGACCTTCTTGGTTCAAACTCTTCATGTGTATCTGAATACACATCTTCATCAAATCCCTGTTCATCTTCATTTCTCATACCTGATCCAATCTTGGACGTACTTGCTTGCATATAGTCTTCTTCTCCATTCACTTGCATATGTGATTTTCCTTTTTCTTTTCTTCTTATCTCTTCTTCAAATTCTTCCGTTGTATGACTTTGATTTGTATACCAGCTTTTCTGTTCATCAAATGTAACATCTCTGGAAACAGTAAACTGTTTTGTTAGAGGACTCCATAACCTGTAACCCATCTGTTTTTCATCATATCCGACGAACACATATTTCTCTGCTTTTGGTTCAAGCTTATGTCTGAGTTGCGATGGTACATACGCATAAGCTACTGATCCAAACACTTTGCAATGATCAAGTGTTGGTTTCTTTCCCCACCAAGCTTCATACGGGGTCATTCCATCTAAAGTTGTACATGGTAATCTGTTTACCAAGTATGTAGCTGTATTAACAGCTTCAGCCCAAAGATAATTTGGACAATCCTTTTCCTTTAGCATAGCTCGTGCAAACTCAACTAGAGTTCGGTTCCTTCTTTCTGCTACACCATTTTGTTGTGGTGTATACCTGCAAGTTATTTCTCTCTTAATACCTGCATTCCAAAGATAATCATTGAACTCTCGGGAGAAGTATTCTCCCCCTCCATCAGACCTCAGTCTCTTAAGCTTTTGACCTGTGAGTCTTTCAGCGTATGCATGAAAATGCTTGAAAGCTCCAAACACTTCTGATTTCTCTTTCAAAACATAAAGAGTTATCCACCTTGTTGCGTCATCAATAAATAGAACATAATACCTTGATCCGCTGATAGATCCTTCTTTTGTTGGACCCCATACATTTGTATGAATGAGTTCAAGTACTCCATCATGTTTGAATCCTTTCTTCTAGAAAGGTAACCTGTGGGCTTTTCCCATAAGCACGCACTTATGAATCATGTGTTGGTTATGTACATTTGGTAATCCTAGTACTGACTGATTTGAAATCATAGATTTAATTCCTTTTTCTTTGAAATGACCTAATCTCTTATGCCAGAGATCAAGTTCTATAATCACCTTTTCACCATGTGTGAGCAATGCTTGGCCAATGTTCCCTTGTACTCTTAAAGTAAAGATTCTACCTTCTTTCTTACCAGAGACGATCTGATTATATCCGTTCTCGGGATCTTCTATAAAAACTCCTTCATTTGTAAATCTCATTTAAAATCCTTTCTCAACTATCTGTCCCACACTAATTAAATTTTTCGGTATTGTTGGAACATACAAAACATTGGTTAGCAAATCTGCTCCACTCTTACATTTCACTTTTCCAATTGAATGTACACTATGCCTCGTATTGTCACCTGTTTGAACAGTGTGACTGGAACTACCTTTTTCCAATTCTGAGATTAGTTCTATATTTCCTGACAAGTGATTAGAACATCCAGAATCAATGTAAAATACCTTTAGGTCTTCGTTATCTGATGTGCGGATTGAGTTCATCATCAATGATGTATGACTTTCATTCTGTGTATCATTTGTGTAGTTGTTGTAGGTGGTGTTGTAGGATTGTCCCCAACTTCTTGCTCTACCTCTACCATAGCCTCCTCTTTGATTTTGTCTACCTCTTTGAAAATTACTCTGATATCTTCCGCTTCTGCCTCTGCTATTACTGTTCTGATTTTGATTTTATCCTTGTTGATTGTGCCAACAATCATGGGCCAGGTGATTACTTAATCCACAAATCCAGCAAGCCTTCTTGTTGTTAGTTTGACTACCTCTTCCTCTTCCAGAACCTCTTGCTCTTCCTCTGTCGGTGCCTTTAACTCTTGCGTAATAAGCCTGAGAGCTCGACTCTTCTTTGTGTTTTGACTTGCCTTTATCTGCTTTCTTCTTGTTCTTCATGTACATTGCAAAACTTTGTCCTTTATCTGCATCTCCTTTCAGGTCTTGCTCATATGTGAGCATCAAACCAAGCAACTGATTTAAATCTAGTACAAAATGATTTAAAGAAAGTTCAGTTGAGAGTACGAAAGATTTCCACCTTTCATCTCCTCTCAAACATGTCAGCACTTACGCTATCAATCTGTGATCTTCGACATCTTCATTTATGGATCCAAGACTATCTGCTAGATCCTTCATCTTAGTAACATAGTCACTAATACTTTGACTCGGCTTCTTTTTGAACGTTGTGAACTCGGACCATAAGCTAGCCTTCCTAGCTTTCGTAGTATTTTGGAAGTGATCTTCCAACGCACTCCATATGTCCTCCGCTTTCTCCAGACCTCTAATGTGCGGTAGTAGATGGTCTGTAACGATACTATAAATGTAAGCTCTTGTCGTTGCATCTTTCTTCTGCCACAGCTTCAGGGCTTCTAATTCTTCTTTTTCCGGTTGACTATCATCTTCGAAAGTCGACTTCTTTTCTTCTCCGGTCACATACATCATTAAGTCCTTACTCATAAGTAAGGCTTCCATGCGCATTACCCATGCGGGATAATTATCTCTATCCAATTTATCAATTTGGACATGATCTGCCATGATCTTCTTGTTTCTGTTACTTCCGGTGATCTTTTGAGAATCTTTCTGCTCTTCAGAATCTTTCTCGTTCTGGTTCCACTTGTGTGGTTAACCGGCTCTGGTGCCGCTCGTGGAACTAACCTGTTCTGAGAACGAACCTGGGCTCTGATACCACCTGTTGGGCCTTTATCTATAGCTCTGATACCACCTGTTGGGCCTTTATCTATAGCTCTGATACCACCGGTTGGGCCTTCTTTCGGCTTTAATACCAACTCTTGAGGATCTCACGACTCTGAGATCACTTCTTGATGGCCATAGCGGCAAAGGTTTGAACCTTGTCAAGTTTGCGGAAATTGCTGTGCCACCAAAAAAGGGTGAGCTAAGCTAGAGTGATATTAGAACACCTCTATAATCAGCAGTAGCTTAGCAAAGTTACTATCACTCAAACATATAAGACTGTGTTTTGAATTTACTGAAAAAATCCACTGGAACTTCACCGGACTGTCACCAGACCAACACCGTAATTATACCGGAATCAACTCCTATTCTGTTTGTAATTACTTCAAGTGAATATACATGAAGTGAGGAAGTGATGCATGAACTTCCTTCATTGAATGAACTCTTTCTGAAGTTTAAGGAAAAACTTCACCAGTTCAGAATGCCTCTTTTCGGTCAGACTTTGTACTGTGTGTACATATCCATTTCACTGAAATCTTTGATGAACTGATAGTAGAGATGTCTAGCTATAAGATAAGCTATCTCTCATACAAAACCTTAATTTACTCTGCGAGATATACTTTGTTGTTCTACCGGAAAACACGTTTTCTGAGAAAACTGTAACTGATCGAAAACATTTGTTTACTGAGAGAATACCGGGAACATGTTTATTTAACTAACTATAACTGTTAACGGTTAACGAACTTTCTATCATAACACGAAAATACTCACATTTCTTCACATACGAACAGTACGTGCAAACTTCCACATGAACATGTGTTTTCTATTAGAGAAGATGTGTACAACTAGCTTGGCCTCTTCTTGCTCAAGCTATGGAAACTCTCCTATACTGAGTAGTTTCTCTTTACCATCTCTCTCAGATGAATACCTGACATTTCAGGTTTCTGTTATTCATCTGTACATACGCGATCTCTGGCGTCTTCTAAAACTCTCTTCTCTTCTCTCACTCTGTACATACGCGATCTCTGGCGTCTTCTGTATCACTCTCTCTCTTTTCTGAACTCTAATGTGCTCTATTTAAACTGCGTGCTCTTCTCACGCACGTTCTAGCTCGCACTTCCCTCTTCTTTATTCTTATGCACATTCTCTCTTTATATACAGTTTGATTTGGTGTAACGAACTCTATCAAACTCTGATTCTGCAAGATTCTATGATGTACATAACGGTCGTGAATTTGTCCCTTCACTAAGGCTTTTGATTTTTCTGAAGATTCTGCTTTTTATCTTTCTTTGTCTGTATGTCAAATTCGTGAGTGATTCTTCAACAAAATAAATATCAGAATTCAAAGAATCCCACTCACTAAGTCTTTAAACTAGTAGCATATACATGTATTTATTTTGAGCATACCATCACATCCCAAGTTTTCATTCCTGAAATTTCTAGTCTGTTAAATGAATCTATTCATATCATTTCTAGTCTTTCATACTTCATACGAATTCATAATAATGTTTGCTATCTTGATCCTACTTAATTTTTCTTAAATTTGTACAAATCTTAATGTATTTATTTACATACAAAAATGTGATGCATATATTCGCAAAATAAAAGGATTTTTAAATTGAAAACCTTTCACTTGATTATTCTTTTCATCAATCTTCATCTCTATCCTCCTCATCTAGGAATTCTTTGTCGATTTTGTAGTCACTGCTTGTCCTTCATTTGAATAACTTAATTCTTTTCCCTGCAATTCTATTCCTCAATGGAGTTCCATCTAACTCTCGTAAAGCATAGGTACCTTAGAAAAAATAGAAACAACAACATAAGGATCAAACCATCATCTAGTTAATTTTCATCGTGCATCGTATTGGGTTTCAAAGTTACTATAATAAATGAGTACCCAAACCCCACACTCTATCAATCGTAGCCTAAGTCGATGTCTCGTATTGAAATAAATCTTATTCTTTAAATGTGATTCTTTTTGTTTTTTAATGGCTTCTTTTATATTTTCATTCCCTTGTTCTAATTGTTTAATTCTTAAAGTCAATAAATCTTCTCGTGATAAATTGTCTTCTCAATCTAAGCTCATCTAGTTTATTATCTAAGTGTGAATAGGAAAATTTGTCTTTTGACAATACATGAGTTCAGCCGGCATAAATCTAGTTGTTCTTGTGTACATCATCACGTCGGCCTATAAAGCAACTCAATCTTTCCATTCCCGTCTCGATTATAGGTTGTCGTAAGAGATAAGTGAATCCCATGGTGATCAAAGAATTCTCTTTCTTCTATAGCATCTAGCTCACCTCGATCCACTACTACTTTCCCAACATATCCATATCTGGATATCACTTCTTCTAAAAGAAATAGGCATACATTATACGTAGTGTCGGACCAAAGTGCTTGACCTTCTACATGATTTTTCACGTCTTCATGTGCAAGTACTGTTGGTGCAGGGCAATCAACAGTTGAAGTTTTGGGTAAGAATTGAAGTCAAGGAATGAAGAAAAGGCCAAGTCATGAAGCATGAAGGAAGTGCATATTCAGAAGATGAAGATGTGTACACATATGTACATTAATTTAGAGACAGCTCATATATATCTTTTGTATGGTCATAAGCGTGTACATATATGGCTATATATATAAGTAAAAAGTCGGGACAAATATGAGAGAGCATGTGAATAGAGAAATTGGTAGTTGTATGAGTCATTAGACATCTTAGAAGTGATTAGAATCTCTCTCATCACTCAGTTGTAAAATTCCTTCAAGAATGAAAGAAAATTCCGCTCGATGTTTCTGTGCATTCTCCTTCTGTACTTGATCATTTCAAGAATCCTTTTGTAGATGTCTAATTCCATAGTTTATGAGTCTATGGTTAAATTTTGAGAGCCTAATTGTAAACAGGCTGTGAGAATTACGAGTAGGAACATTCATATGTGAAGAAGTGTTCACTGTTTCCTGAAAGAGGCGCAATCTCGATGGTCAATGATTTGATCATTTCTCAGTGCATAGGTTAAATTTTTGCATGGCTAAGGAGTCAAATTTAAGTTAGAAGGTAAGCCATCTATGGCTAAAAGCATTTGTATAAACGGGTTCTAGATTGAGAGAACCAAGTGTTAGAAGTTACAGGTGTCTGAATCGACTTTTCAAAAGAGCAGTTTTAGACATAGGTAACTTGTTGAGATCATTTCTCAAGATCTACTGAATATTTTGGATTGATTCAACTTGGAGAAGGTGCGCAAACTGTAGGCAAAACTTTGTGCAAAGTTTCATAAAAAACTTTACACAATTGATAAGTTAATGAGAGAGATATGTGCAGCAGACTTTTTGTGTAGTCATCTCCTTCACAGGTTTTTTAAAATCTTCATAATTGATCATTGATCCTCTAAAATTCGTGAAGGTTTGAGTTACTCTTGTTATAGAAGTGCTCGAACTTCAAGAGTAGCTTGTTCTTTTGGAGATTAACACTCTCCATCAGTGGTATTAGAGCAGGAAGCATCAGAATTGAAGAAAGGAGGATCCCGACTGTTGCAGTCATAAAGAATTCAACATCCGAAGGTTCAAAAGGTGAAAGCTTGAGGGCAAAGCTTGAGAAGGAGGTCATACGACATCAAGGAAGACAAAAGGAACATTATTCAAAGTAAAGGTACATCTATTACTCAAAAAGTTTGAAGAATTCAATACATAGGTGAAGAAAGGATGGGAATTCTCTTCAGATAGAGAAGTTGGATAGAGAGAACTATCCAGCATGGTCAATGAGGATGGAAGCTCATCTTATGGGCAAAGACTTGACAAGTTATATCACAAGTGAAGAACAAAAGCCTGAGTTCAGAGATCCTAGTGTTCCAACTAGGGAGGAATTATCAGATTTGAAGAATTGGATGAAGAAAGATGCTCAAGCTAGGAGCATTATCTATATGGCAGTCAATGACTACTTGCTACCTCATATTAGAGGTCTTGAAAGTGCAAGTGATATATGGAATGCTTTGGAGGAGCATTTCCAAAACACCACAAAGTCAAGAAAGGCATCCTTGTGGGCATAATTTACCACTTTCAAGAAGAAGGCCTCTCAATCCATCTCAAACTATGTAACAAGGATGAAGGACATTGCAGATGCATTAGGAGCAGTTGATGAACACATTGAGGAGGATAAATTGGTAAGGAAAATCCTCACAGGTTTGAGAGGAGCTGACAAATGGAAGCCATTCATTTTGTCTACTGAATTATCACTTGATCATTTTACTCCTGACTTAAATCAGTTGCTAGGACATATGTTAACCTTTGAGCAGGATGTCAAAGGTGAAGGTGACAAAAGTGTAGGTCATGCAATGTATTCAAAGGATAAGAAGAAGAATATCAAAGGGAAGCAACAAGCAAATGAGGATGAAGGTACAACTAGCCAAGCTAACTTCCTAAGAGGAAGAGGAGGTGGCAAAGGTAGAGGAAGAGGCAGGAGTAATAAAGGAGTCAAAGCTTGCTGGATTTGTGGTAAGATAAATCATTTAGCTAATGATTGTTGGCATAATACTCAGAGTAATTGTGGATATAATCAGAATTTTAATTCAAGAGGAAGAGGTGGCAGAAATCAAAGAGGTAATTTCAGAGGTAGAGGTAGTAGAGGTTACTTTGGAAGAAATGCAGGTAGAGGATTCCAAAGCCAACAATACAACAATACCTACTACAATTATGCTTCAGATCAGAAGGAAGATTCAACATTGATAATGAATGCAACTTGTGAAAGGCAAAGTGAAGATCAAAGATTCTTCTACATTGACTCGGGATGTAGTAATCATCTGAGTGGTAACATAGCCTTGATGACTGATTTGGAAAATAAGGTAACTAATCATGTAGTTCAAACAGGTGATAGTACAAAGCACAATGTGAAGTCAATTGGATCAGTGAAGGCCAAGGATGGAAGTAATCTTTGAGTAAGGTTTTGTATGCTCCTACAATTCCTAAGAATCTGATAAGTGTAGGAAAAATTGTTGAAAAAGCTTATGAAGTTAGGTTCACTAATGAAGGAGTGTTTGTGGAAGACCCTAGTAATGGGTATAAACAGATTGTTTCAGGGAAGAAAGAAGGAAGATTGTTCACATTGAAGATCCAAGGTAATGTTGGTCATCCCTTGTTCACCTATGGAGGACATAAGATCTCTGAGTTAGATCTTTGGCACAAAAGGCTTGGACATTTCAATGAAAGAGGTATCAAAGATATGGTTAATAATGGTTCAGTGCTTGGGTTGCCTAATGTTGCAGGTCAACATATGACATACAGATGTGAAGCATGTCAATTAGGTAAGGCTCATAAGCAATCTTATTCCAAACATGGTTTTATGTATTCAGAGAAGCTTGAGTTGGTACACACAGATGTTTGGGGACCATCAAAGGATTTCAGTATCAATGGTTCAAGGTACTATGTGATTTATGTTGATGATGCTACCAGATGGATCACTATCTATGTGATCAAAGATAAGTCAGAGGTGTTCAATACATTTAAACATTATCATATGTATGTAGAGAGAATTACAGGTCATAAGTTGAAGAGATTAAGGTGAGATGGAGGGGGAGAGTATTTCTCTAATGAGTTTAGTGATTAATTGTGGAATGCATGTATAAAAAGGGAGATTACTTGCAGCTACTCTCCTCAACAAAATGGTGTAGCAGAAAGGAGAAATAGAACTCTTGTTGAGTTTGCAAGATCCATGATGAAGGAGAAAAATTGCCCAAATTATTTGTGGGCTGAGGCTGTAAACACAGCTAGTTATTTGATCAATAGGTTACCATGTAAAGCTTTGCACGGTATGACACCATATGAGGCATGGTGGGGTAAGAGACCTACTCTAGATCATTGCAAAGTATTTGGATGTTTGGCATATGCATATGTGCCATCACAATTGAGGCATAAATTGGAGCCTAAAGCTGAAAAATATGTGTTCATTGGATATGATGACAAGCAGATGGGATATAGGTTGTGGAGTCCATCCACAAAACAATTCTTAGTGTCAAAGGATGTTACATTTGATGAGCAAAGTACTTGGTATGCATGTACAATCAATATTTATGGAGGTAATGAAGAAGTTGTGAATCAAAAGAAAGGTATATCAAAGGTTCAGATATTTGATGAAGAAGAGAACAATGAAGTACAGGTTGAAGTTGAAGAAGTGCCAAGATTTGATCCAGAGTGTGATGAACCAGAAACCTCAAGGAGTGGAGAACTCAGAAGGTCATCAAGACACAAATGGCAACCTACAAGGTATAGCTATGACACTTCTTTTTTGGCTACCAAAGATTATGCTTATATGATAAAGGCAGATGAAGACCCTTCTACATATGAAGAGGCAAAAGGTAAGGAAAATTGGAAGAAAGCTATGCAGGAAGAGTATGATGCATTGATGGAGAATGACACATGGGATTTGGTTCCTAAACCAAAAAGTCAGAAGATCATTGGATGCAAATGGGTCTACAAGACAAAGAGGTATGCAGGTGGAAGTGTGTCTAGGTATAAAGCTAGACTTGTTGTGAAAGGGTTTGCTCAGACATATGGTATAGATTATGATGAGACTTATAGTCCTGTGGCAAAGATGACAACCATCAGGACACTCATAGCCATTGCTGCATGTAAAGGTTGGAAATTATGTCAATTAGATATGAAGAATGCTTTTTTAAATGGTTATATTTCAGATGATGTTTTCATGGAGCAACCCCAAGGATTCAGAGATAAAAGGTATCCAGATCATGTGTGCAAGCTCAAGAGAGCTTTGTATGGCTTGAAGTAGGCCCCAAGGGCATGGAATTATAGACTTGTGAAGTTCTTAAAAGAACTTGGGTTCCAAGTATCTAAAGCAGATAGTAGCTTGCTTGTCAAAGCAAGTGATGATGGGTTCATTTACATGTGCATATATGTTGATGATATAATTCTTACAGGTACAGATGAGAAAGGCATTCAAAGCCTAAAGAAACAAATGGAGAAAGAGTTCAAGATTGACTTGGGAGACTTGTCATATTTCTTGGGCATGGAGATCTCATACACTCAACATGGGGTGTATGTAACTCAAGAAAGGTATTTGAGAAACTTGTTGATCAAGTTCAAGATGAATGATTGCAGGGTAGCACCTACTCCAATGGAGGTGAATCATAAATTGAATAGATATGGAGGAGAAGAGTTCAAGGACATGAAGCTATATCAAAGTTTGGTTGGTAGTTTGATCTATGCTACATTAACTAGGCCTAACTTGTCATATGCAGTTGGAGTATTGTCTCAATTCATGCATTGTCCTAGGAAAGAACATTGGATTGCAGGACAAAGAGTGTTGAGGTACATTAAGGGTACACTCAAAGAAGGTTTGTATTATGGTTTTACATCAGATACAAACATCAAGGTCTATAGTGATACAGATTGGGCAGGTAATCCTGATGATAAGAGATCAACTTATGGATACTTATGTTATGTGGGAGATAAGTTAATTTCTTGGTGTTCAAAGAAGAAACACAGAGTTGCTTTGTCATCTATAGAAGCAAAGTACTAAGGTATGGTTGAAGCTGCAAAGGAAGTGATATGGCTCAAGACTCTCATGAAGAGTTTTGACATCATTCAGAGTATACCCACTATTCATGGAGATAACATGAGTTCATTGCATTTAGCTGCTAACCCTATTTTTCATGCCAGGACTAAACACATTGAGATTCAGTATCATTTTCTAAGAGAGAAGGTGATGGATAAAGAGATTGAAGTCATACATACAAAAGATCAAATAGCTGATATGCTAACCAAAAGCTTGGATGGACCAAAGTTACAGAGATTCAAAGACATTGCAGGTATAAAGAAGATAGAGATAACCTCAATCGGTGATTGAGGGGGAGCTATTGGTGCAGGGCAATCAACAATTGAAGTTTTGGGTGAAGAATTGAAGTCAAGGAATGAAGAAAAGACCAAGTCATGAAGCATGAAGGAAGTGCATATTCAGAAGATGAAGATGTGTACACATATGTACATTAATTTAGAGACACCTCATATATATCTTTTGTATGGTCATAAGCTTGTACTTATATGGCTATATATATAAGTAAAAAGTTAGGGCAAATATGAGAGAGCATGTGAATAGATAAATTGGTAGTTGTATGAGTCATTAGACATCTTAGAAGTGAGTAGAATCTCTCTCATCACTCAGTTGTAAAATTCCTTCAGGAATGAAAGAAAATTGCACCCGATGTTTCTGTGCATTCTCCTTCTGTACTTGATCATTTCAAGAATCCTTTTGTAGATGTCTAAGTCCATTTTTAATGAGTCTATGGTTAAATTTTGAGAGCCTAATTGTAAACAGGCTGTGAGAATTATGAGTAGGAACATTCATATGTGAAGAAGTGTTCACTGTTTCCTGAAACAGGCGCAATCTTGATGGTCAATGATTTGATCATTTCTCAGTGCACATGTTAAAGTTTTGCATGACTAGGGAGTCAAAACTTAAGTTAGAAGGTAAGCCATCTATGGCTAAAAGCATTTGCATAAACGGGTTCTAGATTGAGAGAACCAAGTGTTAGAAGTTACAGGTGTCTGAATCGACTTTTCAGAAGAGCAGTTTTAGACATAGGTAACTTGTTGAGATCATTTCTCAAGATCTACTGAATCTTTTGGAGTGATTCAACTTGGAGAAGGTGCGCAAACTGTAGGCAACACCTTGTGCAAAGTTTCATCGAAAACTTTACACAATTGATAAGTTAATGAGAGAGATATGTGCAGCAGACTTTCTGTGTAGTCATCTCCTTCACAGGTTTTTTAAAATCTTCATAATTGATCATTGATCCTCTAAAATTGGTGAAGGTTTGAGTTACTCTTGTTATAGAGGTGCTCTAACTTCAAGAGTAGCTTATTCTTTTGGAGATTAACACTCTCCATCAAGTACTATATATCTCATGCCATTGCTGCTTTTGGGCATAGTCACAAGGTCAACTACCCACTTGTAATGAATACAAGGTGGATAAGTCAGATGTAAAGGGTCTCTATGTTTGACTGAGGAATGTAACTAGCATGTGGCACATGTGCTCACAAAATCTTTCATAGTTACATACATCCTCCACCACCAATAACTTTCCCATATCTTTTCCTACATTGCTACAAAACCTTTATGACCAACCCATATGCTTTCATGCATATCTCTCATAACTTGCACTTGTAGACTTCTTAATCCTAATACTCTTTGTGGGTTTTTGACCTTCCTTTTAGCATGTCCCCAAAGATATCCATCTTTCAAAAAGGAGTTAAAAGGCTTCTTCTTTATATTTTGGAATTGACTTGCTGATCAGCTTGGGATAGGATGGAATGTACTCAAATAATAGCCTATATCTTTCCATTATCCCTCATATTCTTCATCTCTAAATCACTCATATGAAAAGGTAGATGGATCATACTTAATCAAGTTTATTCCTTGATCTATTGCTTCTTCATCATCATCAAATTTTGCTCGCGAGAGCATATCAGCAACAATTTTATGTTTTCTAGTAATATGTACAAAGGTTGGATTAAAAATTTGATAAAGTGATCCATCTTAACATCACAATTATCTCCAATAAAATATTCTTTATCTATTTTTAAGGGAGTGACTAATCCCTGTTGATATATTTAGGTAGTGATGTGTGTGAACACTCTAGGACCGCCGGGGCACTTTTTTCCCTCTTTAGGAGGTTTTTTTCCCCCGGCTTGTATATACGCCTATTGCCCTAATGGGCTACTTATCTTTGTACATTCTCTAGTAATACATTCAGTCTTATGTGTTGTGCTCCAAGCTTCTTCTTCTTCCTTGTGTTGTTCGCGTGCTTCCGCAGACGTCTAACTCCAACAATTGGTATCAGAGCAGGTCGTTGCTTCTTCTAGGGCGCCGTCGACACTCCTCCGTTTGCAGTCTCAGATTCGCACAAAATTTGGTGAGCATACTCAGGGTGTTTCCGAGATCAAAACAGCTTCGTTGTGTGGTGCCGAAATCGCGATCTGAGCTCGTTTCGGCCTCCGAACGCACTATCGCAGTGCTTGTGCAGGCTATTTCGTCCTTTTGTGCCAAAGGTATATACCAGTTTCTGTTCGCCAGTTTAAGCGTCTCGAAGTCTGCTACAGGTCTAGCAGAACTCGTGTGGGCAGTTCTGTTCAACTTTTTGAGATACAGTCAATTTTCTGCATCAAGGTATTTTAGTCACCGGCCATGGCTGAAAGCAGTGATGTATTCCGTATGTTGGCTGTTGAGGATAAGTTGGATGGTACCAACTACCCATTATGGGCTTATATGATGCGACATGTACTGGTTGCAAAAGGATTGTGGAACATTGTGCAGGGTGTTGAAAGACGTCCTGTTACACCTGTAACGACAGGTACTGCAAATACAGGTGTTGGAGCTGATGAAGATGGTGTCGAAGATGATATTCCGCAGATTCCTGTTCGTGCTTCTGTTTCTCTTGCACCTACTGCAGAGCAGATTCGATGGGATGGCAGAGATGCCCAGGCACATGCATTGATAGCTTTGTCTGTCAAACGTGCCATTATTCCTCACATTCGCTCTTGCAGAACAGCAAAGGATGCTTGGGATACACTTACCACTTTGTACCAGGCTAGGAATGAGGCTCGTGTTGCTTACCTCCGAAAACAGTTGGAGAGTGAGCACATGAATGAAGGTGATTCGATGGACAGTTTTCTTACAAAGATCAAAGACCTGAAGGAACAATTGATTTCTGCTGATGAGGTTATACCAGATAGCTCACTTGTGCAGACCGTTCTGAATGGCCTTCCTGATTCATATCAGAGTTTTGCCTCTACTCTTCGATTGATGATGAAAGGCAATCCGAATGCCTTGTCATTTGAGGAATTAGTCTCTGTTCTGTTGCAGGAAGATCAGTCCAGGCAGAACAGGTCCATTATGCGTGTTGCAGATCAAGCTTTCCTGGCTAGTCAGAAGGGCAAAGGAAAATGGAGCTCTTCTACTAGTAAGCAGAAATCTGCAAATGCTGCACAATCGAAGAACCAGGATAAAGATGAGAAGAAATCAGAAAAGCAGAAATTGTTCTGCAAGTACTGTAAAGGAAATGATCATATTATAAAGAACTGTCCAAAACTGGCTGCTAAAGAGGCAAAGAAGAAAGAGGCTGGAATGGTTGTTGCAGAGGCCTCTACACCAAAAACAGAGTCTGCAAATCTTGTGCAGGAAGAAGAATGGGCGTTTACTACTGTCTGCAGTTTTGACCCATCTTCTCATGATCAGTGCATGTCTGCAGTAGACTCAGATGTTTGGTACTTTGACAGTGGGGCGACCAAACATATTACCTCGCAGCGCAGTTTCTTCTCTTCACTCGAGCCTGCCCCTACAGGGAATACTGTCACATGCACCAATAACTCCTCTTATCCTGTTATGGGAGTTGGTAAGATCATTCTGACTACTGCTGATGGTAGTTCTTTCACTTTGTCAGATGCTTTATTTGTGCCAGGGATCAAAAAGAACCTGTTATCAGTTTCTGCATTAGCCAAGATTGGCTTGGTTGTGAAATTCGTTGATGACAGGTGTACAGTCCATGATCTCTCAAATGGCGATGTGATTATTGCTTCTGGCATTTTATGTCGTGGGCTATATAAGCTCATAGACTATGAAAGATCTGTGAATGATTCGGCATGTGTAGTTCATGATTCTCAGGCTATGTCAGATGCAAAGCTTTGGCATGCACGCTTTGGTCATCTGAATTTTGCTAGCTTGTTACGCCTGCAGAAATCTGAAATGGTGTCCTCTTTGCCCAAACTTGAGGCACCTGGAAAACATGTTTGTGAAGGCTGTATTTTGGGCAAAATGCAGCGTTCTTCCTTTCCAAAAGATGGTTCAGTTCGGGCTATTCAGAAATTGCAGCTTGTACATAGTGATGTCTGTGGTCTTATGCAGACACCCTCTTTTGGAAATTACCTTTACTTCGTGACTTTCATTGATGATTTTTCCAGGCATGCATGGGTATATCCACTCAAAGCAAAGTCCGAAGTGTTCATGTGCTTCAAACAGTTTTTGGTTTTGGCTGAAAATCTGTCAGCATGTAAAATGGGCACCCTCCGTTCTGATCGAGGGGGGGAATATATGTCTTCAGATTTTAATGCATTTCTGGCTGAACGTGGGATAAAACACCAGTGTACAGTGCCGTATACACCTCAACAGAATGGAGTTGCTGAACGAAAGAACAGGTCACTCATGGAGATGGCGAGGTGCATGGTCAAAAGTCAGGCTTTACCACATAGTTTCTGGCTTGAAGCTGTCATGTGTGCAGCATATGTACTGAACAGGTGTCCCACCAAAGCGTTGCAGTCTATCACTCCATATGAGGCTTGGCATGACCGCAAGCCATCTGTTGCTCATCTGCGTGTTTTTGGTTGTTTGGCATATGCATTAGTGCCTGAACAACATCGCAGAAAATTGGATGATAAGGCAGTAAAATGTATTTTTGTTGGGTACAGTTCTGAAAGTAAAGGCTATCGTCTGTATCATCCACAGACTAAACGCATTCTGGTTAGCCGTGATGTTGTCTTTGTGGAAGATGCTATTCAGCCATTGCTTTCATGTACTAAGGAGACATCTGTTAGCTCCAAAGACATGTATGATACTTTGATGCCTCTTTTTACAGGTGGACAGGCTAGCGCTGGTCCTAATGAGGCAACTTCTCAGCCTTTGCAGGTTTCATATGATGATGCAGATCATTCCATTTCTGATGCAGATTTACATGATGCACTTGTTGATGAGAGAGCTGATATTGAACAGGCAAAAACTATGCCAAAATGGCTGGTGCAGACTTTGCGTGACAGCAAATTAGATGCACCTTTGTCATATCGTACTCGTTCAGGCTCTCATAGTACCTCCTTTGCATCAGATTGCTATGCTATGGCTGCATCTAGTCTCTGTGATGAGAATGAGCCTGTTTCTTTTGATGAAGCACAAAATTCAGAAAATTGGATGGCTGCTATGCAATCTGAATATGATGCTATAATGAAGAATGGTACATGGTCTTTATGTGACTTGCCTCCTGGCAAGAAGGCCATTGGCACTAAGTGGGTATACAAGCTGAAGCATAAACCTGATGGTACAGTTGACAGGTATAAGGCTAGGCTTGTTGCAAAGGGTTATGCGCAGGAAAGAGGCATTGATTTTGATGAGACCTTTGCACCTACATGCCGTATGACTACTGTTCGGAGCATTTGTGCACTTGCAGCCCATCATGGTTGGAATGTACATCAGTTGGACATTAAAACAGCATTTCTGAATGGTGACTTGCATGAAGAAGTGTATGTTTTTCAGCCCCGTGGCTTTGTGCAGAAAGGGCATGAAAACCAGGTGTGCAGGTTAAAGAAGGCGTTATATGGTTTAAAGCAAGCACCACGTGCTTGGTATGAGAAAATACATGCCTATCTGATTGCACATGGTTTTGAGAACAGTCCAACTGAAAGCACCTTATATGTTAAGCGTGCTAATGATGTGCTTCTGATCATTGTTGTCTATGTAGACGACATGCTGCTCACTGGTCCTCTTGAGAAGCATATTGCTGATTTCAAGGCTGATTTGCATGCCTCATTTGAGATGTCTGATTTGGGGCATTTGCATCACTATTTGGGCATTCAGTTTATGCAAGTTGATGGTGGAATGGCTTTGTGTCAAACGAAATATATTGACACATTATTGCAGTGTTTTGGCCTTGAAGACTGTAAGCCTATTGCCACTCCTATGGAGACAGGTTTACGATTGAGTCTTCATGATGCTGGAGATGCATTTGATGCTGTTCTCTATCAGCAGGCTGTTGGATGCTTGATTTACTTATGCATTACTCGGCCAGATATTCAGTTTGCTGTCTCACAGATGAGCAGGTTTATGCATTGCCCAGGAGTCACGCATTGGAAAGCGGTTAAGCGCATCTTTCGCTACTTGAGTGGTACTCGGCTACTTGGGTTGTTTTATCCCAAGGGTGGATCACTACCGCCAGATTTGCATGCTTTTTCTGACTCAGATTGGGCTGGTTGCTATGACACTCGTGTGTCCACCAGTGGTTTTTGCTTCATGCTTGGTAGCTCATGTATATCTTGGTTGAGCAAGAAGCAGCCTACTGTGGCCACTTCCAGTTGTGAGGCTGAGTATAGGGCAGCTTTCACAACGACTGTTGAGTGTGTGTGGCTCAAACGCCTTATGGCTGATTTGGGTGTTGGCCAGTCTTCTGCCACCACCATCTTCACTGACAGTCAGAGCGCATTGGCAGTTGCGAGGAACCCTGTGTTCCATGCTCGCACTAAGCACATTGAGGTGCATTATCACTATGTCAGGGAGAGGTTCTCTACTGGGGAGATCAGCTTGGCATATGTGCCCACGCAGGAGAACATTGCAGACCTTTTCACGAAGGCTCTGCCTAGGGAGAAGTTTGAAGCTTTCCGCAAAGCTTTGGGCTTACTTCCTTTTGTGGAGTGATTTCCACATAGCTCGGCACTTCCTTATACATGAGTGCCAGCTCCTTGTTCACCGCATCACTCCCAGGGGGGATTTGTTGATATATTTAGGTAGTGATGTGTGTGAACACTCTAGGACCGCCGGGGCACTTTTTTCCCTCTTTAGGAGGTTTTTTTCCCCCGGCTTGTATATACGCCTATTGCCCTAATGGGCTACTTATCTTTGTACATTCTCTAGTAATACATTCAGTCTTGTGTGTTGTGCTCCAAGCTTCTTCTTCTTCCTTGTGCTGTTCGCGTGCTTCCGCAGACGTCTAACTCCAACAATCCCCATAGCTCTCTTTTAATTTGAGGATAATTTCACTGTGTATCATGCAAAATTTTCACACCAAAGTGAATTGCATATCTTTGCTCCTTCTCATCATTCTCACCAATGACCCAACCTATACCAATAGGACTAGAATCAATGGTTAGGATTACAAGGTTATTTTTTTAATAATCAATCCTTTTCAAGATTGGAGCATTGATAAGCAATTGCTTCAGTCTTCTCATATTTTTTATATGTTCCTCTGTCCAGAAGAATTTCTTTCTCTTTCATAATAGATCATATAACGGGTTTGCAACATGAGCAAAGTGAGGAGTCCAGATTACATAGAAGACACATGCTCCTAAGAATCTCCTCACTTCAATAACATTGCGACATACCTCTGAAATATTACTAATGGCATCAACTTTATGTGGAGATGATCGATGGCCAAAATGCCCACATAGATGTCCGACAATCAAAACTTCATTGACACAGATTCTCTCATAGTCAAAAATATGATCGGAGACAAACTTCCTACATCTAGATGAATCTAAAGTCACATCCTTTTCCCTTTGCACACACCTTTTTATCGGAATATCATCGATAAAAGTCATAGTTGCTTTGGGAATGAAGTCATGTAAGACTAGGTTCATAGCATTCATCATGTGTGCTATGGAGTTTGTTTCCCCTTGAGGTAAAGTACACATACGTACTAGACCCAAAGGAGTTTTCATCGTGGTTATATCTCTACTTTCGATGGCTAATTGAAATTGGTCATATCTTGAGTACAGGTCACCCATTGAATAGATGGTGTCCGGAAAATGCCTTTGCAAACCCATCTACAATGGGGCCTATTCCTACATTTCTAATAGTGATGTTATTAACAGGTTGCAAATCATGTATGAAGCATAGCTTTTCATTCTTTTTAGTTACCTTGAACCACCTATTTGAATATGGTGTTGATGATGGTTCTAGGATTCTCATGCCAATCTTCTCCTTTAACAATCTCATCAGCTCAGGTAAATGAGCCTTTCAGACTGGTATCCGTCAAAGATTCCACGTAATATGTGGTAGGGTAAATATGATCATTGGAGCTAAAATCTTTAGATCAGCACATCTTATCTTGTGTGGGAACAAGGAAGATGCCTTTCCATGATGCATGATCATCTTTCTAAATTGATCTTTTTCACACTCTAAAAGAAATTCTTCTCCAAACTTTATATATTTCATAGTCTCCTCAGTAAATGTGTGTCCTATCTTATATCGGTCTCTAAGAATAGGATCTTCAAAAACTCGTCTAATTATGTCATAGCTCTCTTTAGGCAATGGGTGAGCTACAGGTTTAATTTTCTTTTCAATTGTTTTATATTTAGTATCAATCTTGACTTCATGTTCTACGAAGAAATTAGCAATCAGCTGATATTCCTCAATAGAGGCAAGAATGATAAGTTTTGATTCTAATTCTTCTTGAAGAGCATTCTCGAGTTCTTCCATCAAAGTAGAACTTTTTGAAAGCTCAATCATACATTCGATATTTTCTTCAGGTGAAACTAATCCTAAATTTTTGAAATATTATTCATTTCATTTTCTAAATTTATTTGTAAGTTTCTCTTTTTTAAAAAAATTTAAACTAGTAATAGAAGTGGGAACTAAAAAATTCTTAAAATTATATATATCGTGAGGCAAAACATCAATCCATTGTACACTATTTCTTGCTCAATAATGGAATCTAACAAAAATTTTGATCGTATTAGGCCCCAAATTCTCTTACAAGTGGTGAATCTTCACACAAATGATTATATGAGTCAATGGGGTTTCTCATAGGTTTTTCCTATTTCTTGAATGATCGAGATAGACTGTCATTACTTGCAAGGAATCCATTCTAGATTTAAAACGAATTCTTGCATATTTTGATCCATCATTCATCGCTTTTGTTTCGTTCCTCATTTCTGCTATAAATGGTTATCCGAGAATCACTTCATATGAGCAGTTCTCTTGTACATCCCTGATCCATTATGGGTTGTTCTCATTCTCCAACCATGATCTTTGTCAGTGGGCCATCTAAATTTATCGAAGAATTTCTTTGATATTACATTTATCTCTAAGCTTGAATCAATCAGGGCCAGAGCTAAACATGAATCTTTTTTCATCACCAATCCACATTTTAACTTTTGGGGTTCCTCGTGCCCAAAAAAATCGTATCGAATTGACTTTCACCTTTCATCATTTCATCATCAAGAATATTGGACCCAAAAAGTTTTTTTTTTACACTTCCTATTGTAATATCATCATCCTCATCATTGTCGCTATCACTTAACATGATAGCCTCATTCATTGCTAAGGTTTCCTTAGCAACATCTTGCATATTCTCATCTTGAGGTAGTGGAAACCGTCTTCTCATAATAATTCTTATAAAGCTATCCTTGAACTCGGGTTTTGCAACTGAAAACACTTGCTCAAGGGACATAGTAACTTGGCTTTTCATTAATATATCATTCAGAATCTCTCTAGCATCATTCTTCTTTTCAAGTTCCGAGATCATAATTGCTCGTAGAGTCTTCCTAGCTTTCTTTTTCCCTTTTTCCTCTCCTTTTTTTTTATTATTTTTATTATTTTGATTTTGATTAATTTTAGCTACAAGTTTCTTTCCTTCTTTAATAGATTTTTTCTTTTCTTCTTTAGTGGGGGCATTCTGATTTTCTTGCACTGGGGTATCCTCATCTAATGGCTTCTTTCCTTCTTTAATTATTTTTCTTTTTTCTTCTTTTGATAGATTTATAATATCTTCAAAGTGCACTCTTTTTTCATTATCGATATTTCTCTTTTCATTTTCTCTAGTTTGTCTTCTCGTCACTCTTCTATCTACCTCATTTTGTATGTCATCTCATCTCCATTTCTCTTCAACATTGGCAATATGAGAATATACAGAGGATTGATCAACAGGACATTGCCATGCAATTTTGTGCATGATTTTGTCTCTAGCTCTTACCAATGCCTCTGCAGAATAGGGATTGACTTGTAGTTGATTAAGCCCTTTCCTCTAATGGCTCTAGCCTAGCTGCTGAGATACTGGCCGATGCATTAGAGATAGTTAAATTTCATACAATTTCTTCATACCCCCTTTGCCCCAATTGACGGCCAAAGAAAGTCGCATTCTAAAGTCACATAATTTTCTATCGACTTCAACAACAAGTTGATTATCCTTTGCCAACTTTAATTCATCACAGGCATATGTCACATGATCTTTTACTATCACACCAAACACACCTTTTATTAGTATTTCTTTGGAAAGTTGGCTGAGCAGTAATCTGAGTAGGAGGAACCGGATGATAAACTTGTTGAGGAGGAGTAAATTGTGGCATGTGTCTACATGTGTGAAAAAGAGTCCCTCCCCTCTGGGTGCGTCAGATGGAAGAAGGGCCACCATCGTCGGATTAGAAAGGGGGAGAGAGAGAGAGAGAGAGAGAGAGAGACTCCTCTCAACTACTGCACGATCACATAGAGATAGAGAGGAGAGAGAGAGAGAGAGAGAGACATGGCAGACGCTTACAAGTTTCATTCATAATAAGTAAGGGTGAATACATATGCATTAATCAGTCAATGTGTGAGAACATGTGGGTGTGAGAGACTATGAATGCATCAAGTTGAAAATTTTTTTTGGACAACATATCAGAGATATCTAATGCATACCAAATGAAATATATAGTCTTGCACTATCAACGATAGACTTTAGGCAATAAATCACTTATGTGTGTATTGGTTAGCTTGTATGTGTTTTGTTCGATTTGCATGTGATTGTTATTTGTTAATGTTTGTGCAAGCATGTCATATGCATGTAAATGATCATGTCAGGCAGGTATAGAAATATTGAGCAATAAATGGTTGTAGATAATATTGAGCAATAAATTGGTTGTAGATGTAAAAAGATAGAGTATGAACAAAAGATGCATAAAGGGCAATGAGATAAAAGATAGAGTGAAAGTATTAAAATTGAATGTGTGTTTTTTATTATTGATACATATGTTGTTTTTCTTTAATGCTTCTTCTTTCATATGACCTGAAGCTTTTGAAGTAAAGTGAAGATATTGAAGTGAAGCAAAGTGGTGATCTTCTTTTTGTGTTGTAGCCGAGAAGGCCAATTGACTTCAAAAATTATCATTTCACATCCACATTGTAGCAGCATTCTTGATTATCATAGTTGTTACACCCATCATTACTCTAATTTATATTCTGTATTTAGATTTTCCTCATCGATCTTATTACGATCAGATATGATGTATTAGTCAATTAGAAGATATTTTGAGAGCTTACTTGTGAACATATCATTTGTTTAGGATTTTATTTACCATAGTAGATTTATATCAGTTGTGTGTTCATGGATGTAAACTCTTCCACTAAAGTAAATGCATCTTCTAGAATCATTTCAAATCAAACAAGGAATATTCCTATAGATCAGAATGCCATTTATATTTTCCTTTCTACATATTTATTTCCTAGGGAAAACAATACACATCAAAACCATAACATTCCAAGAGACAAAGAAACGATCAATTGTCTTATTTGTGAATATTTGCTTCTTACGGGACAACATTAGGTCTCATTCACTTTCTAAACTTAGTTAAGTTGTTTTTTATCACATGCATCCGGTAGGTCATTAGCATATACGTACATCTGTTTTGAAACTTTTGATCTAGTATTATTAAGATCGAGGATTTTATTTATAGTGTCATATTTGTTCTACCATTTCACCACAGTGAGCCAAGGGATGTACGATTCTCCAAGAAGACGCATACCATGTGCAAAACCCGCCCGCCGGATAGGAGCGATGCAACTCATCCCACATCAGAGCATGATCCAACCCCTAGCTTCTCGTTCCATCATCACAACCGAAATCCCATCGACAATGGGTAATTAGTGCCATCTAACTTGTCCTCAATAGCCAACATACAGAATACATCATTTCTTTCAGTCATGGCCACTGACTAAAATACCCTGATGCTGAAAAATGATTTTATCTCAAAAAGTTGAACAAAATTACCCTGTCAAGCTCTACTAAACATGTGGAAGACTTTGCGGCACTTGTACTGGCGAGCCGAAACTTGTGTATATATTTGGCACAAAAGGACAAAATTGCCTACACAAGTGCTACGATAGTGCGTTCAAAGGCCAAAACAAGCTCGGATCAAAATTTCGACACCACATAGCGAAGTTGTTTTGTACATGCTCATCTATTTTCATGTGATTCTAAAATGGTGATCTGAGGGGTGTTGACGACTCCCTAGATAAGGTGGCGACCTTCGCTGATACCAATTGTTGGAGTTTGAGATCTACAGAAGCATGCGAATAGCACAATGAAGAAGAAGAAGCTTCGAGCACTACAAACAATTGTGAATGTATTACCAAGTTAATTTACAAAGATAAGTCACTCGTTAGGGTTACAAGCATATATACAAGTCGGGGAAAAAACCTCCTAAAGAGGAAAAAAATACCTCGGTGGTCCTAAGTGTGTTCACACAAATCACTACCAAAATATATCAACAAGAATATATTGAGGAACACAAAAGCATAAACGTTGAGGAATATATTGGTACCAAGAACTTTGTGCTTGGTACCAAAAATTCACGTATATGGCTTTTAGAATAGGCCACAAGGAAGCACCTGTTGTGTTAAGCATGCATTCAATATGCTTCTCACCATTTTGTTATATGCGAATAATAAATTCCTCGTTGGTTTTGATAAGGTATGGCTGATTCAATTCCTCTTTTGAAATGTAATTAGCATGATTTTAAAATGCACATTTGATTTATAAATTTATAATGGAGGTATTGTATTATAAGAAAAAGCGACTATATCATAGTGTAGATATATGCTCAGCAACTACAAACCTTCACGACATTTGAAATTGTATTACTGTTAAGACTCCACCAACAAGCTATTTCATGTCTCCTTTATGAATGCAATACAAGGCTAAATGTACAATCTGCGATTTTTCATGTGAGCAAGCTTATGAATAACCCAAGACCAATGCATTGAAAAGCTATTAAAAGGATCTAGTTTTTCACAATGCGGATGCAATTTGGGTTGTTATACCCCAGAGAGGGATTAACTCTGCCATCAATTTTACATCTTTTTTCACTATGAGTAGGTTGTATGTTTCATACATGCCAGAAGTGGATTTTGCTTTATTTTTGGTATCATACGTTTTTTATCTGAACAAAAACGACTCAAGCTGTAGGTGCAAAGCTCAGAACAGAGAAAATTTCACAGGAATCAGTTCACTGTATTCGACCCTCATGTCTTTTGGCTGACTTGAGAGTGTTGGAGCAAAATCCATCACCACAATTATTGACATTCAACGCACACTCATACTAATATAGGTTAATTGTTCATCACATCTGTCCAAAGAGTAATTCTTTGTTGGAAATATCAACATGCCTTATGTGATCCTTGTAAGACTTTTCAGCAAGTCTACAAGGATCATACGTTTGGTCTGAACAAAACGTATGATACGTTTTTTATCATACGTTTTTTATCTGAACAAAAACGACTCAAGCTGTAGGTGCAAAGCTCAGAACAGAGAAAATTTCACAGGAATCAGTTCACTGTATTCGACCCTCATGTCTTTTGGCTGACTTGAGAGTGTTGGAGCAAAATCCATCACCACAATTATTGACATTCAACGCACACTCATATTAATATAGGTTAATTGTTCATCACATCTGTCCAAAGAGTAATTCTTTGTTGGAAATATCAACATGCCTTATGTGATCCTTGTAAGACTTTTCAGCAAGTCTACAAGGATAAGCTTGCCAAGATTTCGGCAAGCAAGGGGACTTGTTGCAGCGGTAACACTTCTGAGCTCTGAGCTGAAAGTCCAGGTTCGAATCGCATCAATCAGCTTACCATCAAGCCTTGATATGGAGAATAAAAGGGTCCCCTAGATGTGTGCGCTTCTTCTTTCCAACCTAAAAGGAGTACGTCATAGGATAGAACTCGAGGGAAAAAAGAGAAAAAGGGTTAGTCTTTGCTTATTTTCGCAGATTCATTTGTCCACATCCCGATAGTTTTCTATACACAAATGCCTGTCGAATGCACATTCCCAAGACCACTGGAGCACTTTTTTCACCTCCTGTCTACACCGTACTTCCAGAAAGGCTTTGATCTGTGTTCATCCTTGATGAGATACAAATTGCTGTGTTCTGTGTTGCTTCTTTCAGATTTCAAGACTAAAAGGAAAGTAAGTCATAAGACTGTAACTCCTTGAGCAAAAACAAAACAAAAGTACATCTTTGCTCATTTCCGCAGATTGGTCCAACACATTTCGCTGGTTCTATAGACATAAATGCCAAATGTTGATTGCACACTCCCAAGACCACTGAAGAACTTTTTTCTCCTTCTGTCTACACGGTACTTCCAGAAAGGCTTTGATCTCTGTACATTCTTGATGAGATACAAATTGCTGTGTTGAGCTGCTTGCTGCTTCTTGCAGCGCTATTCTAACAGGCAGGTGGGTTAATTTAAAAACTTGAATTTACAGTGACATCATCAATATCCATAGTTTTCCACTTCTCCAAAGGTGGGTAAATAGGACTTCTGTCCCGGAAGTACATATATTTCACTTCTGCCCACAAAGTTCATTAGCAGTCTCATTGCCCCCAAGGTAGGGTAGATAAAAACCCTGTACTTACAGAGTATGTAGTTGATTTGTAGCAGCATATTAACTATCATCACAATGAATAATTACACGTTCTTCCAACATGGTTACTAGATTTTAAAAAAACCTTTTACTTGGAGAGCACATGCACTTCATGTGTAGCAGCATTACTAACCATCATCAACATTAATGATTTTACATTTTCCCAAGGTTAAAAAAACTTATGATCATAGACTACATGTATCTCATGTGCAGATGCAAACCATCAACAACAAAAATTTCACATTCTCTTCAGAAGGCACTAGAAACATAAAAACCTTGTGCTCACAGATTACATACATTTCATATGCGAGAAGGCCACAAACTGACAGTCAATATCAACAGTGATCACAACCTGACGGTCAATATCAACAGTTTTTCTCTCTAGAAGATGTGTGAATAAATCATTATAGCTGAGAACATACGTTTCATTTATAGCATGACCATAATCAACATCAATACTATTCCATCGCTGTGAGGTGATTTGAAGCCCATGCTTGCACGTGTATTTCATGTGGGACCAGTCAATAAGCTTATCAGGGTGAATGGTTTCCCATCTTCCCAAGGTGAACAAACAGAAAACTGCACTCTCCTTACATTATTTTCTATCTGAAAAGTCTCATTGAGACTATACCCTGATATTTGTTCCTTATTATCCTTTAACCCCCCTTGTAGAAGGGGGAACATTCAATAAGCATAAGTATGAATGGTTTCCCATCTTCCCAAGGTGAATAAATAGAACATTGCATTCTCCTTACATTTGTTTCTACCTGAAAGTTCTCATTGATCCCTATACCCTGACATTTGTTCGTCATAATCGCTTCATAATTAAACGCCCCTAGTAGAAGGTAGAACAATCACCCCTGCCAAATAGAACCACAACAGAGACTCCTTGCCAGATAGACAACAATCCCTTGATTCAACACAGAATTTCATAATCCGGCATAAATCATGTTAGGAAACTATCATTACAAGTAAAACAGATAACCCTTGATTCAACACTGAGGCTTCCGTAATCTTACTTGTTTTGCCATACATACATCCTGTCAGGTAGGCAGAACAATGCAGTACATAGATCCATAACAATGCAGAAACTCAAAACACCACTTGTAACTACAAGGAATCTCGCATACATTGATTCATTGTTTCTTTTGTTCAAAACAACTATCGTATGAAGTCCACAAAAGCCGCATCCAATTTTACTGCTCATATCATGGATTACAATAAGACCAAATCGAAGTAGTGGTAACAACAGAATATTATTGCTTATATCATGCATTATGAGATTTAAAGCAAACCACAACAGAAAACTATAACCATCCTTGAGTCAACACGGGTCACCTTTGTAATCTATAGCATATGTTGTAGTACAGCAGTAAGTTGAAAGGCACATGTCAGAATGCCCCTCTTTCTTAACCAAAATTGTACAGATGTTCAAAACATTCAGCATATTGATTTCTTCAAAAATATGCTCAAAGTCATAGATCACAGGATGCATTAGAACATCAGGCAAATTGAGAACAGTGCACAAGGCATTGTGACCCAGAAGAATCTAATTAGACACCAACACTTGTTCAAAACAATTAGCATGTTTTACTCTGCCAAAATTACATTCAATTGTACTGCTCACAACAGTAATAGAAAATTGGGAAAATCAAGATCGGTGTGACAGTTCTCAATACATTGTACATTCATTGAGTATGCCTCAAAATTATAGAATGGATCAAATCTTGAAAAGCAAGCCTCCATGGGCAGCAAAAAATGGGGCAAAGACCAGGGATTCCACTGCCATAAGCTTGATAAGAATGTTCAGGGAAGGCCCAGAAGTATCCTTTAGCGGATCACCCACAGTATCACCTATTACTGCAGCTTTGTGGGCGTCAGAGCCTTTTGGCCCCAGGCTGCGAGCATGCTCTGAATTACCAGCCTGTCAGAGTACAAACACAAAACAAGGATAAACATCCATGAATATTTGTTGAGCCTATTGGAATGTTTTCACAAATATACACTCAGGTAAGCAGTTGTACAAGGAAGTACAGCCTTTTTAAGTAACACAACATCTTCCATTCTGATACAACCTGAAAACAAAACAAACCTCGATGTATTTCTTAGCATTGTCCCATGCACCTCCAGTATTTGATGCAGAAATTGCAATCTAATCCAAGACAAGCACTTTGGTTATTATTAAATTCAAAAAATTAAAGAAATACAAAAAATTAGATAAGCACTTTGCATACACACACATACACACACACACACACACACACGCATGTATACACACACAGTGACACAACACATGCGCACAGGCACACATATAAGTATGTACGTACATACATACATGCATGCATATATACATAGATATGCATACATTTATACATATATATGCATACATATATACATATATATGCATACATACATATATGTGCATACATACATATATATGCATACATATATACATATATATGCATACATATTTACTTATATATGCATATATACACACACACACACACACATATATATATATATATATATATATATATATATATATATATATATATATATATATATATATATATATATATATATATATATATATATATATATATATATATATATATATATTTCGTTTGTTTTTATTTCTTTATGTACTAATCTGATTGAATTTCTTTTTCTTTATGTTAAAAAAAAACATATCGAAAGTTAAAAAAACAATTAATAAAGTATATAAATGATGGTTATCTTACCTACTTCTTTTGTATGTTTTTTGTTTTTATTCGGTCACTTTTTCTTTCTTTTTTTCATCATGAAAAAATATCCCTGATTTACGTATCAGTTTGAGAAAAACTGATTGTTGATTTATATATATATATATATATATATATATATGTGTGTGTGTGTGTTTTTTTTTAATAATTTGTTTATTTATAGACATGTGTATGTGTTTACACATCTGTGTGTTTATGTGTTTTGAAAACAGAAAGCTCCAACAACTTTTTACACTTGTGTTGTAGATTATTCACCTGAACTCCAGAAACTAAAGCACCAGCCAGGACTCCAGCCAATGTTTGCACTCCAAACAAGATGCCAACAATCAGGGGTGTCAACATCACCAAAGCACCAGGAGGTATCATCTCTCTGATGGATGCATCTGTTGAAATTTTAACACATGTTGCATAATCTGGACTCGCTATACCCTCCATCAGACCAGGGATTGTGTTAAATTGTCTCCTAACCTCCTCCACCATACTCAAGGCAGCTTTCCCCACACTCTTCATAGTCATAGCAGAGAACCAATATGGCAACATTGCTCCAACAATTAAGCCAATAAATACTCGTGCTGACAGAACATCCACAGTTGAAAGTGAAGCTCGACTAACATAAGCACCAAACAGGGCCAGTGAAACAAGAGCTGCAGATCCAATAGCAAAGCCCTGACAAATAAGGCAGAGCTTTCAGCAGAAACGAAAATGGAACTTCTGAAGTAGAGAAAGTTGGTGAACTCTAACAACAACGAATGTATACAATGTATAGAATGAATTATTTCATACTACCTTTCCAATGGCAGCAGTTGTATTTCCTGCAGCATCCAAAGCATCTGTTCGTTCTCGAATACTATGACTCAATCCAGCCATTTCCGCAATGCCACCAGCATTGTCACTGATAGGTCCATAAGCATCAATAGCAAGTCCAGTGGCAATTGTGCTGAGCATTCCAAGGGCAGCTACAGCAACTCCATAAAAGACTGCAATGGAGTAGCTAACATAGATGGCAACTGCTATGGCAAAAATAGGAATAATCACGGATTTGTAACCTAACGCCAATCCAAATATAACATTTGTGGCAGCGCCTGTCCTGCATGAATCTGCAACATCCTGGACAGGGCTGATGAACAACAAACAAGATCGAAAAATTAGTACATCTCAATATCTACAAACACCTTGCGGTACCTTGACCCAGCAAAAAAAAAAGACACATAATCTTAAAAGATGCACACCTGTAGGCATTGCTAGTGAAGTACTCTGTGGTGTAACCAATTATGAGACCAGCCCAGAGTCCAACAGCGACACAGAAAAATAGTCCCCTGCAGACATCACAAACTGCAACATTCAGCAGTCCATTAAAACTAAGGATAGAAAGTTTGTTCCAAAAATCAGGCATGATCATATAGACACATTACCACCAATGCACACCCCGTGGGGTGCTTCCCATGTTGTAAATGTGAAAATAACTGGGAAGTGCTAGGTAACAGACAAGAAGAATGCCAAGTGTCATTAGTATTGTTGAAATGATTAGCTGCCTTTTGAGTGTTGGCTCAATCTGTTTAGTATCATTGATCTCATAGAAGTCTGTAGCGAATAGTGTTGTTACGAGGCATACAATGATCCCCATAGAGCTGATCAATAGAGGGAAGCACATGGCAGTGAAATCATGCTCAGTACCAAATGAGGAAATGGAGGCCACAACCAAGGCAGCGCAAGAAGACTCAGCAAATGAGCCAAACAGATCGGAACCCATTCCTGCAATGTCTCCAACATTATCACCTACATTGTCCGCAATTACCTGCATAGTAGAAAATTCATAACCTTGTACATAACGGGTACACTACACAAACATAATATTCATCTTCACAGTTATCAGCATAATGTTAAAGTTAGAAGAAACAGACATACAGCAGGATTCCTTGGATCGTCTTCTGGAATATTCCGCTCCACTTTGCCAACCAAATCTGCACCTACATCAGCAGCTTTGGTGTAGATTCCACCACCGACCCTTCCAAATAGTGCGACAGAAGAGCCGCCCAAACCATAGCCAGTGATGGCTTCAAATAGCCCCTCCCATTCCGTTCCATAGTATATTTTGAAGAGATTGATAGCAATATATAAAACGAAAAGCCCGCTTGCGGCAAGAAGAAAACCCATGACAGATCCAGAACGAAAGGCTGTAATAAATGCTTTTCCAACGCCTTTCCTAGCCTCCAATGTCGTTCTTGCGTTAGCATATGTTGCGATTTTCATGCCAAGATATCCCGACAGGACAGACGTCAAGACGCCAAGGATGAAAGCGACAGTTGTGAAGGCAGCTGTGACGAGAGCAGGGGCACATTCAGCAGAGGTGTCGTATACGCACTTCTGCTTAGAAGTGCTGAAGTTCTTTACTGATCCCAGAAAGAGGAAGATGATTATTGCAAAGGCTCCCAAAAATGCCCCCAGATACTTGTACTCGGTGAGTAGGAAAGAATTAGCACCTGTGCAGTGAAACAGCTCGCCTTACTCATATCATATATTTAAGTTCCATTTACCACTGTGCAGTTACTCCTATTCAAGCTCTTTGGCTTGCTAATTAACATACGCATAACGCTAACTATAGAAGGATGATGCAAGCTACGGCTCAGCAATCCGTAGAGCGTTATTGAGAGAATATACGTTGTATCCCATAAAGAATTGTATAGATTTTGATGTGAAGCAAACATAATGAAAAATACGATCGTGCTCACTTCCTTGCCCTATACTAAAACTTGAGATGCGACTGATCAGATGCATGAAGTAAAATAAGGGCACGAATGGAGACGAAGTAACAGCAAACTATCATCAGCATCGAACACGAATAGTGACTGTGGGTGCGCACTTGCATTGTGTGCGGAAATGTACGCACGAGTATCAACATGCGTGTACGTCTTAATATGAACAATGTATGTTAATATTATGCGGGATTCATGTGCGAATGAGCTGCGTATAAGAGCATGTCTTTTCTCTTACACAATCATCTGTGTTTTGCACCTACTGACATTTTTCTCTTACACAATCATCTGTGTTTTGCAACTACTGACATTTTGTAAGTCTAACAATGTGTGCTCAAAGAGAACCGAAGAACGACCGCAACGTACCCAAAGATATAGCCTCCTGTATCTCGGCGCACTTAACGACTTTCTCAGGGCCATCAGCTTCCTCAAGCAAATGTTCTTCTGCGCAACCGTCATCTTCAGACTTCGCAGCGGGAGATACCGAGATGAAGGAAACGAGGTACCATTGATACAGTGCAAATGCAATGCCGATAATGGCAGCTAGAGGTATCAGAACCTCTGTCAGAGTAGCGGAGAGAATCGTCATGCCGTTCCCACAGGATACAGACTACCGAGATCCTAGCTTCTCGGAAAGAGCTAAGCAGGACCTCGGTTGAGCTCCAGATCTAGGATGACGGCTGTATGTGAAGCATAGGATTGCACCTGCCTTCAAAAACATTCAGATTTAATGCGTTTAGTAAAGCAGATGAGCTGATTGGCTGCTTTGATTTAGCAACGTCCAGTGGAGAAATTCAAGCCTCTCTAACGAATTTATGGTAGGAGACGCAAAACTCCAAATAATGTTCCCATGAGCAGATTTGCAGAAGGCTCCAGCCTTCATTTTCGAGCTCCTCAATTTGAGGGTAAGATGCCTTGACCTTGTAGCGCAACTAGCTTCCTAATAAGCTTGCTCCAAGATTAGGAATGGAAGCTAAAGATTCCCAACTATGCTATTCTTGTATTGAAGATAAACATGGGAGGAGTGGCGGAGTGGAATTTTAGTGAAGATAAACATGGGCAGAGATAAGGATTTTAGGAGTGGACTCTAATATATATATATATATATATATATATATATGATTGTGAAAGCGGATAAGATTTCTTGACTGCGCTTTTCTTTTTTCAAGGCTCAAGCTGATTTACTGTGTGTATGTGCTTGTGTTTATGTATATATACATAGCATGTGTGTATGTATGTATGTGAGTATGTACATATGCATGTGTATGTATGCATGTGAGTATGTATGCATATGTATGTATGTATGTGCATGTGTATACATGTATCTATGTATGTATGCATATGCATGTGTATGTATGCATGTGAGTGTATGTGTGTGTCTATGTGTGTGTTTGTATATGTGCAAGTATCTATATGTATATGTGTATGTACATATGTGTATATTGTTGAGATATCAGGCTCAACATGTGATGATCCAGGATGACAAGTACCAGTTTTTCGTTTCTCTAACATGTATAGTGGTCATGCCGGTATATGTCAAGGATACTTCATTGAGCTTTATTAGATTTATCTATCGAGAGTGATGGCACATTTGTTCCTTGCCAACTCACTCATTTGTGGACATTAGGTTTTTTTTGTGTACTGATCTTTATATATTGTGTTGTCAGGATCTTGCTCACGCGCATACAGAGATTACGGACGCAGAAAAACACACAGAAATTAGAGGCAACAAGAGACGAGACTGAACGCAAGATTGGGTGCAATCTCCCCCCATGCACTCTGTTTCGACAGTCCACAGAGTGCATGTATTTATAGGAATTTTGATTACGTCGAAAAGAGTGGTTACAAGAGGGGGGCTTTGAAAAGCAAGCGTGAAACTAAAAGTTGATAACTTTTACAGAAAGCCATTGCTTTCAATAACAGAAACTATGGTCTACAATGATCCTTATGCTAATCATTACTTTTTTAACAATAGAACCTTCTACGCAGGTTTATTTACAAGCTAAATAATAATTATTCGGATTATTGATGTCCGCCCTTTCACGCCTTGCACGCTCCTCATGAACCTTCAGCTGCAATATCAGAAACATCAAAAACATATTAATACGTTAATAATATAACACTTTAGCAATGCATTGTTCAATAATATACAACATGCCTCCCAGTTGACAAGCAACTGACCTCAGTTGATAAAATAATTCAACACTCTAACAATTATAATGCAGTGTTCAACATAGTCCATGTTACAATCCAACAATGCATTGGCTATTCTATATTTCAATCCAACAATGCATTGGCTATTCTATATTTCAATCCAACAATGCATTGGCCAACATCTTCCATAATACATTAATAATTTAACACTCCAACAATTACTTGTTCAACATATTCCATAATTCATAACATGCCCCTCAGTTGAAAAGACCACTGTCCTCAGTTGATAAAATAATAAACATGGATAGCTAGTCACATGTTTCATCACTGAACGAAGAAAAAACATAGGCATGTTCCATGTAAAAACACATGCATGGAAATGTTCATGGAGGTGTTAAGTTATTAAAAGTATCTGTGAGATGCGGACATAATCTTTCTAATGAATTTGGGCAAGCAAAACTTGAATATGCTCCTATGGACTAAATTCAATATGTAAATGCATCACAATTATCAAACATGTAGGGTAAACTTTAAAGGTAGAAATGAATCCTTAAACTCTTCTTGAAAAGCCTTCCAGGTGCGTGGACAATCTGCACTATGACAAAGATCATTCCACCATTGCTGCGCTCTTCCTACCAAATAATTAGTGGCAAACTCGATTTTCTTATTTTCTGAATATAACTCATCGGAAAAGAAATCGTTGAATAGGGATAGCCATGATAAGACAAAGCGGCCATCTTTTCGTCCGTCGAATTGAAGCATAGCATAACGTCCTTGTATGGCTTGTTGAAGTGCTTGAAGTTCTTGGTTCATAATCTCTAACTCTTGCTCGAATGAAACTCCAGGTAAAGGTGAATTACAGAAATCTTCCATGGTGCTCTTGGACCCTTGCTCTCAACCTTGGTGTATTGAACCTTCTTGTTTGCAACCTTGGTGTCTCGATCCCGTGTTCTCAACCTTGCTTGGTATCTTGAACACTCAATCAAGTGCCACCCAAAGATTTTGAAGGAATTCACACTTCCAAGCTAGCTCATTGGAAAGCTCGTTCCGAGAGCTTTCCAAGGGTATATTACACGCCTCAATCCGACCTACGGATTGAGAGATACACTTGATTCTTTCTTGGGTCCAATCTTGAAATCGATGCGCGCGCCTTCCACAAGTAAGAAAGAGAGAGAACTTGAGTACAACTCCAAGAGATGGTGGAGTGGTCAAAGTACTTCCCTTGAAAGTAGGAGGTTGTGGGTTCAAATCCTTCTACCTTAGGGACTCTAAACCTCTCTATTACCACTCAAAAATTAAAATTGCGTCGCGCGTAGCCAACGGCTGCCAACGGAGCCTTGGGTGCCAATGTATTGCCTAAGTTATCGCCTAAGTTCTTTGCCTTAGTCGACGCCTTAGTCGACGCCTTGGAGTAAACGTAGGTGAAAACGTAGGTGAAAACGTAGGTTCTGGAACAAGAACAGGAACCGAAACCGAAGATGAAACAAAAACAGAAACAGAAACCGAAACCGAAACCGAAGACGAAGACGGAGATGGAGATGGAGATGGAGATGGAGATGGAGATGGAATCGGAATTCAGAATCGCGAACAGAGAACAGAACCCTCTGTATTGACGCGTGCAGAGCTCTGATACCACTGTTGTCAGGATCTTGCTCACGCGCATACAGAGATTATGGACGCAAAAAAACACACAGAAATTAGAGGCAACAAGAGACGAGACCGAACGCAAGATTGGGTGCAATCTCCCCCCATGCACTCTATTTCGACAGTCCACAAAGTGCATGTATTTATAGGAATTTTGATTACGTCGAAAAGAGTGGTTACAAGAGGGCGGCTTTGAAAAGCAAGCGTGAAACTAAAAGTTGATAACTTTTACAGAAAGCCATTGCTTTCAATAACAGAAACTACGGTCTACAATGATCCTTATGCTAATCATTACTTTTTTAACAATAGAACCTTCTACGCAGGTTTATTTACAAGCTAAATAATAATTATTCGGATTATTGATATCCGCCCTTTCACGCCTTGCACGCTCCTCATGAACCTTCAGCTGCTATATCAGAAACATCAAAAACATATTAATACATTAATAATATAACACTTTAGCAATGCATTGTTCAATAATATACAACATATTGCACTTGTTGTATCCTTGTTTTTTAGGTCATTCTTGTACATTCCTTTTTATGTAATAGAAGAAGAAGAAGAAGATTTTTTTTCCTTGCCTCAATCTGAGTGTGTGCTTCTCTTTGATTGTGAGAGTGTGTGTGTGAGCTCTCTCCCTTATCTCCTTCCTCGTGACATGGTATCCGAGCTAGCATGGCTGTAGAGAGCTCGTGGAGAAGGCGACGGTGAAGAGTACGCAGCAAGGCATGGAGAAAATGTGATTCACAAACGACCTTTGTTTGCTATGAAAATTGGCATGAAGGTAGAAGACCTCAAAATATTTTCGATAGTTAACCATTTAGGTCACTCATTTTTGTCAAATCGAAGTTTTAGACTCATCTCGACCTCTGTTTCGAGCCCGCAAGGTAGGGCCTGCATAAAAACTAGGCAAGATTCAAAAACTGTAACTTGCCTTGTGTTCGGCAACACTCATATATTCTAGATCCAGAATTTCAAGTGATTCTATGTACTGTTGATACACAAAAACTGTGTTTTTATGAGATCGAACTATCACGTCATAGTGTGATAGTGTTCAAGCAGAAGTGTTGCTTGTAGTGTTTTGCAGTGTTGTGAATTGTTGCAAAAATGGAAAAACACAGATGGAATGAGTCAGCTTATGAACGATAAGCTGGACAAGAACAATTTCCATGCTTGGAGATTCAGAATGAAGAATTTCCTAATGGGAAAAGGCTACTGGAAGTACATCGAAGGAGAGAACGAAAATGCACCACATTTACCAGATAGGAATCGGACTGCAGAACAGTTAAGAGCATATGAGGAATGGAACCAAGGAGCACAAAAGGTAATGTACTGGCTATCTGTTAGCATACAGGATAGCATGATTGGGCACATACAGGATGCCAAGACTCCGAAAGAGGCTTGAAACAGTTTGGTCACATTGTACGAGACCAATACAAAGGCACCAAAATTGCAACTCAAGAACGAGCTGCATACATTGGAGAAAAAGAGCATGTCGGTAAGTGACTACACTCTGAAAATCAAAAGCATATGAGTCACTTGCATCTATTGGCATGAATGTACATGATGATGATGATAGGGTGGAAGTGTGCCTTCGTGGTTTAGGATTTGCATATAAGCAACTCAGAACTTCTATACAGACCAGGGAAAATATTCCAAATTTTATATCAAAATAACAGAAGGCAGCAAAAAACTATGCATCCACAAGTACAGATGATTCTGAGAAGCTGTTCATGGTTCAACATCACATGATGAATACGATGTCTGCTGGTGTTCCAAAATCGAATGATAATGTCTGGTATGTTGATTCAGGTGCTTCAAATCACATGACGAGTCATGCGGAATGGTTTAGTACTTTGCAGAAATTGTCAGTTCCTAGATATGTTGAAATAGGTGATGACACATCACATCCTATTGAGCATACAGGAAACATAGCACCATCTATGGAGGATGGAAAGGTAAAACATATTGCTGATGTGCTGCATGTTCCAAATATAACAAAGAATCTGGTTTCTGTTGAACAAATGTTTGACCAGGGATTACAAGTCAGGTTCAATGCTGATGGATTATATATAGAAGAGTACAAGCAGGATGGACAATTGGTTGCCAAAGGAAACAAAGTGGGTAGGATGTTCACCTTAAATGTGAAGATTTCTGACATGAATGCAGCCATGTTTGCAAAAGGTGCAGGAGTTATTGCAGATATAGAGATGTGGCACAAACGGATTGGACATGCAAACTTGCAAAGGTTGAAATTGATGCAGTCAAAGGAGATTGTCCATGGACTACCAAATTTCAAAGTTGCAGAAATGCAAAAGGTATGTGCAACATGTCAATTTGGTAAACAGTCAAGAGCATCATTTCCACATGACAAGCATGTTAGTGTGAATGTACTAGAAATAGTACACACAGATGTTTGGGATCCAGCAAAGACCACATCTATGGGTGGTTGCAGGTTTTATGTTACTTTCATTGATGACCATACACGCAAAGTATGGGTATATTTCATGAAAGAGAAGAGTGAGGTATTCACTCACTTTCAGAATTTTAAAGCTATGGTGGAAAAACAGACAGGGAAGTATATTCAGACATTAAGATCTGATGGAGGAGGTGAATACATGTCAAATGAGTTCAGCAATTTTCTAAAAAGTCATGGAATTCGACGTCAATTTTCATGCAGGTATACACCACAATAGAATGGCATTATTGAATGCAAAAATAGACATATTGCAGAAATAGCAAGAGCCTTGATGGCTGAGAAGAATATGCCTCATTGTTATTGGGGAGAAGATGTGCATACTGCTGTATACATCATGAACAGAACTCCGACTGCTGTTGTACATCAAGTTACACATGAAGAGAAGTTTACAGGTAAAAAGCCAAACTTATCACATTTGAAAGTTTTTGGTTGTATTGCATATGTACATGTTCCAGATGAGTTGAGGACGAAGCTTGATCCGAAAGCAAAAAAATGTGTCTTCATTGGATACTCCTTTGATAAAAAAGAGTAGAAGGACTGAATCTTAAACCAAATTAAAAAGAAAATGCTAAAAAATCAAGTGCAGAATCTCAAGTTTTGAGTGGACCAGATGCATCACCAAGCAATAGTTCCAACTCAAATCCATGGAGTGGAAGATTGCGTGGAAATTTCAGTCCAGAAAATTCATCAAATACATCCAAGAAAGGTAAAGAAAAGCTTTCTGCTGGTGGTAAAACATGTGCAGGTTTTGAAGATGTTGATGGAGATTCAAGCGGTTCAGAAAAGAGTCTTGATGAGGAACTTGGATTGCCCTCTGTGAAGACTTCAGAAGTAAGAAGGGCACATGCAGATGATACAAAGAGAAGTAACCTAGGACCAAGAAGATCTGGGAGAATGTGGAATTCAATGCAACGATTGACGTATGACAGTTATATGGCTCGTCATTGTGCCTACATGACCAAGGTAATACAAGATGTTGAACCTTCTTGTTTTGAAGATGCAATTGGGAGTGCAAATTGGGAAAAAGCTATGGATTAGGAGATGGCTGCACTTTATGGAAATGATACATGGAAGCTGGTTCCATTGCCACAAGGAAAGAAATCCATAGGCTGCAAGTGGGTTTACAAGGTAAAGCACAATGTTGATGGTAGCATAAGCAAGTACAAAGCACGATTGGTAGCAAAAGGATATGCACAGACATATGGTATTGATTATGAGGAAACATTCAACCCTGTAGCTAAAATGTCTACTATCAGAACACTTGTTGCATTAGCTACAGCAAAAGGATGAACTTTGCATCAAATGGATGTGAAGAATGCTTTCTTACATGGCGAGTTAAAGGAAGAATTATATATGGACCAACCACAAGGATATGAAGACTCAAAGCATCCAGAATATGTTTGCAGGTTGCAAGTGGCTTTGTATGGGCTGAAGCAAGCTCCTCGTGCATGGCATGCAAGGATTGCTGATTACTTAACCAGCAGTGGGTTTTCTATGTGTGATGCAGATCATTCACTATATGCAAGGAAGGCTGATGATGGCATCACGATTGTGGCTATTTATGTTGATGACCTAATTATAGGTGGTGATAATGAAGAAAGCATCAAAAAGGTAAAACAACTTCTTATGTAGGAATTCGACATGAAAGATCTTGGTGTGTTGCGCTATTTCTTGGGCATTGAGTTTATACATACAGAAACAGGAATATGGATGTCGCAAAGGCAATATGCCTTGAATATGCTGCAAAAGTATGGTATGGATGATTGTAAGCCAATTTTTATGCCAGTAGATCAGAATTTGAAGTTGGATACTACATCAGGTGAAGCATTGGAAAATGCTACTATGTACAAGAGAATTGTGGGAAGTCTTATATATCTCACAATTACAAGGCCTGATCTAAGTTATATTATTGGACTTGAAAGTCAGTTTATACAGGTTCCCAGGAAGCCACATTTGGATGCTCTGAGGTGCACTCTAAATTATGTGAGTGCTACTTTGGATTATGCATTGTTTTATGAGGCTGGTGTAGATTTGCAGGTTTATGGATACACTGATGCAGATTGGGGTGGTAGCACTCCAGATAGAAGATCTACTAGTGGTTTTCTATTCTCACTTGGGAGTGCAGCTATTACATTGAGCAGCAAGAAGCAACCCACTGTTGCTTTATCGAGTACAGAGGTTGAGTATAGAGGTGCTGCAGTGGCAGCATGTGAGGCATCATGGCAAGAGATGCTACTTGCAGATTTAGGTGTGGAAGTGCAAAAGCCTATCACTATTCATTGTGATAATCTTAGCAGCATAGTTAGCATGAAATCCTGTTTTCCATGCTAGAACAAAGCATATCGAGGTACATTATCACTTCATCAAAGAGAAGGTATTAGCAGGTGATATTGATCTTGTTTATGTGAGAACAGATGAGCAAGTTGCTGATATTTTCACTAAAGCACTTGGAGCAGAGAAGCTGAAGAAGTTTCGGAAGATGCTTGGATTAGAGGATATGGCATTGAGCTTGAGGGGGAGTGTTGAGATATCAAGCTCAACATGTGATTATCCAAGATGACAAGTTTCGTTTCTCTAACATGTATAGTGGTGACACCGGTATATGTCAGGGATACTTCATTAAGCTTTATTAGATTTATCTACCGAGAGCGATGGCACATTTGTTCCTTGCCGGCTCACTCATTCACAGACATTAGGTTTTTCCTTATGTACTGATCTTTATATATTGCACTTGTTGTATCCTTGTTTTTTAGGTAATTCTTGTACATTCCTTTTTATGTAATAGAAGAAGAAGAAGAAGATTTTTTTTTCCTTGCCTCAATCTGAGTGTGTGCTTCTCTTTGATTGTGAGAGTGTGTGTGTGAGCTCTCTCCTTTATCTCCTTCCTCGTGACATATATGAGAAAGTATCTATCTGTGTATGTGTGTGTATGCATACGTGTGCATTTATAAATGTATCTGTATGCATATCATATAAGTGTGCATTTGTGTATGTGTATATATGTGTGTATGTATGTGTGTCTGTATGTGTGTATGTATGTGCATGTGTGTATGTATGTGCATGTATGTGTATGCATGTATCTATGTATGTATGCATATGCATGTGTGTATGTATGCATGTGTGTATGTGTGTGTGTATGTATATGTGCAAGTATCTATATGTGTATATGTATATGTCTATGTGTGTGTATGATTTTGTGTGTAAATGTGTATATGTATGTGTGTGTATATGTGCAAGTATCTATATGTGTATGTATGTGTGTGTGTATGTATATGTGCAAGTATCTATGTGTATGTGTATATGTCTATGTGTGTGTATGATTTTGTATGTATATGTGTATATGTATGTGTGTGTATATGTGTATGTGTGCATGAAAGTACACGTATGCATGTGTGTATGTATGTGCATGTGTGTATGCATGAAAGTATGTGTATGCATATGTGTGTATGTATGTGCATGTGTCACTGGAAATTTACAAAGGCCCTTTGTCAATTCTAGCTTAGGCTAAGGCATTAGTGCTAACAATAGTACATAGGGTGATGTTAGGAATACTTGATTCCAAGAAAACTTAAAGGAATCAAGTGCATGAATTTAAAGCAATTGTAATGATGATAACACTTAAGGGTAAAAGAACATAAAGAGATGCTTCACAATCAAATCAAATATGTAAATACTCCTAACAACGACTTATCAAGACAAGAATTAACAAGGGGAAAGAAAGGAAATTTGGGCTAATTCATGAACCTTAGATCAGGCAACTAGCTTGGTAAAGTGGGCCGACAAAGCCTAAGATCATATGAAGCTAGTGTTAACCATGCAGCCAGGTCTTGGTCTTAGCAATTAGGTAATGCCCACTCAAGTGATATTCAGGAAACAAGTGAGTCAAATATCTCTTACTTAATGGAGAGATCAACTCATAGCAATAGGGCTACCTACCTAGAGGTGCTAGAAGGGCCATAAAAGCACACTCAAAGTATATCCAAACCAACCAATTAGGTGCTCATATCTATGAGGATGTTTTGAGAAGGTTAATGGTATAGGTGTGAAACCCAAAGCACCCCTATGGTTTAGATCACCCAGTAGTCAAGTTGGAGTATATCCAAACCAACCAATTAGGTACTTGCATCAATGAGGATGATTTGAGAAGGTCAATGGTATAGTTGTAAAACCCAAAGCACCCCTATGGTTTAGATAACCTAGTAGTCAAGTTTGAAAATGGATCTTATATAGATAGACAAACAAGGAAATATGTACATGGTTACTAGTGAGCTTGAGAGGATGGATGACTTTGGGAACATTCTCCCAAAGTCACAAGTTCAAGATTCTAAAGAGGAGGATCCAGAGGAGATTCCATCTACTCCTAGGAAGAATTTGGTACTTACTAGAATTATAGCTATCACTAACATACCTCAGGATAACACCTCCATAAACTATATGCTAACTTGGCTACTAGAAGAGGCTTTTTGGAAATTCAAGTCGGACAAAGCTCATAGTAATTAGTACTTAGTATATGAGTTCAAGGACTCAAATGTCCAAGAACAAACTTATATGAGTCATGATTCAGAACGAATGTATTTAGTCTTTGACTATAGTAGGGAGACTCATTTTTGTCAAGGTCAAAAGGTTTTCCCCCTACACAAGCCATCAACTAGCATAAGTCAAGCAAATTCTTCAAGATTTCATAGAGAGAAAACAAGAGAAACTCTAGAGGTAATTTTTGTGAATAACCTAGGAAGAGGCAGGTAAGAACAAGGCACAAGTAGAAGGACATAGGTCACATGGTGACAATGATGATTTCCCTCTACCTAGACAAAGAGAATACTTGAGGACATTGAGACCCTCCTAGGTGATTAAGACCATGAAGAATTATTTTGATGGCATAGGTGATGTGTATGATCATGTAGTCGAATTTAAGCAGGTCTTGAGACCGAAACAAGTAGAGGACTTGTTGACGCAAAACAATGCTTTCAGGCTAACCTTGAAACATACAATCTTGGCATGGATTCAACCCTTGCAATGAGGACACTATAGAAACATCACACAGTTCATGAAAGCCTTCATCATTGAGTTCTCTAAGAGTGGAATTAGGCATAACACCTCATCCTTGATTTATAGTTTCAAGCAGACACCCCAATAGATAGTAAGGTTAGTAGGATGTAGAGTTAAGCAACACATAGAGAGATGCCCAATCCTAGAGCTATCTACATAGGCTAAATAGGTATCACTGTTCTTAGATGGTCTCTTTAGTGGAAAGCTAAGATCATAAGTATACTTGAAAGAGTCAACTACCCTAGATCATTGCGTGAGGATTTTTGTCAACATAGAATACAATTTAGGAGAAGAACTAGAATTGTCCAAGATCTATAAAGGATCAACATGCTTGTCCAGTATCATGTTTAAAACTTCATCTTCAATGGAGGAATTGGTTGAGCTAGTGGCACAAAAACTAGGAGGAAATTTGTAGAATAGGCAACATCAGAAGATCACTTCTAGTCATGAACACATGTAAAATGGCTACCTTATGCAAAACTAGAATGCCATAACTCTACCATGGAGAGGAAATACACAAACCGTATGGCACAAGATTGTCCTTACAATAAGTAGGAAGTTAGACAAAATTATCAATAGCCATATAGGTACCATAATCAGTACCAACAACAACGCTACTATAGGCCAAAACAAAATTACCAGCCATAGAATGAGTCACATTCTAGACAACAACCAGAGCTAGGTCAGCAATTGCCACCCCTTGCAAATATCAATAAAGTATGCAGAAGCAAAGGAGAACTCAAATAGGGCCTTAGTAATAATTTATCCATTGAACACAAAGAATGATTTAAATGCAAATAATTTTGACTTATCTCATGGAGAGGAATACATAAGCTTACCAATATGAGACCCAACCCTAGGCCCCAAACTTGGGAAACATATTACACAAATATCATCTACACAAATCCCAACCCTAGGCCCTAGACAAGATGAATAAGACCACATGCCACTAGAGGACCGTGTTACAGATGCCAAGGAGGCCACTTCATAAGAGAATTTGTAGATACCCCACCAGCAGGTGAACCATACTATCTTACCATTCAAGGATATTGTCCATAGTGTGGCAAAGAGCACATTATACGTGAGCGTCCTAAGAATCTAGCTAATACCTCAAAGATATCAAGAATCAATGTGATAGACAGAGTGCATGGCTCAAATGAATCTCCAACCACATTTGTACCCATTGAGGAAGTCACTCGATCACAAATATTATAGCAAGTCTAGTAAGGAAACCAAGAGAAAGATTCAGAGTCTAGCGATGGTGGTGAGTCTAGTAAAAGAAAAACGAAATCATGGAAAGATTCTAGGAAAAGACTACAAAGAAATTGGTCCAAGAAGCTAGCAGAATTAGAAAGAAACCTAAAAGAAACAAATGCAAAGATAGCATAATGGACATCTCAGGTATCATTAGAGAATCCACCCTTGCCAAAGTTAGCATCAGTGTTATCAAATCCCATTCTAGAAAACTTAGACATGATATTCAAGGATTGTCAGGCACAACTAAGAGAAGGACCAATGCAGCAGAGCTAGACAAGAGCTACACTAGAGTAGACTTAGAGGTAGAGGGAATGAAATTGTGCATCAAAATGGTCAAAATAGCTCAAGCTATGTTTTAAGCTAGTCAAACTTTTAATCAAATTAACCTAGTTAAACCAAAATTGCACTTTTAAGGGAGATTAGATAGCTTAGAGCAAATGGCATCTAAGCCTAAGAACTTAGCACCTCAAAAGGCTCATTTGATTAAAAGTAGGAAAGGATAATTCTTTTCACTAGAGTTTTATGTTCCCAACTCAACAGAGGATGGAATTCCTCCTTTAATCAACAAATACTCACAAGAATTCTTGAGGGAAATTCAAGAAGAAAAGTGGGTTACCGAACAGCTGACTCCCATGCCCATTCAAGAGATAGATGATCTTCATGATCAATTTCCTCAAGTCATTCCATCTATCTACAGAGATTAGGAGGATTACAACCAAGTGAGAGACTAGACTTCAAATCCACTTCCTTACAATAATTGCCTCATTTCACAAGCCCATGGGAATCAAAGTCTATTCAAATGAGAGCTCCCACAATAATGATAAAAAAAAGATTCATTTGTACTTAGGAACAAGGAGGTTGTTAATGTTGGTGCATGACAACCATCAATTGATGTTTTAGATAAAGACTCGAAGTCAAAGGATGAAGAAAAAATCAACAAATGAAGTTTGAAGATAGGGAATAGTAAAGAAATGAAGACTTGTATACATATGTACATCAAACTTGTAAGTAGCTCACTTATACTTTTGTTATGGTCATGAGCTTGTACATATATGCCTATATATACAAGTAGAAAGTTGGGGCAAGTATGAGAGAGCATGAAATGAGAAGAATTAGAAGTTGTAAGAGTCATTGGACACTTTAGAATTGAAGAAGATCTCTCTCATCATTCAGATGTAAATTTTTTTGAGTAGAAGAAAAAGTTGTGCCCGATATTCTGTGGTGTTCTTCTTTTGTTTTTGATCATTTTAGAAATCCTTTTGTAGATGGATAATTCCATAGTTAATGCTTCTATGGTTAAGATTTGAGAGCCTTATTATAAACAAGTTGAGAGAATTATGTATAGGAACATATGTATGTGAAGAAGTGATGATTGTCTTATGAAACAGGTGCAATCCCGATGGTCAAAGAATTGATCAGATCTCAGTACATAGTGTAAAGTTTTAGACAAATGAGGATTCAAAATCTAAGTTAGAAGGTAAGCCGTCTATGGCTAAAAAAATTTGATTAAATGGGTTGTAATTTGGGAGAACCATGCATTATAAGTTGCCAGTGTCAAAGTCGACTATACAGGAGGACAATTTTCAGACATAGGTAGATTGTTTGGATCTTTTCTCAAGATCTATTGAATCTTTTGAGAAGATTTAACTTGAGAAGTTGCATGAACATTAGGTGACACCTCATACAAAGTTTCATTGAAAACTTTACACATTTGGTTAGGCAATGAGTGAGTTATGTGCAACAGACTTTTCTAAGTAGTGACTCTCTTCACAGTTAGTGCGAATCTTGATAGTTTGGCATTGATCTTCCAAAATTGATCAAGGTTTTGAGTTATTCTTGATATAGAAGTGTTCTTACATCAAGGATAGCTTGTTCTTTTGGAGATTAACACTCTCCTAAGTTGTATCAGAGCAAGAATCATCAAAATAGAAGAAGGGAGGACCCCGACTACTGTAGTCATACATAAGTCAACATTTGAAGGTTCAAAAGGTGAAAGCTTAAAGGGAAAGCTTGAGAAGGAGGCTTGAATCTATCAAGAAGATTAAAAAAAACTTCATTGAAAGTAAAGTACACTTATTCCTCATAAAGCTTGAAGAATTTAATACACAGGTAAAGAAAGGATGGGATATTCTCTTCAGATAGAGTAATTGGATAGAGAAAATTATCCAGCTTGTTCAATGAGGATGGAAGCTCATCTCATGAGCAAAGACCTGATAGGTTACATCACAGGTGAAGAAGAAAAACCAAAATTCAAAGATCCTAGTGTTCCAACTAGGGATGAACTCTCATATTTGAAGACTTGGATGAAGAAGGATGCTCAAGCAAGGAGCATTATCTACATGGGAGTCAATGATTACTTGCTACCTCATATTAGAAGACTTGAAAGTGCAAGTGACATATGGAATACTTTGGAGGAGCATTTCCAAAATACTACAGAGTCAAGAAAGGCATCTTTATGGGCAGAGTTCACTACATTTAAAATGAAAGCTTCTCAAGATATTGAGGAGGATAAATTGGTAAGGAAAAATCCTCACATGTTTGAGAGGAGATGAGAAATGGAAGCCATTCATTTTGTCTACTAAATTGTCACTAGATCATTTCACTCCTGATTTAAATGAGTTGCTAGGACATATGCTAACTTTTGAACAGGATGTCAAAGGTGATGTTGATAAGAGTACATGTCAAGCAATGTACTCAAAGGACAAGAAGAAGAATAACAAAGGTAAGCAACAATTAAATGAAGAAGAAGGTACAACTAGCCAAGCCAACTTCCTAAGAGGAAGAGGAGGTGGCAAAGGTAGAGGAAGAGGCAGAAGCAATAAAGATGGAGCCAAAGATTGCTAGATTTGTGGTAAGACAAATCATTTAGCTCATGATTGTTGTCATAATATTCAGAATAATGGAGGATATAATCAAAACTTTAATTCAAGAGGAAGAGGTGGCAAAAAACAAAGAGGTAATTTCAGAGGTAGAGGTAGTAGAGGTTATTTTGGAAGAAATGAAATTGGAGGATTCCAAAGTCAATCCTACAACAATACTTACTACAATTATGCTCCAGATCAGAACGAGGATTCAACCTTGATTATGAATACAACTTGTGAAAGACAAATGAAGATCAAAGAGTCTTCTACATTGACTCGGGATGTAGCAATCACCTAAGTGGTAATAATCAGAACTTTAATTCAAGAGGAAGAGGTGGTAGAAACCAAAGAGGTAATTTCAAAGGAAGAGGTAGTAGAGGTTACTTTGAGGAAGAAATGCAGGTAGAGGATTCCAAATTAAATCCTACAACAATACCTACTACAATTATGCTTCAGATCAGAAGGAGGATTCAACTTTTATTATGAATGCAACTTGTGAAAGACAAAGTCAAGACCAAAGAGTCTTCTACATTGACTCAGGGTGTAACAATCACTTGAGTGGTAATATAGCCTCGATGACTGATTTGGAGAATAAGGTAACTAATCATGTAGTTCAAACACGTGATAATACAAAGCACAATGTGAAGTTAATTGGATCAGTGAAGGCCAAGGATGGAACTACTCTTCTGAGTAAGGTCTTGTATGTTCCTACAATTCTAAAGAATCCGATAAGTGTAGGGCAAATTGTTGAAAAAGGTTATGAAGTAAGGTTTGCTAATGGTGGAGATTTTGTGGAAGACCCTAGCAATGGGTATAAACAAATTGTTTCAGGGAAGAAAGAAGGAAGACTCTTCACATTGAAGATTCAAGGTAATGTTGGTCATGCCTTGTTTACTTATGGAGGACATAAGATCTCTAAGTTAGATCTTTGGCATAAAAGGCTTGGACATTTCAATGAAAGAGGTATTAAGGATATGGTTAACAATGGTTCAATGCTTGGATTGCCTAATGTTGCAGGTCAACATATGACATACAAATGTGAGGCATGTCAATTAGGTAAGGCTCATAAGCAATCATATTCTGAGCATGGTTTCATGTATTCAAAGAAGCTTGAATTGGTACACACAAATGTGTGGGGACCATCAAAGGATTTCAGTATAAATGGTTCAAGATATTATGTGATTTATGTTGATGAGGCTACCAGGTGGATCACTATATATGTGATCAAATATAAATCAGAGGTATTCAATACATTTAAACATTATCATGTGTATGCAGAAAGAATCATAGGTCAAAAGTTGAAGAGACTAAGGTCAGATGGAGGGGGAGAGTATTTCTCTAATGAGTTGAGTGATTACTTATGGAATGCAGGTATAAAAAGGGAAGTTACTTGTAGGTACTCTCCTCAACAAAAAATGGTGTAGTAGAAAGGAGAAATAGAACTCTTGTTGAGTTTGCAAGATCAATGATGAAGGAGAGAAATTGTCCAAATTATTTGTGGGCTCAGGCTGTAAATATAGCTACATACTTGGTTAATAGGTTACCATGTAAAGCTTTGCAGGGTATGACACCATATGAAGCTTGGTGGGGTAAGAGACCTACCTTAGATCATTGCAAAGTGTTTGGATGTTTGGCTTATGCATATGTGCCATCTCAGTTGAGGCATAAATTGGAACCTAAAGCTGAAAAGTATGTGTTCATTGGATATGATGATAAGCAGATGGATTATAGGTTGTGGATTCCATCCACAAAGCAATTTCTTGTATCAAAGGATGTTACATTTGATGAGCAAAGTACTTGGTATGCAGGAACAATCAATAATCATGCAGGTGTTGAAGAAGTTTTGAATTAGAAGAAAGGTAAATCAAAGCTTCAAAGATGTGATGAACAAGAGAACAATGAAGTACAAGTTGAAGTTGAAGAAGTGCCAAGGTTTGATCGAGGATGTGATGAACCAAAAACTTCAAGAAGTGGAGAACTCAGAAGGTCATCAAGACACAAATGGCAACCTACAAGGTATAGCTATGACACTTCTTTTTTTACTACTAAAGATTATGCTTACATGGTGAAAGTAGATGAAGACCCTTCTGCATATGAAGAGGCAAAAGGTAAGGAAAATTGGGAGAAAGCTATGCAGGAAGAGGATGATGCATTGATGGAGAATGAGACATGGGATTTGGTTCCTAAACCAAATAGTCAGAAGATCATTGGATGCAAATGGGTCTACAAGACAAAGAGGTATGTAGATGGAAGTGTGTCTAGGTATAAAGCTAGACTTGTTGTGAAAGGGTATGCTCAGACATATGGTATAGATTATGATGAGACCTATAGTCCTGTGGCAAAGATGACAACCATCAAGACACTCATAGCCATTGTTGCATGTAAAGGTTGGAGATTATGTCAATTGGATGTGAAGAATGCTTTTCTTAATGGTTATATTTCAGATGATGTTTTCATGGAGCAACCACAAGGGTTCAAAGATAAAAGGTATTCAGAATATGTTGTAAGCTCAAGAGAGCTTTGTATTGTTTGAAGCAGGCCCCAAGGGCATGGAATTATAGACTTGTGAAGTTCTTAAAGGAACTTGGTTTCCAAATATCTAAAGCTGATAGTAGCTTGTTTGTCAAAGCAAGTGATGATGGGTTCATTTACATGTGCATATATGTTGATGACATAATTCTTACAGGTACAGATGAGAAGGGCATACAAAGTCTCAAGAAGCAAATGGAGAAAGAGTTTAAGATCAGCGACTTGGGAGACTTGTCATATTTCTTGGGCATGTAAGTCTCATATACTCAACATGGAGTATATGTAACTCAAGAAAGGTATTTGAAGAACTTGGTGATCAAGTTTAAAATGGAAGATTGCAAGGTAGCACCTACTCCAATGGAGGTGAATCATAAGTTGAGCAGATATGGAAAAGAAGAATTCAAGGATATGAAGCTATATCAAAGTTTGGTTGGTAGTTTAATCTATGCTACATCAACTAGGCCTGACTTGTCATATGCAGTTGGAGTGTTGTCTCAATTCATGCATTGTCCTAGGAAAGAACATTGGGTTGCAGGACAAAGAGTGTTGAGATACATTAAGGGTACACTCAAGGAAGGTTTGTATTATGGTTTTACATCAGATACAAACATCAAGATATATAGTGATACAAATTGGGCAAGTAATCCTGATGATAGGAGATCAACATATGGATATTTGTGTTATGTGGGAGATAAGCTAATCTCTTGGTGTTCTAAGAAGCAACATAGAGTTGTTTTATCATCCACAGAAGCAAAGTACAAAGGAATGGTTGAAGCTGCAAAGGAGGTCGTATGGTTGAAAACTCTCATGAAGGGTTTTGACATCATTCAAAGTACACCCACTATTCATGGAGATAATATGAGTTCATTGTATCTAGCTGCTAATCTTGTTTTTCATGCCGGGACTAAACATATTGAGATTCAGTATCACTTCTTAAGAGAGAAGGTGATTGATAAGGAGATTGAAGTCATACATACTTCAACAAAAGATCAGATTGCAGATATGCTAACCAAAATCTTGGATGGACCAATGCTACAGAGATTTAAAGATATGGCAGATATAAAGAAGATAGAGAAAACCTCAATTGATGATTGAGGGGGAGCTCTTGGTGCCTGATAACCATCAATTGATGTTTTAGATAAAGACTTGAAGTCAAAGGATGAAGAAAAGATCAACAAATTAAGTTTGAAGATAGGGCATATTTAGAAAATGGACTTGTATACATATGTACATTAAACTTGTAACTAACTCACTTATACTTTTGTTATGGTCATGAGCTTGTACATATTTTTCCTATAATTACAAGTAGAAAGTTGGGGCAAGTATGAGAGAGCATGAGATGAGAAGAACTAGAAGTTGTAAGAGTCATTAGACACTTTAGAATTGGAGAAGATCTCTCTCATCATTCAGATGTAATTTTTTTTTGGTAGAAGAAAAAGTTGTGCCTGATATTCTGTTGTGTTCTCCTTTTGTTTTTTATCATTTTAGAAATCATTTTGTAGATGTCTAATTCCATAGTTAATTCTTCTATGGTTAAGATTTTGAGAGCCTAATTGTAAACAGGCTCAGAGAATTATGTGTAGGAACATTCGTATGTGAAGAAGTGATGAGTGTCTTCTGAAATAGGCGCAATCCCGATGGTCAAAGAATTGATCAAATCTCAGTGCATAGTGTACATTTTTACACAAATGAGGAGTCAAAATCTAAGTTGGAAGGTAAGCCATCTATGGCTAAAAGCATTTGATAACGGGTTGTAATTTGGGAGATCCATGCATTAGAAGTTGCAGGTGTCAAAGTCGACTATACAGGAGGACAATTTCAGACATAGGTAGATTGTTTGGATCATTTCTCAAGATCTAGTGAATCTTTTGAGAGGATTTAACTTGGACAAGGTGCTGAAACATTGGAGGACACCTCGTACAAAGTTTCACTAAAAACTTTACACATTTGGTGAGGCAATGAGTGAGTTATGTGTAGGAGACTTTTCTGAGTAGTGACTCTCTTCACAATTAGTGCAAATTTTGATAATTTGGCATTGCTCTTCCGAAATTGATCATGTTTTTGAGTTATTCTTGATATAGAAGTGTTCTAACATCAAGGATAACTTGTTCTTTTGGAGATTAACAATCTCCATCAATTAAGAACACCAAAGTACATTGTCATCTCACTTTAGAATTGTTAAAGGTTAAGCCCAAATTATGGAAACACATAGTAAACCACATGCAAAAACTCACTATTTCCCACTCTCAAGTGGGATCACATAGAAAGGTCCAAGAAATACCCATATATAAGATAGAAGTTGTGAGTGAAGGAGAAGAAGGAAACACCTACCTCCCTATCACCTATTAGGGATACATGATGAATGCAATGCTAGATTCAAGAGCGTGAGTTGCAATGGCCACCCTTCCTTATGAAAATGGTGGGGCAACAAGCTTTGAGACCCACATGGATGAAACTACAAATGGCAAGTGGACATATAGAGAAACCCCTAGGATTATTCTAAGGAATCACTCTCACTACTTGTGGTATAGAGTTTGAGCATACTTTTGCTATTTGTGAGTTCAGCAAGAATCATGTTCATGAAATGATCTTGGGTAGATCTTTTATGAGACAATTGCAAATAGTGAAAGATTGGGGAACCAATTCCTTCTACTTACAACATTTAGGGGTAACTACCAAGGTTAATCTCAAGAAATACATGCATAGAGATGTACCACCCTTGCATTGGAATCCCATCCATAAGATACCAAAAGACACTAAATCGGTGTACTCCAAAGGTTTAGACCCTTCATGGATTCACAAAGACACCCAATTATGGATGTGTAATCTTGTAGAGGAAGAGGAGAAAAGATTAGAAACCATAGACATAGGAACATCAAAAAATCATAGATCACTTCAAGAATACCCAAGGAATCAAAGAGGAAGAGAATGGGATAGAGGAGGCTATGGAAACTCAAGATGTAGATTCAATAACTCTTATGGATATAATAGCAACTCATACAACAACTATCAAGGAGAATACAAAGGAGGGAGAGACTACAACAACTATACAGATGATCAAGCTCAAGAGGATTCACTTCTACTCATGAACATGACAATGAAAAAAGGTACATCTGATGATCATGTGTTATACATAGATTCAAGATGCTTAAATCATGGGGTAGAAATTGTGGCTCAACTCTTAGACTTGAAGATAGGTAATGTGAAGACATCTAATGGTAATATGAATTTACTAAGCAAGGTCCTTTATGTGAGAAGATAGGTAATGTGAAGACATCTAATGGTAATATGAATTTACTAAGCAAGGTCCTTTATGTGCCTACCATGAGAAAGAACCTCGTCAATGTAGGTCACATTGTTGAGAAAGGTTTGTAGGTGAGATTTACCATGCATGGAGCATATGTTGAGGACCCATATTAGGGATTCAAGAAGATAGCAAATGGAGAGTTGATAGTTAGGTTTTCAGTTTTGAATTCCAAGACACCAAGAATATTGCCTTGTTCAACTATGGGACTCAAACCCTATCAAAATTAGAGGTTTGGCATAAGAGGGTAGGTCACACTAGAGAAAGAGCCCTCAAAAAAATAATAGAGATTTGCACCCAACAGATCAAAACAACATATTAAAAAACAAGACTAAAAACTAGATAGAAGACTTTTGGAAAGGTTCTTGTTAATCGCATTGAATTCAATCTATGATCATGAATAAATGAGGATAAAAAAGGGTTCATCAAGCGTAGGTCCATTTTTGGAGGCCATTATTGAGGTGTAGGAAGGCCTGGAATTTGCCAAGGAGTCTTTGCAAGATGTTCTCTTCATCAAGTTCAATTTTGACTAATCTTACGATCCTCTTGAGTGGGACCATTGTACAATCGTTGAAAGACTCCAAATGTGGCTCTAAATTCATCAAGATGATCTCAATGCTTATGGGAAATGCCTCTGATTGAATTAACATCAACATTCAACTACGTCAAACAATTAGATTGAAATGCTCTATTAGATAGGGTTGCCCCTAGCTCCACTTCTTTTTACGAGTGCCATTGATGGCTTTAGCTACTTGGTCAACCATCAAGCACATCTTGGATAGATCCATGGTCTATGACTTCCACATAGCTAGAACCAAATGTTAATGAGACCCTTTGTTGATGACACAAGCACTTTTGTGTATAATGACAATAGTATCTCTACCTTGTGGAAAATGTCTAAACACATTATGCATTGCTTCCAAATCTAGAATAAGTCACTTCAAAATTGGTTTCAAGTATCCTAGTGGACCTCTGTTACCATTACTATCCATGTGAAAGGCCAAATGGCCACCAGACACTTCTTCGTATATGTCCTTTAATAAAACATATAGTGGTTTGGCCAGCCACAGACTGTAAGTTCGACAGCATTTGTAACACCTAAGAAATCTGTGTTCATGCTCCCTATGTATTGTGTTTTTTTGTGTATTTTGTAGCCTCTATGCGGAGTACCGTGTGCTGTTGGAGTTCGACGTCTGTGAAAGCATGCAAACAACACAAGGAAGAAGAAGAATAAGCTTGGAGCACAACACACAATACTACATGTATTACCACTAGAATGTACAAAGATAAGTAGCCCATTAGGCCAATAAGCATATATACAAGGCACGCGAAAAAAACCTCCTAAAGAGGGAAAAAAGTGCCCAGGCAGTCCTAGAGTGTTCACACACATCACTACATAAATATATCAACAAATCCCCTCTGGGAGTGATGTGATGAACAAGGAGCTGACACTCATGTATAAGGAAGTGCCAAGCTATGTGGAATCAATCCACAAAAGGAAGTAAGACCAAAGCTTTGTAGAAACCTTCAAACTTCTCCCTAGGCGGAGCCTTTGTAAAAAGGTCTGCAATGTTCTCCTGCGTGGGGACATATGCCAATGTGATCTCCCCAACATAGAACCTATCCTTGACATAATGATAATGCACCTCAATGTGCTTAGTGTGAGCATGGAACACAGGGTTCCTCGCAACTGCCATGTGCTCTGACTATTAGTGAAGATGGTGGTGGCAGAAGACTGCCCAACACCCAAATCAACCATAAGGCGTCTAAGCCACACACACTCAAGAGCCACTGTGAAAGCTGCCCTATACTCAGCCTCACAACTGGAAGTGGCTGCTTCTTGCTCAACCAAGATATACATGAGCTACCAGGCATGAAGCAAAAACCACTAGTGGACACACGAGTGTCATAACGACCAACCCAATCACCGTTACAAAAAGCATGCAAAGTGATCCCCCCTTGGGATGAACCAATCCAACTAGCTTAAAGAGGGTAATGGTGAGGTTTTCTTAACTAGGCGACACCCATATGTGGGGGACTCTTTGGTGATGCAGGTGGAAGACATACCCAGCCTCACCATAGGAGATGTATGATAGTTGTTCATAGGTGCTTGATAAGCCTAGTTGGCTTCTATTGGGTAACTAATTATATGTAGTGGAGTAAGTGATTCACTATGTAGGTAAACATGTCAGTACTTGCAGTTTTATGATATTTTGACATTGTTCATATGCTCATTTTGTAGAGGATACTCTGGCAAAATTTTTCCAGATTTTTTGTTTTATCAACTATATAGTGGTCGATTCACTCCTTGATACACTTATTTGTTGGTTTTTGGACTCTTCTAGCTCCATTATCATTCTATTCAATTCTCTACCATCATGGCATCAGAGTCTCAGGCACATCTAGAAGATCAAGGTCTAGTGCCAGTGTTCCAAGGAGGAGCTATAACTTGCAGGCAAAGACCATTTTGAGATCTAAAAATTTGATGGCACAAAATTTGCTCTACAGAAGAATCAGATTAAAGAGCTAATTCAAAGGAGGAAATGAAAGCGAGTAAATGGAATTTCAAAGAAGCCCATTGACATGGATGAAGATGATTGGGATGAGTTAGATGAAATGGCCAGCTCTACCATTCACTTGCACTCGGCAGATAATGTTTACTTTATAGTATTAGACTATGAAAGTGCAGAGGAGTTTTGGAAGAAGGTATGCAATACATATGAAAAAGAGAACATCAAATAAAGTGTATATGATGAGAAAATTATATTACCTTCGCATGAAGGACACATATAGTGTTGCTACTCATCTAAATGAGTTTGATGGTATATTCTCCCAGTTAGAGGCTCAAAAAATGGATATGGATAATGAAATGAAAGCATTATTGCTTTTATGCACCTTTCCATAATCATGGGATAAGTTTTGCATAGCTATTCGCAATATTGCACTTGGTGGTAAACTCATCTATGATGATATATGTGGAGCACTCTTGAGTGAGGAGATTCATAGAGAATCTATGGTTGGCACTCAGTGTGGAGATGCGTATATTGTTTGTGATTCTTACCAAGGAAAGAATCAACAATGTGGCAAGAGCAAGACCAAGGAAAATAATGGTCAACGGAATAAGAGTAGAAGTAGATCAAAGAAGAGGGATATCGAATGCCATTATTATCATAAGAAAGGACACATGAAGAAAGACTGTTATGCATTAAAGAATGCTAAAGGTAAAGGATAGAATGTTGATGGGCATGTCAAACAATTACCTGCACCATCTACTTTGACTATGAAGATTGAAGAAATTAATGCTATGTCTGATGATGATGATGTGTTGACACTTGATAGTACTGTGCAAATTGAGGCTCTTATGGCTAATTCTTTGTCCCACACATGGCAGCTAGATGTTGGTGCTTCTTTCCCTGTGACACCACATAGAGAATGGTTCTCTAATTATGCAACAAAGTCTCTTGGTACCATGAGACTTGGTGACTCTTACCAGTGTCACATTGTGGGGATTGGAGATGTGGTTGTGCAGTTCATTGATGGTTCAAAATTTACTATGCATAATGTACACCATGTACCTCAGTTATCATGCAATTTGATGTCAGTTGGTCAAGTTGATGACCTTGGTCACAAGGTGGTCTTCTATGCTTAGTCCTTTCGTATATCAAAGGGCAATATGGTTATTGCAAAAGGAAGCAAAGTTGGTTCACTTTGTCCTTTATTTTGTATCACAGAAAGAACACTTGTTAGCTGTTACTGAATAGCCTATGGATTGTATTTGGCATGGTCGTTTGGGCCATATATCTCGTAGTGGAATGGAAAATCTTTCTTGTTCTGGCTACTTGCCTGTGTTATTTTTCTCTGATTTTTCATTTTGTGAGCATTGTAATATGGAAAGCAAACTAGAAATGTGCATAGAAAGCACATTGACTCTTCAATTAAGCCTTTAGATCTCGTTCATACAGATGTGTGTGGTCCTATGCCCATTAGGTCCTTAGGTGGTTCTCTTTACTTTGTCACTTTCATAGATGATGCTACTAGAAAAGTTTGGGTATATATGATCAAATCAAAGGATGAGGTATTCCCTACTTTCAGAAAATGGCTTGCTTCAATTGAGCTTGAAAAAGGAACTAAGCTTAAGGCTTTACATTCAGATAATGGGGATGAGTATACCTCACATGAATTCAGCCTTTTTTGTTAGTCTAGAGGGATTGGTAGAGAGTTTATAGCTCTTTATACCCCAATACAAAATGGTGTAGTTGAAAGGATGAATAGAGATATTCAAGATAGAGTAGTTTCTATGTTGCATCATGCAAACCTCTCACAAGGCTTTTTAGAAGCAGTATTGATTGCAGTTCATGTAATTAACCTTTCACCTAGTATTGCCAAAGGTCTGAAAGTGGCACAAGAGTTATGGATAGTGAAGCCATCATATTATGATCATCTTCGAGTTTTTGGGTGTGAATCACATGTTCATATACCCAAGAATCTTAGACAAAAGTTGGACCATAAGTCAAAGAAATGCATTTTTCTTGGATATGGTCGAGAAGGACGATTGGATATCGCATATGGGATCTTGAAACACAATCAGTGATCAAAAGGAGTGATGTCATTTTCAATGAGTCTAAGATGCATAAATAGCCCATTAAGGAGGTTGACGTGAGAAGAGTGGTGTTTGAGGATACTAGCCCTCCAATTACCATGCATAAAAATGTTCCACATAGGGATGTTCAAGAGAATGTCCAATCAGATTAGTCTGCACATGTTCCTGTTCAGCAACCATTGAGATGCTTTGCATGTGTCTGACATCCACCTAATATATATATTTCCAGGTTTAGATTTTGTTATGCTAACAGATGCCGGTGAGCCTTCTTGCTTCAAAGAGGCCATGCAGACAAAGGACCATGTCAAGTGGGAGCGTGCCATGAAAAGTGAGTTGGATTCTATTCACAAAAATGGTACTTGGGATTTAATACCTTTGCCAAAGGGTAGGAAAGCTTTACCATGTAAGCTGAAATTCACAACAAATAGCGCTTTTGCACAGTATAAAGCACGACTTGTTGCAAAAGGTTTTAAGCAAGAAGACGGTGCTGATTTTGAGGAAATCTTCTCTCCGATGGTCAAGATGGCTACCCTGCACATGTTACTTGGATTCGTTGAAATGGAGGACTTAGAGCTAGTCCAAATGGATGTAAAAACTGCTTTCTTGTATGGAGATCTTACAAATGAGATCTATATGGAACAACTAGAGGGTTATGTATTTCTTGGCAAAGGAATTCTAGTTTGTAAGCTCAAGAAGATCTTGTATGGACTTAAACAGTCCCCTAGACAATGGTACCAAATGTTTGATGCTTTTATGAAGTCTCAAGGCTATTCTCAAATCAATGAGGATCATTGTCTCTACACAAAGAGATGTCAGATGGTAGATTGATATGCTTGATACTTTATGTTGATGATATGTTGATTGCTGGAAAGTCTTCTTATGACTTGTCAATTCTAAAAAAGAAGTTGAGTCAGACATATGAAGGATTTGGGTGATGTCAAACATATTCTTGGCATGCACATTACTCGTGATAGAAGTAAAAGATGCATATACTTGTCTCAAGTAAGTACATATCCAAAGTACTTCACAGGTTCAATATGCAGGGTGTAAAGGCATTGAGTACACCTTTACCCACATATGTGAAATTGAGCAAGGATGATTGCCCCAAATCAAATGAGGAAAAGGAATTCATGACCAAACTTCCCTATTAGTCTGCTATTGGTAGTCTCATGTATGCTATGGTAGCTACAAGACTAGACATTGCATTTGCAGTGGGAGTTGTGAGTAGATATATGTCTAATCCTGGCAAGAAACATTGGGAAGTAGCCAAGATGATTTTGAGATATCTGAGTGGCACTAAGGACAAGTGTCTATGCTTAGGTAGAGGTAAAGCATCCATTATTGGTTACACAGATTCTAACTATGCTGGTTGTGTAGAGAATTGTTAGTCTATATCAGGGTACATTTTTTATTTTGCTAGAGGTGCTATCTCTTGGAGATCTCATCTTCAAGAATGTACAGTTGTTTCCACCACAGAAGTAGAGTATGTTGCAGCAAGTGAGGCATGTAAGGAAGCATTGTGGCTTTCTTGTCTTTCTTGTGATATGGGTTTACCTCAGCATGTACCTCGTTTGCTCAGTGATAGTCAGAGTGCCATTGCTTTGCTTAATAATCCAGTCTATCATGCAAAGTCCAAGCACATTGAGGTGAGGTATCATTTCATTATAGATTTCTTAGCCACTCAGCACATTATTCTTGAGAAGGTTCACACTCGAGATAATGTTGCAAATGCTTTGACTAAAGCTCTACCACAGGATAACTTTCAACACTGTTGTCACCTGATGGGGGTTACTTGATTCATGATCTTATACAATCACTTGTAAACTGTGTAACATGCCCATGAGGTGGGAGGTATAGTTTGTATAGTTACACTTAGGTATTCTTTATTTTTCTCCCATATTTACTTTGGCCATATTGGCTTTTAGTGGGAGATTGTTATCGTTACTGTCCATGTGAAAGGCCAAATGGTCAATGAACACTTTTTTGTAAATTTTCTTTAATAAAACATATAGTGGTCTAGTCAACCACAGACTATAAGTTTGACCACATTTGTAACACCTACGAAGTCTGTATTTGTGCTCCCCAAGCACTGTGGTGCATCACCATTGAAATACTTCAACCTCGTCCACAATTCTTGATTAACAAAGGATGTCAGGAGCTCCCCAATGGTCAAATCTTTTGGCTCCTTGGAATCCCAATGGGTTTTGATATTTCAATGGTCCAGTGGTGGAATTGGGCCCTAGCCAAGCTAGATTATAAACTTGCTAACTGGAAGGGCATGGAGCTCAACCTAGCAAGTCATGCCATGGTGATCAACACCTTCCTCCTCTCATCAATTATCTATTTCTTGGCTTGTTGGAGACCAAAAGATAAAGATTTAGTGAAATCAAGAAAATCTTGCATAAATTTCTTCTTGAAAAGTGACCTCAACAAGAGGGATGTACGAAAAATCAAATGGTCCATTTGTGTTAACCTGAAAGATTTTGGTGCATTGGGAATTTTGCATGTTAGAGGAATGGCAGATAAGCTGGCTACCAACTGAATTATCCAAGTGTGGTGCAAATCAAAAGCTTCACAGGCTAAACTGATTCTTAGAAACAAAATTTCTCTTATGCTAATGGGAATCCCTAGGTGGAAGGGGCTCAGTCTACTCACTCTCATGTTTTCTCTACTTCTTGTGACTCCCAAAGGTTCAGACCACGTCTGCTCCATGTGGAAGAGTTGGAACATGCTAAGGCCATACATCAAGGACAATGAAGATTGGAAGTGGGCAGTCAAGATGAGATAGAATGATTCTATTTGGTTTGCTATTAGGGGAATCAAAGAAATTGACTCGAAGGACCTCCAAAAGACAAAGAAGGCATGGAACAAAGGGTTCATAAGTGGAAAGATCTTTGGAATGAAGAGAGAGGACATGGGATGAGATTTGAGGACATAGACCTAGGTAGGTGAGTAGAATATGATGATTGGTGCCTGCTAAGACGCAAAATCTATTATTGGGAAAACTCAAAGACATGCATCCTTCTTGGGAATGATCCATCGTTTATTGAAGGGTTAAGATGGTTCAATGGTATCAAATCGGATAATACAATGAGGGCCAAAAGTACCTTCACTTGCACTTCTCCCTTAGCATGAGATAGTTTTTGAATTGGCCATGTATCAAATGGCAATTTAAATGGCGTCTGAACTCGCCATGTATCATATGGCAATTTAAATTTGGGGACTTGTGGAACTTTGTCATTGAGAACAAAAAATCAATACTTATGTGGGAAATTCTCCATTGGGGAATTTGGAACAATGTCAAAGCCAATAAATTTTTTGGGCCTCCTCAACGGTGTAAGTGCCTCCCCCTGTGGTAGAGAAGACCTTGGTCACCTCTTCTTTTTGTGCCCAAAGAGTTACTTGATCTAGAAAATTCTTGCTAAGATTTTAAGTCTATAAAGTTAAGTAATGTGGAAGCGAGAATTACTTGGAGAAGTGATTGACTATTGTTCGGCCTTATGGAATGCCATCAAAGTGGAAGTGCTTTGGAAGATATGGAAAGAAAGATGTGGAGCCAACTCCAATGACCATCCGAAAGAATGGTCAATTGCAAAATCCATTGGCTTGTTAGGCAGAAGAATTTTCAATAGTAAGAATTCCCCTTCTTTCAGACACCATAGGATTTTTGTCTTAGAAAACAAGAATATCAAAAGCAAATGGATCGCCCATGAGGGCAATGAAAAATTTATAAGCCTTCTCTGTAACTCTCTCTAAATTAAAGGTCTGCTTTCGATTTTGGACTATCAATGTTGTTGCACCTCCGGCCCATCTTGACCCTACTTTGTGGGATATGGGGGGTCCCAAGGGCACTATACCTATTCATTGTACAATTGTTCTTTTATTGATTCTAACAAGGGACACTAGACCCTCGTCGAACTCACTCTTAAAAAAAGAAGAAGTATACTTGAAGGTACAAAGCACCATAGCTCTAGTATATTTGAAGGTACAAAACACCATAGCTCTACTATATTTTTCACCTGTGGGGACTGTATTCTTCACTTGATGGGATTGTATTTTTCACCTGAGGGGACTTGCTACAAAAGTCACCATTTTAATGAGGTTAAATTTGTGGACATGATTTTGGGAGATTTTATTGATAAAAATGCATATTTTGCAAATATTTGCAAATATATAATGAATTACTAATTCATTTCATACTTCAGAGTGTCGAATTTGACAATTAAAATTCATTATACCATACGATATGTTTTATATGCCATAGTACATACTCTAGGGTGGTATATAAAATTCTGACCAATGACACACACACACACACACACACACACACACACACACACATATATATATATATATATATATATATATATATATATATATATATATATATATATATATATATATATATATATATATAGAGAGAGAGAGAG
>CM035433.1:25186720-25189220 GCA_020310875.1 Ceratopteris richardii
TTTCTCCATTTGCTTCTTTAGGCTTTGAATGCCTTTCTCATCTGTACTTGTAAGAATTATATCATCAACATATATGCACATGTAAATGAACCCATCATCACTTGTTTTAACAAGCAAGCTACTATCTGCCTTAGATACTTGAAATCCAAGTTCCTTCAAGAACTTCACAAGTCTATAATTCCATGCCCTTGGGGCCTGCTTCAAGCCATACAAAGCTCTCTTGAGCTTACATACATGATCTGGATACCTTCCATCTCTGAATCCTTGAGGTTGCTCCATGAAAACATCATCTGAAATATAGCCATTCAAGAAAGCATTCTTCACATCTAATTGACATAATTTCCAACGTTTACATGCAGCAATAGCTATGAGTGTCCTGATAGTTGTCATCTTTGCCACAGGACTATAAGTTTCATCATAATCAATACCATATTTTTGAGCAAACCCTTTCACAACAAGTCTAGCTTTGTACCCAGACACATTTCCATCTGCAAATCTCTTTGTCTTGTAGACCCATTTGCATCCAATGATCTTCTGGCTATTTGGTATAGGAACCAATTCCCAAGTCTGATTCTCCATTAATGCATCATATTCTTCCTGCATAGCTTTCTCCCAATTTTCCTTACCTTTTGCCTCTTCATATGTAGAAGGGTCTTCATCTGCCTTTATCATGTAAGCATAATCTTTAGTAGCCAAAAAAGAAGTGTCATAGCTATACCTTGTAGGTTGCCACTTGTGTCTTGATGACCTTCTGAGTTCTCCAATCCTAGAGGTTTCTGGTTCATCACACTCAGGATCAACCTGCACTTCATTATTCTCATCTTCATCAAATATCTGAACCTTTGATTTACCTTTCCTTTGACTCACAACTTCTTCATCACCTGTATTAATATTGATTGTACCTGCATACCAAGTACCTTGCTCATCAAACGTAACATCTTTTGATACAATGAATTGCTTTGTAGATGGGCTCCACAATCTATAACCCATCTGCTTGTCATCATAACCAATGAACACATACTTTTCAGCTTTAGGTTCCAATTTGTGTCTTAATTGTGATGGCACATATGCATATGCCAAACATCCAAATACTTTGCAATGGTCTAATGTAGGTCTCTTACCCCACCATGCCTCATATGGTGTCATACCCTGCAAGGCTTTACATGGTAACCTATTAACCAAATAAGTTGTTGTATTTACAGCCTCAGCCCACAAATAATTAGGGCAATTTTTCTCCTTCATCATGGATCTTGCAAACTCAACAAGAGTTCTATTCCTCCTTTCTGCTACACCATTTTGTTGAGAAGAGTACCTGCAAGTAATTTCCCTTTTTATACCTGCATTCCACAAGTAATCACTGAACTCATTAGAGAAATACTCTCCCCCTCCATCTGACCTTAGTCTCTTCAATTTATGACATGTAATTCTTTCTACATATGCATGATAGTGTTTAAATGTATTAAACACTTCTGACTTATCTTTGATCACATATATAGTGATCCATCTGGTAGCATCATCAACATAAATCACATAATACCTTGAACCATTGATACTGAAATCCTTTGATGGTCCCCACACATCTCTGTGTACCAACTCAAGCTTCTCTGAATACATGAAACCATGCTTGGAGTAAGATTGCTTATGAGCCTTACCTAATTGACATGCCTCACATTTGTATGTCATATGTTGACGTGTAACATTAGGTAATCCAAGCACTGAACCATTGTTGATCATGTCTTTGATACCTCTTTCATTAAAGTGTCCAAGCCTCTTGTGCCAAAGATCTAACTCAGAGATCTTATGTCCTCCGTAAGTGAACAAGGCATGACCAACATTACCTTGAATCTTCAATGTGAACAACCTTCCTTCTTTCTTCCCTGAAACAATTTGTTTATACCCATTGCTAGGGTCTTCCACAAACACTCCTTCATTAGTGAATCTAACTTCATTACCTTTTTCAACAATTTGTCCTACACTTATCAGATTCTTAGGAATTGTAGGAACATACAAGACCTTACTCAAGAGAGTACTTCCATCCTTGGCCTTCACTGATCCAATTGACTTCACATTATGCTTTTTATTGTCACTTGTTTGAACAACATGATTAGATACCTTATTTCCAAATCATTCATCAATGCTATGTTACCACTCAGGTGATTGCTACACCCTGAGTCAATGTAGAAGACTCTTTGGTCTTCACTTTGCCTTTCACAAGTTGCATTCATTATCAATGTTGAATCCTCCTTCTAATCTGAAGCATAATTGTAGTAGGTATTATTGTATTGTTGACTTTGGAATCCTGTACCTGCATTTCTTCCAAAGTAACCCCTACTACCTCTTCCTCTGAAGTTTCCTCTTTGATTTCTGCCACCTCTTCCTCTTGAATTAAAGTTCTGATTATATCCACCATTACTCTGAGTATTATGCCAACAATCATTAGCTAAGTGATTTGTCTTACCACAAATCCAGCAAGCTTTGACTCCATCTTTATTATTCCTGC
>CM035433.1:25194220-25199220 GCA_020310875.1 Ceratopteris richardii
ATCATGAACATGACTTCAAAGTCAGGTACAAATGATGATCACTTATTTTATATTGATTCAGGGTGTTCAAATCATGTGGCTGGTAATGTTGCACTACTCTCTGATCTTGAGGAACCAAAAGGTAAACACCAAGTCCAAACAGGTGATGATACAAAGCATTCTGTAGTTAAAGTTGGAAATGTGAAAACTTGTGATGGTAATCAGAATTTGTTAAGCAGGGTACTCTATGTACCAACCATTACAAAGAACTTAATGAGTGTTGGTCAGATTGTAGAGAAAGGGTTGCAGGTCAGATTCAATCAATATGGAGCATTTGTGGAGGACCCAAGACATGGATTCAAAAGGATAGCTAAAGGAGAAAAATCAGGTAGACTTTTCACTTTTGAGTTGAAAGATACAAAGAACATTGCATTATACAGTTATAAAGATCAAACACTTTTAGAGCTTGAGATTTGGCACAAGAGATTAGGGCACATAGGAGAAAGGACCTTGAAGCAAATGTGCAAGGACCAATGTGTGCTTGGGATACCTAATGTATCCAAGCAACATATGATTTACAAGTGTGGTGCTTGTCAATTTGGTAAGTCTCACAGGTTACCCTTCTCCAAGAAAGGATATATGCATGAAGACTATCTAGAGCTTGTACACACAGATGTATGGGGACCTAGCAAAGACCCCTCAGTTTCAGATTCAAGGTACTATGTGTCTTTTATTGATGATTATAGCAGATGGACTGTATTATACTTTATGAAGCACAAGGATGAGGTATTTAATTGTTTTAAGAAATATCTTGCACTAGTTGAAAATCAGACAGGAAGGAATTTGAAGAGGCTAAGGTCAGATGGAGGAGGTGAGTACTTCTCCAATGAATTTGAGGACTTCTTGCAGGACAGAGGCATCAAAAGGGAAATAACCACAAGGTACTCTCCTGAACAAAATGGGGTAGCTGAAAGAAGAAATAGGTTAATTGTTGAGACAGCTAGATCTATGCTTAATGAGAAGAAATTACCTAACTATCTATGGGCAGAGAGTGTTTCTACTGCCACCTATCTCATAAACAGGTTACCATCAAAGTCACTTGATGGTATGACACCATATGAAGCATGGCATGGTAAGAGACCATCATTGGATCATTGCAAAATTTTTGGATGTGTAGCATATGTACACATTCCTTCACAGGTAAGAGGAAAGCTAGATCCCAAGGCTGAAAAATGTATTTTCATTGGATATGATTTAAATAAAAAAGGTTACAAGTTTTATAACCCTACCAATAAGGGATTTATGGTAAGCAGAGATGTGATCTTTGATGAGAATGATTCTTGGTATGAGAATGAATGCAGGAAGGTCAAACTACCCTATGATTTGGAAGAAGAATTTCCAAAACTTACAAAGGAAGAACCTACTCAGGATGGAGAGTCAACCTTGAAGAGTTCAAGGCATGGAAGTCCAAAGGCAAAATGAAGATGAAGAAGCTTGAGGACATACCAGAATCTTCAACTCAATCAATCAGAAGGTCTCAAAGAGAAAGCAAAAAACCTATCAGATATGGGTATGATACATCTCTTGTTACTAAACATTCAATTTATCTTGCAAAGGATTTGTCAAATGAAGAACCAGGTTCATATGAAGAAGCAATCACCAAATCAGAATGAAAAGAAGCTATGGATGAGGAGATTGAAGCACTCAAGGAGAGTGATACATGGGAGTTAGTACCCAAGAAGGACTCCATGAAGGTAATAGGATCCAGATGGATCTATAAATTGAAAAGAAATTCTGATGGCACAATTAACAGGTACAAGGCCAGATTGGTAGCCAAGGGTTTTGCACAAACCCAAGGCATTGACTATGAAGAGACATTTTCTCCTGTGGCCAAGATGCCAACAATCAGAGTGTTGGTTAGTGTGGCTGCATCAAAGAATTGGAACATGTACCAATTGGATGTCAAGAATGCTTTCTTGAATGGATGGATTTCAGAAGAGGTTTATATGTCACAACCTCCTGGCTATGAAGACCCTAAGAAGGTAACTTATGTTTGCAAATTAAAGAAGGCTTTATATGGATTGAAGCAGGCACCTAGGGCATGGAATTACATGCTAACTACATACCTCCAAGACCAAGGTTTTGTCATGAGTAAGGCTGACACTTCTCTGTTCATTAAGAGAAGTAATTCAGAGGTAATCTATCTCTGTGTCTATGTTGATGACATCATCATTACAGGTAATGATGTCAATGGAATCAGAAGCATCAAAAGCCAAATGATGAAGGAATTCAAGATCAATGATCTTGGATTATTGAAGTATTTTTTGGGACTTGAATTAGTTTACACTAATTCAGGAATATACATTACTCAAAGGAAGTATGTACAAGATATGTTGAAGAAATTTCAATTGCAGGATGCTAAAGCAGCAAGCACTCCAATGGAGGTGAATCTAAAGCTAAGTGCTCACGAAGGTGATGAAGTCCAAGACATTACAGGTTATCAAAGTATGGTAGGTAGCTTGAACTATGCTACTCTTACAAGAATTGATATTGCATATGGAGTTAGTGTGCTAAGTCAATTTATGCACAAGCCAAGGATACATCACTTAGAGGCTGCCAAAAGAATCTTGAAGTATCTCAAGGGTACACAAAACCATGGTTTGTACTTTCCTTACACTTCAGATATTGATATAAAAGTTTATTCAGATGCAGATTGGGCAGGATGCAAGGATGATAGGAGAAGCACTTCAGGATACATTTCTTTTGCAGGTGACAAACCAATTTCATGGTCTGCAAAGAAGCAAACAACTGTTGCATTGTCTTCTACAGAAGCAGAATATAGAGGGCTAGCTAATGCCACTCAAGAAGCAATTTGGATTAAGCTTTTGTACACAGAATTGGGCTTATATACTAGGCCTCCAATTATCTTTGGAGATAATACAAGTTCTCTTCACCTTGCAGCTAATCCTATCTATCATGCCAGAATAAAACACATAGAAGTTCATTATCATTATGTGAGAGAGAAGTTGCTAAGCAAAGATATTCAGTTGACCTATGTGTCAACCAACATGCAATGTGCAGATTTGTTGACTAAAGCTTTGGATGGGACCAAACTTTGCAGGTTCAAATCTATGATTGGATTGCAGGATATACTTGAAGAATGAGGATGAAGACTTAAGCCAAAATGTTTGGCTTGAGGGGGAGCTGTTGGTGTAAATCACAAGCCTACACATTTGGCTTGGAAGTTATCATGAAGACTCTACATACATGAAGAACCATAGGAACATATGCTAGTGGTTAATTACCACTTTATCTCATTTGTAAAAGTCAAAATGACTTGGAATCTTTTGTAATCACCTACCAAAGTGAGTCGTGGAAAAAGTAGCTTATTTGATTGAGAGAATATCTCCAAGCTTTTAGGACCTTGATCATAGGAAGCTAAAATTTGAATTTGAATTCAAATTTTTGCACATATCCTATAAAATGTACTTGGAAAAGTTGCGGGTAGATCTCTTCATTTCCCGAGGCTTACTCTACTGAGTTTGAGTGTGTGTAAGGACTATACCATAGCCTACACCTCTCTACACCATTTGGCAATGCTATTCATGCCAATGGGATTGTACACAAGTGTTAATCAATAGATACATTTACAACATTCATCTTTGTGTTCACTGCTAGTCTACTCAAAAGTCTGTCAACTTGTCAAGGGCATATCTCAGTCAATACTACTCCAAATTCAGTGATTCAAAGATTGTTGGCTTCAACTTGAAGTCTACTACAATGTTGTCAAAAATTGAAGACATTCCATTCAGCAGATTCAGAGAAAGCATCGTCGAGGTGCTCATTGGTCTATTTCTGCTACAGTCCCAGAAAGTCGGGGGTATAGCTAAGTTTGCTAAATTAATTTCTCTCAGTATAGTTTGTCATTTTACATCATTCCACTTGCAAATGGTAGCTTACTAAGTTAAATGAATATCCCTAGAAGGAATTTTATCAATTGCTACTGTGGTCACACTGAGCAAAACATTCGGCAGGTGTCAAGACCAAAATAGAAGGTTTTCTTGAGTTTGTGACTTCCAAAGTTATCTGTTTTGATTCAATCATTATACACATCACTTCCAAAGGACATAGGCCATTTCTTGGTGTCATTGGAAAGCTAAGGAATTCTACTAATCAAGTCTAAGGCAAAAGAGGGCTGGTACAAAGCACGTTTAGCAGTACCTACTCAGTTTCTTGGATCATCCATCCATCTTTCCCAACATCTGTTTATCTGTCTATCTATCTATCTATCTATTTATCTATCTGTCTATCTATCTATCTGTCTATCTATCTATCTGTCTATCTATCTATCTATCTGTCTATCTATTTATCTATCTGTCTATCTATCTATCTGTCTATCTATCTATCTGTCTATCTATCTATCTATCTATCTATCTATCTATCTATCTATCTATCTATCTATCTATCTATCTATCTATCTATCTATCTATCTATCTATCTATCTATCTATCTATCTATCTATCTATCTATCTATCTATCTATCTATCTATCTATCTATCTATCTATCTATCTATCTATCTATCTATCTATCTATCTATCTATCTATCTATCTATCTATCTATCTATCTATCTATCTATCTATCTCTCTATCTGTCTATCTGTCTATCTGTCTATCTGTCTATCTGTCTATCTGTCTATCTGTCTATCTGTCTATCTGTCTATCTATCTATCTATCTATCTATCTATCTATCTATCTATCTATCTATCTATCTATCTATCTATCTATCTATCTATCTATCTATCTATCTATCTATCTATCTATCTATCTGTCTATCTATCTATCTATCTATCTATCTGTCTATCTGTCTATCTATCTATCTATCTGTCTATCTATCTATCTATCTATCTATCTATCTGTCTATCTATCTATCTATCTATCTATCTATCTATCTATCTATCTATCTATCTATCTATCTATCTATCTATCTATCTATCTATCTATCTATCTATCTATCTATCTA
>CM035433.1:25231720-25251720 GCA_020310875.1 Ceratopteris richardii
AGAGCATGGCGGGTCAGGTAGACTTGGAAACTTTACTCTCTAGATTAAATATAAAGTTTCCTTCTTTCAGAGGCCTAGCTCAAGAGGATCCAGATGAGCACATTAGAAGATTTTTGGCATTATGAAAGACTAGAGGTCTAATGGGTAGGGAAGATGCCTTTTTGATACTCTTCCCTGCCACATTGGAAGGATTGGCAGACAAGTGGTTTAGCTAGTTTGCTGAAAACCACTTTACCACTTGGGATTTGATGAAAGATGCTTTTAAAAATCAGTTCCAGCATGGCAGCACTGCGGAAATCATCATAGAAGAGCTAGAGAACTTGAGATTGGGTCCAGGAGAAAAGTTCCCAGAGTTTGTGACTAGAGCCAAAGCACTAATGGCTAAACTACCAGATCCACCGCATGATTTCTTTGTCAAGAAGTGGTTAGCCAAACCCCTACCTGTGGCCACCCAATGCAAAATAAAAGAGCTAGTGTTACCTACCGCTTCTATTGAGGAGTTCATCAATACAGCCACACGCTTGGAGCAGATAAGGCACCAGTATGGTGCAACTTCCTCCCAACCAACATATGGGACATAAATGGAGGATCCGGTCATCCAGCTAAGGAGGGAGCTGGAGGGCTTGAAAAGAAATAAGCCTTATAAAGAGGAGGAGACTGTTGTGGCTCAGTTGAGAAGGGAGATTGAAGCACTCAAGCTCCAAAAGGAAGAGGAGGCCCAAGCAAAGGAATTGGCTCAGCTGCGACAGGAGTTGCAGGAGCTCAAAGGAGGTGGCATCAAGAGTGGTCTTTGGTGTTCCATGTGCAGCAAACAAGGGCATATAGTAAGTGAGTGTCCTCTGTTAAGTGTAACTTGCCAATTATGCAGGAAGGTTGGCCATGAGGCCCATGAATGCCAATCAAGGGCAAGGCCTACAACGACATACTGGACACAAGGAGGACCCCCAACAACCACAAATGTGATGGCTGCAGCACCGAACCAAGGTAACAACTATAATCCTAGACAAAGAAATAATTTTGGAAACGGACCTAGGAGGCCAATCATCTGTTTTAGATGTGGAGAATGCGGTCACTATCAAAGTAGGTGCACCCTACCAGAGAATGCCCCTCCTTGCAGGAACTGCCCTGAGGCCAGAGACCATTATACAAATTGTTGCCCGAAAAATCAAGCATCTTCATCAGGGCCCCATATCCAAATGATTTCTGTGCACAAGGAAGAAAAGTGTGATCTAGTTAATGAGCCATCTCCATCTACCAGGGTGGTGCAATTACAAGAAATAGAATCTTTGACTGTGCAGACAAGAAGCAAAGGGAAGGCTCAAGCAGACATAGGACAAGAATCAAAGATTAAGGAAGGAAATCAAAATAGAGAAACATCTGAACATAAAGGCAACACAGGTGCAGATTCAAGTCAAAAGGGAGATCTCAAATGCACCAGTGATGCCATTGGGCATGCCTTCAAAAGGGCTCAGGATGAGTTTGACAAGTCTAATGGAGTCCATGCTCTCAAAGAATCAGAGGCTTCAAATCTACTCAAGTCCATGAAAAAGGAGGTTAGTATTTTTGATTTGATAAAGATGGATGGGAAATTCAGGTTAGAATTATTACAGATAATTGATGAAGCTTCCACTCAAGTTGTGTGGCAAGGACTGTTGTTTTACATAAAGGAAAAATTGTAGGGGAAGCTCCCCTTACAGATTATAAAAGTCCTCGGCTGACAGTATCTATCAAGGGTCATGAATTTCAAGGAGTTATTGTGGATGGTGGTTCTGGCATTAACTTGATGCCTGAACATACAATGGAAAAGATTGGACTCCACCCTTCACGGCCTGCAAACTTCACTGTTACTTTGGCAGATCAGAGCAAAGTAAGACCCTTGGGAGTGATCCCAAAAGTTCCACTTGAAGTACAAGGTAATTTATTCATTCTGGATTTTGTGGTTTTAAGATTGCCCTAGGTTGAAGGAGGATTTCCCCTCTTAATTGGACGACCATGGCTGAGGCACGCAAGTGTCATTCATGATTGGGGCAAGGACACTATGTGGGTACAAAAGAAAGGGCAAGAGCTGACACAGATTTATTTAGAAGAGGGCCCAGATAATCAAGATAATCAAGGAAACACGAGCATGATGCAAACAGTTGGCATATGCATGGAACCAGAATCGGAGGATCAACCCCAATTAGATTTCGAGGAAGAAGAGGATATTTTAAGTTGGCTCCAAGCAGGCAACTCTTCCTCTTGTTTTGGAATTTTTCTTAATAACTCTTGTAAATCTGAAGGCTATGATGAAGATAAGGAAAAGATCCAGGTTGATGGATTGGGAGAGCCCATCACAGACCACAGAAGGGGCAGGAAGACACCCCTCAAATACAACTTGGAGGAGGATATGACAACCACAGATAAAGAGGTTACTAAAGCTAAAGGCAAGGTAAAAAATTCTAGTGAAGAATGTTCTTTCCCAATTCAAGAAATCCCTACAGGATGGATGCAGGACAAGGAGGAACACATTGAAGTCCAAAATACACCTGCTTATGAAGCAATGCACGAAAAGCTAGTAGAAGAAGACAAGGAAGAAGATGCACACGAAGATAATATGGTAGAGAGAAATCCTGTCCAAGAAATACAATTAGGCACTCAAGACAATAATCAGCCAGTTTTGGTGGCCACTTGGTTGTGGAGCCACCCAGGGCTCCTTGAAAAGGTAAAATCATTCTTGACCCAGTATATAGATGTTTTTGCCTGGCATTATAAAGACTTAGAAGGAGTGCCTGCAACTTATGGAGAGCATAGAATCCCTCTGGTTGATGGAGCCAAACCCATAAGAGGAAAGAGTTATAGACTTAATCCAAAATATGCTGAAGCTGTCTATGTGGAAATCCAAAAGATGGAGGATGCAGGAATCATCATTCCTGTAGAACACTCAGAGTGGCTCTCACCTATAGTTATAGTACCAAAGAAGAATACTAATAAAATCAGAATTTGTGTTGACTTTAGAGCACTCAACAAGGTGACCATTCCAGATGGTTTCCCAATGCCTTTTGCAGAACAGGTCATTGAAGAAGTGGCTGGGCATGCATTATATAGCTTTATGGATGGATTTAGTGGCTATGATCAAATATCAATACACCCAGAGGATCGTGAAAAGACTGCTTTTATCACACCTTGGGGAACATATGTGTATGTAAAAATGCCATTTGGGCTCATAAATGCTCCAGCCACCTTTAACAGAACAATCAATCTCATTTTTGGCCCCCTATTGCTGGAATCACTTAGAATCTTCATGGATGACTTCTCTTCGTTTTCAGGATCTCACAAAGAAACTCCTCTAGATTGTTTGGACCACCACTTGAGGCAGCTGCAGAATGTTTTCAAAAGATGCAGGGAGACTAAGTTAAAGCTCAATCCAAACAAATGTCATTTCCTTGTGACAGAAGGAACTCCCTTAGGACATGTGGTGTCGGCTAAAGCTATGGCCCCAGATCCTGACAAAATCATTTCTATATTAAAGTTGCCTAAACCTAAATCCCCTAAAGAGATTCAGAGTTTCTTGGGGCATACTGGATACCATAGAAGGTTTATAAAAATGTATGCAGAGATAGCTAGACCTCTGGCTAGACTTACAGGTAAGGAAGTACCTTTTAAATGGGAAGAAGAGGAGGAAAAAGCATATCAAACATTACGGTCAAGGTTAGTGTCTGCTCCTATTTTGGTCACACCTGAGTGGTCAAAAATCTTTCATATACATGTAGATGCCAGTGCCTATGCAGTGGGGGCAGTTTTGACCCAACCCAGTGAAGAATTTAAAGTGGACAGACCAATTCAATATGCCAGTAGAATCTTGACCAAGGCTGAAAGGAATTACAGTACTACAGAAAGGGAAGCCCTAACAATGGTCTTTGCTGTCCAAAAATTATGTCATTACTTACTGGGAGTAAAATTTGTTATTATAACAGATCACCAACCACTAAAATACCTACTCAACAAACCACAAGCCACTAGTAGAATATGGAGGTGGTTATTGTTGTTCCAAGAGTTTGATTTTTCTGTAGTCCATAAACCAAGTAAAGAAAATGTTATGGTGGATCACCTATCCAGAATCAATAGGATGAATCAAACTAGTGGAATCAATGATGATTTTCCAGATGTTCATCTGTTTGCTGTATAAGCTCAAGGTTGGTATTATGATATCAAAAATTTCATTAAAACTGGATTGTATCCAGAAAAGGCTAGTGCTGTGCAAAAGAAGAGACTGCTAATCAAGAGTAGACCATATACCTTCATTAAAGATAAATTGTATAGACAGGGCAAGGATGACAGGTTCAGGAAGTGTTTGGAAGAAGAAGAAGTGAGGGAAGTCCTTCACTCTGCACATGAAGGAACAGGTGGTGGGCACCTTCCAGGGCATATTATGAGTCAGAGGATACTGGATGCTGGTCTATGGTGGCCTACACTATTTAAGGATGCAGCTGAATGGGGAAAGGCATGAGACATTTGCTAGAGGTGTGGACCTAAGCCAACAAAGCAGAGGCATAACCCCTTAGTTGTTTCCACTTCCTGGCAACCATTTGAAAAGTGGGGATTGGATTTTGTAGGGCCTATTTACCCTATGGCGTTGCCAAAAAGAGAAAAGTATTTATTGATTGCCACAGACTATGCGACCAAATGGGCTGAGGCCATAGCATCCACTGATTGCACTACCCAAACTGTGGCTGACTTCTTATACAATAACATCATTTGCAGGTTTGGATGTCCACTCGAAATTTGTACAGATCAGGGTACTCATTTTGTCAATAAAGTCCTGCAGGAAATTTTCAACAAGTATAGAATTCTACATAGGTCTTCTTGTGCATACTACCCGAGAGCTAATGGTCAGGCATAATCAACCAATAAAGTATTGATTTCCATGTTACGAAAGGAATGTATGTTACAGCCCACCTCTTGGGGGCAGGCTTATCTTGGTACATTATGGGCATACCGATTAGCCTATAAAGAAACAGGATATTCTCCTTTTCAACTCGTTTATGGCCTTGTTCCCATTGAACCATTTGAGTTCATCAAGGGCTCCATCAGAACGGAAAAGGTTGAGCAAAACCAGGTTGAGAAAAACGGTATAGAAGTTCCAGCTCGACTGACTGCCTTGCATAAACTAGAGGAATCAAGGACTTTAGCCTCCAGACAATTAGAGAATATTCAGATACAGAGGAAGGAGACTCATGACAAAAATTTATGGCACAATAAATTGAAGCCTTGTGATTTAGCTCTTTTACACAGACCACAGATTTCTACTCTAAAGGAAAATGGATCCCTCACTGGGAAGGCCCTTTTCGCGTTATGAAGATGTTGCATTGGGGTGCCGTGCAGTTAGAAACACTCAATGGAGACACCCTACCGCTAGTAAATATTTCCAGGCTCAAAGCCTATCATAAAAAATTTTAAACACCCAAATAATGAGTTCTTAGGTCATTTTGCTTTTTCTATCACTTACGTTTTAATAAGTGCTAACGTAAATTTTGGGCGGCCATTTTTTTATGGCTCTTAATTCGACATGGAAACTTTAAATGATGGCCTTTTCTTTATTTATTTCTTTGATGGATGAGATTGGGGTTTGCATCTCCTCTCTTTCAAACACTCTTTTTTCCTTGAACCGTCCTTTTTCTGTGAGGTGAATATTTAGTCTTCTTGCTATTTAAGATAGCCCTCCCATCGAGAATCCACCCTCTCCAATTTGGCAGCTGCGGCCTCGGGTCAACTTCCTTGAAGCTTTGTATTCCTCAACACTTGAGCATTCAATGGTGGCGCACATAATTGAACCAACGACCTCACCGATTGTCGACGTCCATCTAAGCCACAACAGCAAACCCACCTTCCTCCTACTCTCCCCCACCTAGCCTCCCACCTCCCCCTCCCCCGCCCGCCGACCCCCGCCACCTCCCCCTCTCCCACCCCGCCCCCTCACCCCCGCTACCCCGCCCCGCAGAACCCGCAAAACCCACCCTCCTCCTACTCTCCCCCACCCCGCCACCTACCCCCCTACCCCGCCACCCCCCCCTCCCCGCCACCTCCCCCTCACCCGCCCGCCGACCCCCGCCACCTCCCTCTCTCCCACCCCCGCCCCGCAGAACCCACAGAGCCCCCCCCGCCAACTCCCCCTCTCCCACCCCGCCCCCTACCCCCACTGCTACCCCGCTCCGCAGAACCCGCCCCCGCCATCTCCCCCTCCCCCGCCCGCCGACCCCCGCCACCACCCCCTCTCCCACCCCCGCCCCGCAGAACCCGTAGAGCCCCCCGCCACCTCCCCCTTTCCCACCCTGCCCCCTACCCCCCGCTACCCCGCCCCGCAGAACCCGCCCCCGCCACCTCCCCCTCAACCGCCAACCGACCCCCGCCACCTCCCTCTCTCCCACCCCCGCCCCGTAGAACCCGCAGAGCCCCCCTCCCCGCCAACTCCCCCTCTCCCACCCCGCCACCTACCCCCACCGCTACTCCACCCCGCAGAACCCGCCCCCGCCACCTCCCCCTCACCCGCGAGCCGACCCCCGCCACCTCCCTCTCTCCCACCCCCGCCCCGCAGAACCCGCAGAGCCCCCCCGCCAACTCCCCCTCTCCCACCCGGCCACCTACCCCCACCGCTACCTCGCTCCGCAGAACCCGCCCCCGCCACCTCCCCCGCCCGCCGACCCCCGCCGACCCCCGCCACCACCCCCTCTCCCACCCCCGCCCCGCAGAACCTGAAGAGCCCCCCGCCACCTCCCCCTTTCCCACCTCGCCCCCTACCCCCCGCTACCCCGCCCCGCAAAACCCGCCCCCGCCCCCGCCACCTCCCCCTCACCCGCCAGCCGACCCCCGCCACCTCCCTCTCTCCCATCCCCGCCCTGTAGAACCCGCAGAGCCCCCCCCCCCCCGCCAACTCCCCCTCTCCCACCCCGGCACCTACCCCCACCGCTACCGCGCCCCGCAGAACCCGCCCCCGCCACCTCCCCCTCACCCGCCAGCCGACCCCCGCCACCTCCCTCTCTCCCACCCCCGCCCCGCAGAACCCGCAGAGCCCCCCCGCCAACTCCCCCTCTCCCACCCTGCCACCTACCCCCACCGCTACCCCGCTCCGCAGAACCCGCCCCCGCCACCTCCCCCTCCCCCGCCCGCCGACCCCCGCCACCACCCCCTCTCCCACCCCCGCCCCGCAGAACCCGCAGAGCCCCCCGCCACCTCCTCCTCCCCTACCCCGCCACATACCCCTTCCCCGCCCGCCAACCCCATCCACCTCCCCCTCCCCCACCCCGTCACCTCCCCCTTCCCCGCCCCGCCGACCCCGCACGCCCAACCAATCCCGCCTACCCCAACCGTACACCGCCCCTCCCCACCCCGCGAACCCGCCCAGCCGCAGAGCCCGCCCTCCCCCGCCCCGGCCCCCCGCACCTATCCGCCTCGACCTACCCTACCCTCCTCCGCCGCTGCTTAGCCTCGCCACACCCATCCTTCTCCCGCCTCCGCAGAGCCCCGTGCCCTCCTCCGCACCACAGGCACACAACCTCGCCTTGCCTCCGCACCCGAAGTGCCCGCACACCCCGCCCTCGACCAACCCTCAACCCCTTCACGGTAGCATCATCCCGCCGTCGTCCTCACTCTCCTCACCAAAAACCTCCAAAAGCCAATCATTACTAATTTCTTCGCCCAAAACTATATATATATATATATATATATATATATATATATATATATATATATATATATATATATATATATATATATATATATATATATATATATATATATATATATATATATATATATATATATATATATATATATATATATATATATATATATATATATATATATATATATATATGTATATATATATATACAGAAACCTTGCAATCTCTACCGGGGCCCTAAACTGCCTCTAATTACTCAGTTTCCCATCAATTCCTTTCTCCACCGAAACCTATGGCAGATCCCACCACGCCGGAAGATATTTCGGAACTCACGCCTTCAGCGCTGCATACAACCAATCCAAATTACCCGCCTCCCGCATCTGCACAACCGCTCCCCGGCCCCACCTACCAGATCCCTACATTGCCCGTCTCACTTAACCCACCCCATGATGCAGCAACTTCCGCTCTTCCTCCTGCCATTCTCAATATTCCTACTTATTCGGTTCAATCTGATTCCACCGACCTATATTCTCCACCTCCCCTCCCTCATCATTTTTCTCCTTCTCCTTCTGCTTCTCATACCTCACAACCGAATTCGCCCTCAGGAGATTATATGCGAATTTTTCTTCTGCCCGATTTAGATCTGCAGATTCGCATTCATTTGTCTCTCCCAACCATTGAACTCCGTCGTCTTTTTTCTGTCGAACATCTTCAGCAGGCGGGACTCTGGGGCTTAGCCAACGTTTTCTTGAACGATCCCTCCAATTATAGTGATGTCTATGAAGCTCTCCGTCTCTTTCCTAATTTTCGCACAGGCACTCTCTCCATTCCCGCTCTTGCCGCGAGTCTTGGCTCCTCCCCCGTCCACTTCAATTATCCACCCTTCTTATATTCTGGATTGTCAGCCTCTGCCACCATTGCCTTTTGTCGAGATCGCTTTGACAATAATGCCCGATTCTCAATCCGCATGACATCCATCCTAAATTCATTCATTTTTTTCTTTTTGCTTCGTCACCCCACATCTTCACTACCATGGTCTGATATTCGCATTGCTGATCCCCTTTTTTTCTTCCTCAATAGCCATCCATACCCTTACGCCGCCCTCATCTATGGTCCCTTACAGTTGCGTGCCCGACGCCTTCGTGAAGCTCTGACTCGGGGCTCTCGCGCATTTTCCATCTATTCTGCACCATTCATAGCTTGGATCTATCAATTACCAACGCACTCTGCCAATAATCTCGCTATACTCCAGTCGCCTCACAACCCTGTTAGCCACCAGCCTAGTAATCCCGATCTACCTTCCATATCACACCCTCCTCCCTCCCCTCCAATCTCCATTGACTCAGCTTCCGCTTCCACACCGCTCTCCGCCCCCCCTGATATCACCTCCCTTCCTCCACAACCTTCTTCGCATATCCTTCCCGCATCTACTGCTACTGCGACCATTCCTACCCCTGACCCTGTTCTCATGCCTGGCCCTTCTCCCACAACAACTTTCCGGCCGCTCGTTCAAACACAGCTCAACCCCCACAACCCCACCTGTACACCCCCCCGTCCTCCTGTTTCCATTTTCCACCCTATCATTGATGTTCCCCTCACCCAACCCATTCCCTCGAATATTCCTACCCAACCCAATCCCTCTACCACTCCAACCTATCTTCCGAATCCGCCTGTCGCCCCTGCTCTGCCAATTGACATCCCGTCTGCCCCTTCCTTTTTACATTTACTTCGCGAAGCAAGTGACATTGCTCTGGGCAGTGCTAACGCATCCAAGGTGTCCTTGGATTCAATTTCGGCTGCAGCTTCTATTCATCAACAATATATTTCTACAATTGATAACATCAATCGCATGGCCACGTCTCAATGGCAATCCCTCCAGGAATCAGCACGATTACTCAGAGAAGAAAGAGACAGATATAGAGATATGGCTGATTCCGCGTTAAAAGCATTGTCGGATATTCAAAATCGCTCTTCTTTAGGGTTATGTGATAATGCTGCTTGCCGTCGTCTCAAACGTGAACGGGACCATCTTCGGTAGTGCCTTAGTTCTCTCCAGCATATGATTGAGCAAGCTTCTGCTCCACTGCCCTCCTCTCCATAACCCTCCGCTGCGGGACAAAATCCCCCTTCTCACTAATTTGCATATCGGTTCAGCTTTCCTTATAGATATTCACACCACATCTCCTCATCCTGCTGCTTTTGTCATGATCCGGGTTAATAATTACTAGTATCACTCTTTATCTGTTTTTTCTGCTTAATAAATAAGAGCACTCTTTATCTATTTTCATTACCTCGGTTCCTCTGTGGTTCTTCTGATGTTTCCTCTCTGTTATTGAGGCCTCCTTGTATCGTGTTATTGTGGTCTCTCCGGGATGGAGAGCACATTAGGTGGTGGGCATCTGTTGAGCCCTAGCTGGTTGAAACCAGCAAGGTCAAGGTCACAGTTACGCATAGGCAAGAGTAAAGCGTCAAAATTCAAGGGTCAAAGTGCACAGGTAGTGCACCTTCAATTGTTCATATAAAAGGTGACTTTTGATTGTTCACGGACAAGAGGTATTAAATTGGGAAAGTATTGCAGAAGTATTTTTCTAATTCCTTAAGGTTCAAAGGGTGTGTTAAAGTAATTTGGAAGGTTCAGGTGAACCCCCTCTTAGGTGCAAAAGTGAAGAATTAAAAGGAAAAGGTGAAGGTATGTGAAGCGGCCGTGTACGCACAGGTGGAAATATGGCTGCCCAATCAAATTTTTTGTCGTAGTCTAAAGTCACTACAGGACAAAGTAGTGAGTCGTTGACTGCCACTTGAAATGACAATCTTGGGACATCAAGGAGTACCAAGATTCTATTGCAGTTATGAGCATACGGGACCGACACACTCAAAAAGGAAGGCAAAGGCTATTCTTGGGGGACTCGTGGAGAAGGAAGCAACAGAGGATAGTCTAAGTGGAAGCAAGAAAGAGAAGTGCAAGAGTCACCAGTGTGCGACGACACAGAGAGGTGGAAGTGAAGAGTGCATGAAGAGGGGCTAAGGAAGAGTGCAGAGAGTGTGAAGCTAGACCCCAAGGATCTCAAGGTCCCTTTGCTGTGTGCGTGTCGACAGAAGGTATTCATTCCTCAGCTTGGTGGAAGCTTGGTGCAAGGTGTGCACAAGGATAAGCTTGAAGCAAGTGGAGGTCTGGTGCAGAGGAGGCCGATTGCAAGAAGACTTCGGGATAATTGGTATTTTGTAATGAAGCACTCTCTGTAGTTGCGCACAGAAGTATTGACTCGGATTGTGCTCAAACATTGTAATTGTTTTACTGTAATCTAAACTCAAGATTCCAAGGTGTGCTTCTGCAGAAGTTTCTAAGGTTATTTCCTCCTTTGTTCTTTCCTTTTTCTCCTACAAACCCTCAAACTCCTTCTCGTCCAAGAATCTCCCAACAGTGAGCTTTTAGTTGAGATCGCTATAAAGCGTTGTAACAAACGAATCTATCAGTTAAAGTATTATCTCTGGTTGATTACTACTATGAAACCGGTATCCCAGACTACTGCTCTGTTCCAATAGCAGGTTAGTCTGGAGAGTTCGGTATGCAGAAATATAGAGATCAAATGTTGTTAGTTACTGTTAGTAACTGAGCTAAGACGCATATACATGTTTCGGATGTTGTGTTGAATAAATTGGGAAAAGAGTACAGAGCCTCTGTCTAACAGACCCCTACCACTTCCAAGAACCCACGTTGTTTTCGGTAACGATACTAAAAGTTGAACACAGTTTACGGTGAATCACTGTTTTACGTTAATATTTGTTCGGTAACGATTTCGACTGGTCAGCGTTACTATTTTTGTAACACGTTAACACTTGGCGCCGTCTGTGGGAAGGTGGCATCAAGATTGCCAGTCATCTGTCAGAATTAGATTATCGTTCGATTGGCAATAGCAACAGAACCAGATTGTTGCAGACTGTCCCGTTAGTAATACTACGCGATTAATACAAAAGATGATACATGCCGGTTACTCGATCCGGTGAAACGTATCCCAAGAACCATCAGTCTGGAAAACTAAAGCCAACTTTGGGAGGTAGAAGTACAACTAGGACTGACCCAGTTGTCAAGAAAATTAAGAACATTAAAACTGATTCCGGTCATATTCCGGTGGAACCTGTTACGCCTCTGGTACATTCTGGTACTATTTCGGCACAGCCTGTCGAAAATATAATAATTCCAGAACCTACCAAGATGCAGTTGGAATCTAGTTTAAAACTCTTGGAAAAAGATTCAGATTCATCTACGATTAGAAATGCTTTAGTCAAAGAAATCGGCGAAGGCGAAAAAACGCCGAATTCGGGCATAATTTCGGTTCATTCCGGTGAAATTTCGGTAAGAGAATCACAGTTCTTCGGTGATGATTTAGCATTTTGTGCTGAATCTTCAGCCCATCTGTCGTGCTTGGAAGCGAGTTCCCATACACTGGACATCAAGGAGGAAGGAAGGCTGTTCGAAACAGAGATTCGAAGCATATTAGATAAGATAATCGCACCGGAAAGTACGTCATCCGACGATGCAGATTCCGGTAGTTCAGAAGGAAAGTATAACACGCTCACGATGAACGGACAACAACAGTTATGTCCACCCAGGCCACCTCCAACGGGAGTGACATACACGAAGTTTGGTGGATTTCTAGGAGATGATCCGGATGCTCACGTACGCACCTTCACGATAAGCTACGCAGTTCTCAATCATCCACCGGATCAGGCCTACAAAGCCATTGTCTTCCAATCTACACTTGTTAATGAAGCAGCTAGATGGCTTACAGAATATGATATTCATAATTTCGGCACCTACGAAGCAGTACGAGATGCTTTTCTGCAGCGATTCAGGCTAAAAAAGAATCCAGCCGAAATTTTTGATTATCTGCAGAATAACAGACAGAAACCAAATCAAACTGTACAGGAGTATGCTACTCTCTTCAGAACACACTTAAGGCAGCTACCATCGGCCCATGCTAACTTACCAGATGACGTTATCACTCAGTGGTTCATCAATGGCTTGGTTCCACAACTTAAGCAGATCATGATCATAAGATGTGTCGGAGCCATGTCCCTCGATGCAGTCATTGCAATGACTCTGCAACTGGAACACAAAGTCAGTGGATTTATAGAAGATTTAGAATGGTTAAAAGCAAACAAGAATGTTGCAGAAGATATGACTAGACAGGTATACTACAACATATGCAAAAATTCAGGACATACTAGTGCCAATTGCGCACTTAATCAAACATTCTGTGCTATCTGCAACATTGTCGGACACACCACCGAAACCTGCGCATACAACGCTAGAGTACAAGGAACAACGACTGTCAATGCAATTATCCAGGAACAAGGACAGCCAGCCAATCACTATGTGCCTCCACAAATGAGAAACAACCAGTAGCAAGGATATCGAAATTACCGAGGACAGAGGAATAACAATTATAATCCAAACCGCTGGCAAAAAGGACCACCACCGGAAAATCCCAATTTACCACCACCACGCTGCCATTTTTGTGGTGAATTTGGACATATTAGGAGATTTTGCAAGGATGCAGCTGAGTATGATCAAAGGAAGAAGGAACGTCAAAATCCAATGGCCAACATGGTAAAAATCACACTGGTGGAAACATAGGCTGCTGCAGTTCAGACCCGTTTCGGTAAACAACTACAACCGACAGCAGAAATATTTGAACCAGGGATATGTGAACAACACAGAATGTACAACAAGGCTAGTCAATGGACCACAACAGAACCACCAGTCTTTTCAGAGCCTATTCCGGTAACCCAGCCCTCGTTAACGAAGGAAGAAACGCAACAAAGGGAGTCAGCAGCAGGAACATCATCAGCAGCAGATACATTACCAACCATAGACACCTCCGTATCAGCAGAAGCATCAACTTCAACATCAGTAGAGCCTGTCAATCAATCTCAACAGGCCTGGGAAATCTTATATAAGGCATCTATCACTCTGCCTCTGGGCCAACTACTTGCATTAGTACCTGGAATTCGACAACAGTTCCAACAACAGTTCAGTCCGGTACCTTCTTGTATTCTGGCGACAACAGCAGTTCAACCGGAACCTGATTCTACAGTTGATCATTCAGTCCCCTTGATTACAGTATGGTATAAGAATCATAAGATTACGCAAGTATTGATTGATGGAGGCTCTGGTATTAACATTGTGACTGCGGCCTTATGCAAAAGATTAGGATGGACCGAAATCGAACCAGTTCAATTTTTTGTTAGAATGGCAGATCAATCAAGAGTCCATCCCGTAGGACTTGTGCGGAATGTACCCATCAATTTGCAAGGGACGACCTTTAAAATGACCTTTGTTATACTAGATCTGCCGGAATCCACTTTGGATTACAACCTTCTTTTCGGCCGACCTTGGCTGAAACATGCGAAGGTAATACAGGACTGGTTTGCACAAGAGCTTACATTTAAAGATGCCAATCATAGATATGTGGTAAAATTAGATGCTATACAACCCTGCGAGCTACACGCTAGGCTGTATTTTGCTGAACCAGTCCATATGCTAGATGGATTGTCAGACGATGAAGAAGAAGAATTTGTGAAGAATAACGCTGATTTAATTTCCTTAGGAACTGTTGATCTACAGACCGTTGTAGATAATTGGAACGCTTCAGTCTACACGGTAATACCCATCACAGAAGAAGCTAAGAAGGAAGACACTGTTTCGACACATGACGATGAACTGCAGCCACTTCTTAAACCAACAGACAACACAGGGAAACATCAACAATTCTATGTCCCCGAAGATCAGCTGATTACTTACAATTTAGGAGATGAAGATCATCCGCGTCCTGTGAAGATAAAGCAAAACTTACCGGAAACATTTCAAGCAGATTTAATCCAGCTACTCCAAGAATTCACTGATGTCTTTGCATGGGACTACAAAGACATGAAAGGATTGGACCCCCGTATCTACCAGCACAGGGTCATGCTGAAGCCAGAAGCAAGACCGATAAAGCAAACCAGCTATCGGATGAATCCCCACTATGCATCCCAGGTAAAGGCAAAACTTGATAGGTTATTGAAAGTTGGATTCATCGTGCCAGTAGAGCATGCTGAATGGATCTCTCCGATTGTGATTGTGCCAAAGAAAAACAAGCAATTGAGAATCTGTGTAGATTACCGAAAATTAAATGCAGCAACCGTACCGGATCCCTTTCCAATTTCCTTTTTAGATACCATGCTTGATAGAGTAGCAGGTCACGAGATGTATTCATTTCTAGATGGATACAGTGGCTACAACCAAGTAAGAATGGCCGAACAAGATATACCGAAAACTGCATTTATTACCAATTAGGGTGTCTTTGCTTGTACGGTAATGTGGTTTGGATTAAGAAACGCACCAAGCACATTTCAAAGATGTATGCAGGAGATATTTTCTCCTTATCTCACTTCATTTATGCAAGTATATCTCGACGATTTTTCAATTTTCGGTAAGATGATAGCACATCTGTTCCATTTACGGTGCTGCTTTCAGAATTGTAGAGAGTTTAGACTCTGTTTGAATCCAAACAAATTGGTGTTTGCGGTCTCATGTGGCAAGTTACTTGGCCACATTGTATTTGCACAAGGTATCCAAGTAGATCCAGATAAAATTTCGGCAGTATTAGAACCTCCGGTGCCAGCTTCTCCAAAAGAAGTTATGCGCTTTATGGGCCAAGTACGGTGGCATGGAAGGCACTTACGGTGGCTTGCTCATTTGGCTATACCACTAAAGAAGCTAATCAGCAAAACACCTCGACAATTTGAATGGACCCAGGAATGCCAGATAGCCTTTGATCATTTAAAGCATTTATTAACACAAGTTCCTATCTTACAACCGCCGGACTGGGATCACCCATTTCATGTATTTGTTGATGCTTCAGATATAGCAATAGGAAGTGTGTTGATGCAACAAATTGATAAATGGTTTAGACCAGTGTATTATGCAAGTCAAAGATTAGCGCCTGCTGAGAAAAATTACTCTGTAACAGAAAGAGAATGTCTAAGGCTAGTATATTCGGTCAAGAAATTCAGACATTACTTGCTAGGCCGTAAATTCACATTTCATGTAGATCACGCTGCACTTGTCTATCTAGTTCGGCAACAGCATCTAGGTGGTCGATTAGCGTGATGGGTCTTACTCTTGTAGGAATTTGATTACGAAGTCATTCATCGGCCAGGCAGTTCACACGCCTTAGCATATTTTTTATCCCGCTTAGATTCCGGTGAAGATCCGATGGGCATAGATGACATGACACTCGCGATTTATGTATCAGAACCAATTAATGAAGAATTTGCAGACCCACCTATCCCATTTTCGTATTATGATTAGATCTTGACCTTTCTCACTGATGGTTGCCTTCCATCTCAGACTTCTACGGCAGTACGTAGAAAAATTGTAGCCTTTAGCCGTCGATTTCAGTTAATTGCTGGAGAATTATATTATGTAGATCATACCGGAATCTTACTTCGCTGTATTCCACCACATGAAGTTAATTCAGTTATTACTTTAGCTCACTCAATTCCTTCCGGTGGCCATTTTGCAGCAGACTTAACTCACCGGAAAATTCTGCAGAGTGGTCTCTGGTGGCCAACAATGAATCTTACCATTAGAACCTTTCCAGAAATGCGGTCTAGATTTTATCGGTCCAATTACACCTCCAGCAATCTATAGTAACAACCGTTACATACTGACCTGCACAGACTATGCAACCAGATGGGCAGAAGCCTGGGCTTTACGGTCTGCTACAGCCGTTACGGTAGCAAAGTGTCTGCTAACCGATGTCTTTCCACGTTTTGGCTTACCACTGGAAATTGTCTCAGATCAAGGCACTCATTTTGTAAACAATCTAATGAAGGCACTTACACATTCGTTCCAGGTCACACATAAATTTAGTTCTCCTTATTATCCTCGTGCTAATGGATTGGCCGAAAGTACAAACAAATCTTTGCCGAATATCCTTCGAAAATTGATCATGGAATCACCGGAAAGATGGGATCAACTGCTACCTGCAGTGTTATGGGCATACCGGACTACCTACAAGGTAACAAAAGGATTGACACCTTTCAAATTAGCTTATGGCTTAGAAGCTATAGCACCAATGGAGATAGTCATACCAAGTTTATGCGTAGCAATCACTCAGAAACTTCTACCGGAAGACTCACTGTCAATTCGGTTGGACACACTCATAGAGTTAGATGAGCACCGATGGCTCAGTTTCTTAACTATGCACGAAGTTCAACTAAGACAGGCAAGGACGCACGATAGAAACCTAAAAACTCCAGTGTTTTCGGTAGGACAACTTGTACTTTTTTATAATGCAAAGTCAAATAGATCCGCCGGAAAATTCAAATTACGGTGGTTCGGCCCTTACAAAATCTCAGAGCAAATCGGTCCAGCAACTTTTTGGTTGACTACGTTGACCGGAAATCCACTTCCAAAAGCAATCAACGGCTCGAAGCTGCGGCCGTATCGAAGCGCTACTAGTCCGCATTAAATCATTCGGCGGTGGACCGCATTTTTTAGCTTTTGTTTTTTACTTTTCATTCTGTTCTTTCTGTTCTTTTTAAAATAGCCGTGTTTTGTCATAAGCCGCCCTCCTTACCAATTACTCAAGCATGCACGCCAAATTAAAAGCAATATCATTCCAGCACCGCACAATGATAACCATCACTTCCTACCCCCCCACCGTAATGTCTGTACTTAAGCTCTTTGGTTGCGCCAAAAAAAGTTATTGTGTTCTTGTGATTGTGCTCGTGTGTTCTGTGTTTTGTGTATCCGTGTGCTGTGTCCTGTGTATTCGTGTTCGCGTGCGCAATGGAAGCGTTGGCGAACTACACAGCCTTCTATGATGGTATCCCTATCGAGGTAGGAGAATACCTGCGTATCCGAGGGTTGGCCAACTTCGCTGAGCTGCCTTGGCACTCAGTGGAAGCCCATCCCTCCTTCGCACAAATTATCCCAGCCATCGCCTAATCTCCCATCACCGAACGACAATGGCTCTTCCCCTCCCTACCATCTAGAACCGTAATAACCTTCCAAGCTTTCACCGAAGCCTTCCGTCTCACCCCACAAGGCTGCGAAAATGGCCCAAGCATCCCTGTAGCTCGAATGGTAGAACTTTTTCCCCAATTTTCATCAAATGAATACGCCATTCTCTGCCGTCCCGAACCTGAAAAAACCGCATTGCAGTTCTTAGTTGCGATCCTTAACCTCCAAAAATGCACATACGGTATCTCCCGCCCATTCTATTCCGCCATCGACCTTGCCGCACGAGAACCTGTTAATTTCGCCTCATTTTTCTTTCACCGAATCCATAAGGAGTGCGTCGCCATAGTGAAACAAGTCAACAAAGGAACCACCCCTCGATCCAGACTTCCCCACATCCTTTCTTTCCTCTTCCCAACCATACTCGCCGCTCAACCATACGAGGACCAGTCTTAAGGCACGAAGAATCAGTTCAACTACTAGAAGATGAGAAAGAAGAAGAAGAAGAAGAGCTCAACCAATTGTTCCGCCGAAAATGCATCAGGATTAGCTCCTCAGAAAGTGAAGCACAAGGCTCAGCCGGAAAGGATAAAGATGACGATAAAGAAGACGAGAAGCAAGAAGAAGAGACGTTCCATGATACAGCCACCTCAATGCATAATGAATCATCGATTGAGCAACAAGAACAACAAGATCAAGCAGAGACGGAAATAATTTCGACCGAAAAAAAATCAGAGCAACAGGAAAATGAGCAGCAATCTAATCAAGATGCACTAGACAAGCTACTGAAGGCAATGGAATCCACAGAAGCACACAATGCAGAAACGGAACAAACAAACAAGGTAACAACTACTGACTCTGCCCTCCCCAAAACCCGGCCTGCTAACCCCATCTCTCAACCGGAACCACCCCGCAGCCCCATCAAGCCCAGTCACCCCACCGGAACTTCTGAAGCCTCTACATCCTCCCTCAACTATTCACCTCCAAATTCACAACAACTCCTCACCGGAACCTCATTGCAACCTCGCCCTCCTCTGCCATCCCACCCCATTCCAATTTTTTCGGAACTCGAATCTATGGGTCACCTTTTAATCAATCTATCCCAACAACTGCCGCAACACCTGAAGCACGCCACAGACAGTGCACGAGAGGAATTCCAAAGGAAATTGGAAATAATGGAGGCGGATATCACCCCTCTTCAGGAAGAATTACAAGCAGCAAGAGCGGAAAATCATGCAACTACAGGCTACACTCCAAGCACAGGAAGAACACTCAAACCAGAGAGATAAGGCACTGGCTGAAAAAGACGAACTACTGACAGCTGCCGACACAGAGATAATAAAGTTAAATCAAACAATCAAAGATACAGACGACACAAGAATAGCGCTAGGAAACCTACTTGAAGAAACAAGAGTTTAATTGCGGGAAGCCATACAAAAGAGCCAAGAGTACCAGACAGAAGCTAAGCAAGCAGAAGAACAATTACAGAGAACACAAGAATCCCTCGATGAAGTCAACAATATGCTTAAACATCAATTACTCAGAGAATCCAAATATCAGAAGGACTTAGCAAATGCCCGCAGAGAACGAGATGATTACTACAAAACCATAGAGTTCCAGAACCAACAGTTCGGAAGATTGGATAATCAAGTATGAAACCAGAAAGACAGAATCAATGAGATGCAGAAACAAGTAACGGACATGAAGACAGCAAGAGATGTGGCATTATCAAATGATTTTTATTTACAGGAGGCCTTTTTGCAAACACAGGCCGAAATTTTGCTTACTGAAGCCATCGCACTTAGTTCCGTTAGAGTAGATGCGCAGATTTTAGAACCCGATACCCTTAAACAATTATTAGAAACCCTTAAGAAAAAATAGCCCGCACATTTAGATTAGCAAGAAATATGTATCTAGAAGGAATCGTAGATGAACAATGAGTTTTGTAATAAAAATCACTTGCGGGTTCGAGTCCACCGTGCGTGCCAGTGTTAGGCGGCCGCCGGAGTAGGACAAATGTATGCCGGATGTAATGGAGTTCCTTGAATTACGCGCGAAAAGTTGGTACGCGCATCTTGTAATTCTATATAAAGTAATGAAAAGAGAATGGTCGAGAGATATGTTTTTCCTGGAATTGTCAGATTGTCCGCCTTGATATTTGTTAGAGTATTGTTACACTAGTGTGAAGTTTTGAGTATTGTTAATGTTGATCTCTGTTCTGTCTGCATCGTCTGCTTACACTGAAGTTCACTGTGACGATTGTTAAGTGACGGATTGTGTGTCTGAGTACTGTTTCCGCATAGTATTGCTGTACGCTCTTCGGTCGTCGAAGT
>CM035433.1:25256720-25266720 GCA_020310875.1 Ceratopteris richardii
ACATGGATCATACCTACTCCTACAAACATATTCACTGACACAAGGAGAAGGCATCAACCCAATAACTATATATGAGTTTAGGGATCCAAAAAATCCATCTAGAGTTACATTCCTAGACCAAAATCAAAGGAGATATTGGCCTGTAGATGAAGCAGAGAGGTCTAGATTAAAGTACATGAATCTCCCTAGATTCCCTCCCCAAGATCAAGTAGCTACCTCACAAAACCCATTCCAGAACCAGCAAAGAATGGAAAGTGTGATGTTAGGACAAACGTGTCAATGTAGTATACCCAACAGACTAGAGGTGCAATTCACCATGCCAAGAATGAACCCCCACAACCAAACTAGGCAGGGAATGGGAAACATGAATATACCTACCTTTAGGACAGAACCACCCCAAGGTGTTCCCATCATAATTCGATCCCCAGAGCCCGATAGAAGATTGAGACCAATCCAATTGGCCAAATTTATGCGAAATCGTTACGATGGCACAGGAGAGCCTTATGAACACATTGCAGAATTCAAGCAAGTATTGCGTGTGGAGCAAGTGGATGACGTTTTCATGCAATATGAATCCTTTGGGACAACCCTCATGGGAATAGCCTTAGCTTGGTTTCAATCATTGGATTTAAATTCATTTGGCAATATCGAACAATTCTTCCAAGAATTTATTTGGGAATTCACTAAGCGAGGGATCAAGCACAATTCTTCATCCTTACTACATAATTTCAAACAAGCTCCTAATGAGACAGTAAAAAATGCAGCACAAAGATTTAATCAATATGTAAACCGATGCCCTGTGGTAGAGAGACCTTCTCAATTGAAAATGATATCCCTATTTTTAGAAGGTCTAACAAATGGAACATTGAGAATCTTAGTATATGTAAAACGATTGCAAACTTTGAGTGAGTGTCTTCAAGAGTGCATAGATTTGGAAGACAACTTAGCTGAGGATCTTAAAATCACACAAGATTCCACCAAAATAAAGGATACAAGGAACAATGAGACTTCTAGTTCGAGTTATGTGGAGGAAGTGGCAGAGTTAGTGGCTAAGAAATTAGGAGTACAAGTACAAAGGAACTACTAGAACTCCTCCTTGAGAGTGCCCATGTTAGAAAGTTGCACACTTTGCGGTGGAGATCATCCATCTCACATCTGCACCATAGAAGGATTGGGTTATCACAACCTTACCCTTACGATAGACGACCAACTCAAGAGCCTAACTTGTACTCTTATAGTGAGCAGAAGTACCCCAACTACAACATTGAAAACTATCCAATGAGTAGACAACCACGACCATTTGTATCACCCCAATGTAGACCATACGAATACCCTCCTAGAGAACAAGGCAAAGAAGTTCTTAGGTACAAACCATGTCCAGAACCACGAGGAGCAGCTAGACCATATGAACATGGAGGATATAGCCAACCTCAACCTATAGCAGGACAACAACCACCCCACCCACCAGCTCCGATACAAGGGCAGAACATCACAATACAAGTCGTTTGTCTTGAGTGTGGCAAAGAACAGCTCCTGAGAGATTGCCTCGGACATCCCTCTAGTGCACCAAAGGTTACCCCCGTTAATGTAGTAGGCTTAGTGGGGGATTCAAGTTCCAGTAGCGATAATGTGGCGCCTATACATGCAGTTACTAGGGCACAAGCCTTACAAAAAACTAAACTAGTTGAGCAATCCGAGCCAAGTGAGTCAGGAGAGCGAGAACATGGAAGGATACTAGAGAGAAGGCCAATCGTAAGTGGACCAAAAAGTTATCTGAACTAGAAGAAAGCTTGAAAAATGCAAAGACAAAAATAGAAGATATTGCCTCTCAAAACCTCTCGCATGTCGAAACTCCATTCACACCACATCATCCCCACCCACCAACCACTGTAAATAAACCACAACCAAGACCTGTTCTTGCAGATCCAACCCTAGAAGACTTGGACATGATGTTCAAGGCATACCAGGCTCGACTTCAAGAAGGGCCTGTGAAGAGATGGATAGGTATGTGCTTGAAGATGAAGAGGTGTTGCAAAATCCTTGATCTACACCAGCCAAATGAACTCTAGAAGTATATGGTGGGCCCTTTTAGCTTGCCAATGGATGTATTAGACACCCTATGTACCTTGGAAGATCACTCTCAAAAAGATAGATCAAAACAGATAAGTTGGAGTTAGCTCAGAGGTGAAAACTTGCTATTCTTGGTTCATACACCTGTCCAGTGTTTTACATAATTCTCTGAGCACAACAGCAATTAGCTTAATTCCTCTTGGGGAAGTCTAGCTAACTTAAAGAGCTAACTTTCAAGAGTAATCTCATAAAAAATAATGAACCACACACTGAGAATGAGTTTTAACAACTGATGACATCATCCCGATTTTCATGGGCTGCTACAGTTTGAGACCAGTGAGCCGAAAAATCAACATAACTCAAAATTTAGGAATCCAATGATTATGAAAATTTGTACGGTTATACTAGACAGTAAGCTGAATCCAACAAGCTTTACATCACTGAATTTGGATAAGTAACCACTGAGAAACACCTCTGACAAGATGAGTAAAAAAGTCGGGTACTTGACAGAGAAGTGAAAATGTACAGACACTGTTGACTTCAACTGAACATAACTGCAGATTGCAGCATCCAAATGACATGAAAATTTGTGAGCATATACTAGACTTATAGAGATAACTTTACCAAGTTAAGTCACTGAAAATGATGCACCAAGCTCAGAGAAAATATCTCTACAATTTGACTGAGAAAAACTGAGAGTAATGGCAGTGAGTAGTACACTTCACAAGAACATGGAAAGATGAACTCAAATAATCATGAAAATGAAAGTATATTGCTTGTACAATACAATGACTTATTGATACATATGTGTGCCTTGTAATCACACCTTGATATGACATAAAGCTCAGCTCTTGGAGGTCTTCACATAGGTCTCTCTAACCACGACTAAAACTGCCATCTATTTATAGTTGAGTTTGGGAGGCTAACTTCCCTCAATCACTCTCCAATCAATCAATGATTGATTTGATTCTCTACCTACCACAAATCACGAATTCGTGGCTCTTCTTTCCATTCTTTATCAAGTGGACTCAACCACTTAAGATTCTTCCACTTTTACATTAAGTAAACTCTTCAAAAGTTACAAGAGGTAGTTCACAAGTGAACTTTACATAGTCTTCATTTTAAGGCTTTTTCTATGACTTTGTGGGACTCAAGCCAATACTTAGGCTTGTCATAGACTTGCTCCAACAGCTCCCCCTCAAGCCAAGTATGCTTGAGGTCTTCAATCTTCCAAGATTACCTGCAAACCAATCATAGCCTTGAATTTGCAAAGCTTTGTACCATCCAATGCTTTGGTTAGAATATCTGCACATTGTTGATGAGTGGACACATATGATATTTGAATCTCTTTGCTTAGAACCTTTTCTCGTACATAGTGATAATGAACTTCAATATGTTTAGTCCTTGCATGAAAAATAGGATTAGCAGCCAAATGAATAGAACTCATATTGTCACAAAAAATAGTTGGAGTTCCAAACTCCAATCCAAGATCTTTGAATAATGTCTTCATCCACATAGCTTCTTGTGTAGCTATGGCAAGACCTCTATATTCAGCTTCAGTAGAAGAGAGAGCAACTGTGGGTTGCTTCTTGGATGACCATGAAATAAGCTTTGAACCTGCAAAGGTAAGATAACCTGAAGTGCTCCTTCTATCTTCCTTGGAGCCAGCCCAATCTGCATCAGAAAATAGCTTCAAACCTAAATCAGATACATAAGGATAATAAAGTCCTTCATTTATGGTTCCTTTGAGATACTTGAGAATCCTTTTGGCAACATCCATATGTGGTTTCCTTGGTGTGTGCATAAATTGACTTAGCACACTCACACTGTAACATATATCTACTCTTGTTAATGTGGCATAATTGAGACTACCCACTAGACTTTGATATGATGTGATGTCCTCTATGAGTTCACCTTCATGTGAGCTCAATTTGTGATTGACCTCCATTGGAGTACCTGCAATCTTACAATCTTGCATCTTGAATTTTGCCAACATGTCCTTAATGTACTTTCTTTGAGTGAGAAACAAACCATGATCTTTGTAGACAACTTCCAAACCTAGGAAGTAGGTAAGTGAACCCAAATCACTTATCTTGAACTCTTCTCTCATCTGATCTTTGATCTTCTTCATACCATCCGCATCATTTCCTGTCAATATAATATCATCTACATATACACATAAGTAGATGACCTCAAAATTACTCTTTTTAATAAAGAGTGAAGGATCTGCCTTGCTTGGTTGAAAGCCTTTGTCCTGCAAGAATGAAACAAGCCTGAAATTCCAAGCTCTTGGAGCTTGCTTGAGACCATACAATGCTTTGTTAAGTTTACACACATAATGAGGATAAACTTGGTTCTCAAAACCAGGTGGTTGTGCCATATATACCTCTTCTGTTATCCAACCATTCAAGAATGCATTCTTTACATCTAGTTGAAGTATCTTCCAATTCTTGGAAGAGGCAATACTAAGCAAAACCCTAATAGTAGGCATCTTTGCCACAGGAGAGAAGGTCTCCTCATAATCAATTCCCTGAGTTTGTGCAAAGCCTTTTGCTACAAGCCTTGCCTTATACCTGTTAATTGAATCATCAGAATTCTTCTTGAGTTTATAGACCCATCTTGAGCCTATTACCTTCATGGATGAAGTCTTGGGCACCAAATCCCAAGTGTTGTTTTCCTCAAGTGCTTCAATCTCTTCCTTCATTGCATGCTTCCATTCTGATTTTGCTTTGGCCTCTTCAAATGATGATGGCTCCTCTTGGTTTATATCATGTGCTATGTAGATAGAGTGTTTAGTTACTAATGAGGTGTCAAACCCATACCTTTCTGGTTTTTTCTTTTCCCTCATAGATCTTCTTAGGCCATGATGTGATGATTCTGCCTCATGTCCAAGTTCCTGCAATTTTGCTTTACCTTTAGACTTCCATGCTTTGATCTTTTCCATTTGAGATTCTTCATCATCCTCTGAGGTGTCTTGTTCTTCAATCTTTGGTTGTTCTCTACCAAGCTTTGGAAAATCTTCTTCAAGATTATATGGTAAATTGACCTTCCTGCATGAATCTTCATACCATGAATTGTTCTCATAAAAAACTACATCTCTGCTTACCAAGAATCCTTTGTTGGTAGGGTTGTATAACCTGTAGCCCTTTTGATTGTTGTCATATCCAATAAATACACACCTTTCTGCCTTTGGATCCATCTTGCCTCTAACCTGTGAAGGAACATGAGCAAAAGCAATACATCCAAAAATTTTACAATGATCTAAGCTTGGTCTTCTTCCATTCCAAGCCTCATATGGAGTCATCCCATCAAGGGATTTTGAAGGCAACCTGTTAATCAAGTAAGTGGCTGTAGATACAGCCTCAGCCCATAAGTAATTAGGTAAATGCTTTTCATTTAACATAGACCTTGCAGCTTCAACAATTGTCCTATTCCTTCTTTCTGCCACTCCATTTTGCTCAGGAGTGTACCTTGTGGTTACCTCTCTTTTGATTCCTCTTTCTTGAAGAAAAGAATCAAACTCATGGGAGAAGTATTCTCCCCCTCCATCTGACCTTAGCCTTTTTAGTGATTTACCTGTTTGATTCTCCACAAGAGCCAAATATCTTTTGAAACATGAAAAAACTTCATCTTTGTGTTTCATAAAGAATAGGATAGTCCATCTGCTGCAATCATCAATAAAGGAAACATAATACCTTGATCCAGATATTGAAGCTTCCTTGCTAGGTCCCCATACATCTGTATGAACCAACTCCAAGAGATCTCCATGCATATAACCTTTCTTCATGAATGGTAACCTGTGAGACTTTCCAAATTGACATGCACTACACTTATAAATCATATGTTGTTTTGACAAATTAGGGAGTCCAAGTACACTTTGGTCCCTGCAAATTTGCTTTAATGACCTTTCACCAATATGTGCTAACCTTTTGTGCCATACTTCCAATTCTGTGAGTGTCTGACTACCATAATTAAAGAGAGCAATGTTTCTAGTGTCCTGTAATTCAAATGTGAACAATCTACATGTCTTTTCACCTTTTGCAATTCTTTTGAATCCTTGACTTGGATCTTCAACAAATGCTCCTGCTTTTGTGAACTTGACTTGCAACCCTTTCTCTACTATCTGCCCAACACGTATCAAATTCTTTGTAATGGTAGGGACATAGAGTACCTTACTGAGTAGGTTGATGTTTCCACCAGGTGCTTTGACATTGCCTATTTTCTCCAAAGGATGTTTTGTATCATCTCCTGTTTGTACCTCATGCTTATTCCTTGGATCTTCTAAATCTGATAGGAGTGCCACATTTCCTGCCACATGATTTGAACAACCTGAGTCTATGTAGAAAACATGCTCATCAGATTTACCTTGTGGCATAGCCATGTTCATGATCAATAATGAATCCTCTTTGTTTGAGTCTTCTGTGTAGTTATTGTAGTCTCTCCTTCCTTTGTAGCCTCCTTGATAGTTTGAATGATTGTAGTTGTTGTAGTTGCCATGATAGTTGTTGAACCTTCCTCTTGAATAGCCATAACTTCCTCTATTGTATCCTCTTCCTCTTTGATTCCTAGAATTCCTAAAGAAATTTTCAGTTGTATGATTAGTTAGTCCACAAATAGAACATGAGTTGGAGTCTTGGGATCTCCCCCTGCCTTGTCTACCTCCTCTTCCTCTACCTCTACCATGTCTTCCTCTACCTGCATAGTTAGCTTGATATGTACCTGCTTCATCATCCACTTTCTTTGCCTTTCCTTTGTTATCTTTAGACTTGCTTTTATCCGTGTATAAAGCTGAAGATTGATTACCTTTAGAGCTTTCTCCATTTTTGATAAGCTTTGCCTCTTGAGTAAGTAGTTGTCCAATGAGTGTGTTGAAATCAGGTACATGCATGTCCATGTACAAATCCATAGCTGTGGTGGATGCTTCCCACTTGTCATCTACCTTCAAGCCATTGATGACCTGCCTTACAATTTGCTCTTCATCTATTACCTCTCCAATGCTTCCCAACTGATCTGCTATGTCCTTGAGCTTTGTGACAAAATCAGTCACATTTTGTTTGGGAGCCTTCTTGAGAGTTGTGAAATCCAGCCATAGTTGATGCTTCCTAGCTTTAGTACTTGAAGAAAAGAAAGCTTCAAGTGCATCCCACACTTCCTGAGATGTCTTACAACTTCTAATGTGAGGCAACAAAAAATCTGAGATAGAGTTGAGGAGATAAGACCTTGCAAGTGCATCCTTGGAGCACCATGTGCTCAATCTTTCTTGCTCTTCTTGTGTTGGTTGACTTTTGTTCCTGAAACTTGGCATAACTTCATCTCCAGCCACATAACCATATAAACTTCTACCTTGGAGATAGGCTTCCATTCTTAATGACCAAGCTGAGTAGTTACCTCTGTCTAATTTGTCAATTGATGAAGGAAATCCATCTGCCATGTTGTCCAACCTTGCTCTGATACCACTATGAAGAGATGGATATGTATGTGCTTGAAGATGAAGAGGTGTTGCAAAATCCTTGATCTACACCAGCCAAATAAACTCCAGAAGTATATGGTGGACCCTTTTAGCTTGCCAATGGATGTATTAGACACCCTATGTACCTTGGAAGATCACTCTCAAAAAGATAGATCAAAACAGATAAGTTGGAGTTAGCTCAGAGGTGAAAACTTGCTATTCTTGGTTCATACACCTATCCAGTGTTTTACATAATTCTCTAAGCACATCAGCAATTAGCTTAATTTCTCTTGGGGAAGTCTAGGTAACTTAAAGAGCTAACTTTCAAGAGTAATCTCATAAAAAATAATGAACCACACACTGAGAATGAGTTTTAACAACTGATGACATCATCCCGATTTTCACGGGCTGCTATAGTTTGAGACCAGTGAGCAGAAAATCAACATAACTCAAAATTTAGGAATTCAATGATTATGAAAATTTGTACGGTTATACTAGACAGTAAGCTGAATCCAACAAGCTTTACATCACTGAATTTGGATAAGTAACCACTGAGAAACACCTCTGACAAGATGAGTAAAAAAGTCGGGTACCTGACAGATAAGTGAAAATGCACAGACACTATTGACTTCAACTGAACATAACTGCAGATTGCAGCATCCAAATGACATGAAAATTTGTGAGCATATAGTAGACTTATAGAGCTAACTTTACCAAGTTAAATCACTGAAAATGATGCACCAAGCTCAGAGAAAACATCTCTGCAATCTGACTGAGAAAAACTGAGAGTAATGGCAGTGAGTAGTACACTTCACAAGAACATGGAAAGATGAACTCAAGTAATCATGAAAATGAAAGTATATTGCTTGTACAATACAATGACTTATTGATACATATGTGTGCCTTGTAATCACACCTTGATATGACATAAAGCTCAGCTCTTGGAGGTCTTCACATAGGTCTCTCTAACCACGACTAAAACTGCCATCTATTTATAGTTGAGTTTGGGAGGCTAACTTCCCTCAATCACTCTCCAATCAATCAATGATTGATTTGATTCTCTACCTACCACAAATCACGAATTTGTGGCTCTTCTTTCCATTCTTTATCAAGTGGACTCAACCACTTAAGATTCTTTCACTTTTACATTAAGTAAACTCTTCAAAAGTTACAAGAGGTAGTTCACAAGTGAACTTTACATAGTCTTCATTTTAAGGCTTTTTCTATGACTTTGTGGGACTCAAGCCAATACTTAGGGTTGTCATAGACTTGCTCCAACAGGGCCAACACCTACAAACCTAGACAAGAGCTATCTTAGAGCAGATTTAGAGATTGAACGGACAAAAATGTGCATAAAGATCGTGGAACTAGCTCAAGCTATGTTTGAGGCTAATCAATCCATAATAACATACAAATTTGGGTACCAAAGAAATTAGTTGCATCTCAACAAGGGCGATTCCAAATGTGGGTACCCAAGGCACTCTTAGCGTTGCACAAAACCATATGATCTCCCTCACGAGAAAAATCTCAACAAAGAAACCACGGAGAAGCAAGAGTCGAAACCAAGGACAGAGACCAAAAGAAGATAAATTCATCTCCTCGCTGGTAACAAAAAGACAACCATCAAGGATATGGGTTTGGAAGCCAAAGGCACCAGTAGCACCCACAAAACCAAAGAACCAACCATGCTGGATACGAAATTTTAGAAACCATCCAAAGATGAAGGGGCCAACAATGGTCTCCACAGGGCTACATACCATTCTCAAGTGGACCCCTATACGGAGGATTACATCATTTCAAGATCCAATCGACACCTCCAAACAAAGACTGCATCCAGTCTGCAAAGTAACATCAAAAGCCTCAACGTGCACCAACCATGTGCCTTTGGCATAACCTTGACTTTTGCACCATTCAGGTCATGCATTTCCAAAGTATGCATCAATATAGGGCCACATTATAGGGCCGTGCATAGACACGATTGAGAATCTCAAGCACATGATACACATTTGACATATGTAAAAGAGTTTATTGATACTAAACACCCTCTTCTTGTTTTGTGACATTGTTAAAAAAAAGGGGGGGGGGGGGGAAGAAGAAGAAGACGACGAAGAAAAAGAAACAGGATAGGTGCTCAAAGAACCTCATCAACGAACCGTCAACAAGGACATCGATCAATAGAACGACAAGCCAAAATCACCATGATGGGAGCACCACACGAAGAGTTGAAGATCAACGGACCTTTCACCATGGTAAGAACTATATGCTTCAACAACAACATAACCATGATCAATTAAGAAACCTCTTTGTTGGCATACCCTTGAGCACTTAGCTCAAGACCCAACTTCTTGCACCATAATTCTTCCAATGCATTTCCCAAGTATGCAAGCATAGGGCCACATTACAAGGTCATGCACAAGGCACCTATTTTGTTTAACCCATGCAATAATGCACTTAGCCATCATCCATTATGGGTTACAAGTA
>CM035433.1:25271720-25369220 GCA_020310875.1 Ceratopteris richardii
ATGGTGAGTACCAATGTGAGGAGTTCCACCTCGTAATTGTCAATCTGCTGAGAGGGTAGGCCGTTATGATCGAAAGCAAGTGAAGTGCGCGAAGGTGATGGTGAGAAACGCAAATGCATACACACACACACAACGAAAGTGGCAATGGAAGGCAATAAAAGAGATCATATTACAATGGCTCTACTAACTCAATAGTCACTAGTTTCAAAAGTTCAAAAAGTCCTCAAAATGAGCTCTCTAGCTCTATTTATAGTTTTTGCCTAGTTTTGACCGGTTTCACATCTAGTGTCTGGCATAGGTAAAAAATAGGTTCTACATCTAATTTGAGGTATCTAACGACTTTCAAAAATTATGAAAATCGGTATGAGCTATCTACTTAGACTCCTCAAGCTAGAGGACTGCTGGGTTTGCACAAAATGGAGTCGTACATGCGATAATCCGATGTATGTACATATATTACATTGTTTTAGTGATACAAATCACTTTGGGTTATGAAATGACCTATGTGCTTCCTCTGCATCTGTGATGAGATCATGTACTTTGTCCTATGCCGTGAAAACTCCCCTCCTCCTCGTTTCTGTCGCCCCTGATAGAACTTGATCACGCATGGGTGATGTAGTTATTGAGGAGGTCTGTCGCAAGGGTATGTTTCGTTATTCGAATGCCCTTGATAAGATCTTTTTCTCACTTCTCCCAATCGATGGGTTGGGGTTCGTCAAGAGGTGGCATCTGATAATGCTCGGAGTACATCATGCATTCGCATGCAAATAAATGGAGTAGGAGAGTGGGTCTGCTAATAAATACTAGAGACTCCCAATCATTTGGCCACTTGTTCTGCTAAGTCCTCTATAGAATTGGAATCTCTGGATGAGGCCTCTATTGTGCTGTCTGAATCTTTTTGCACCTAGAGAGTTCTAGCTCTTCCCCTAGGTTATCCTCTATGTCTAGACAGATGCACAAGCATTGATCCAAGGTCCTTGGTTCTGCAAGAATACTTATGACCTAAGCCTCGCACTCGATAGGCCATCGATGAACAAAGCTATCAGCTTAGCTTGAGTGGGTAGTTCCAATGAGGGGCATCGCTCTATGTAGTGTCTAAATCTACGTCCAGCCATCCTCACTATTTCTTGAGGTGTTTGTTTGAATTCGTGTATCAATGATGATATGTTGTGCTTGATTCCACTCTTGGAAAAATCCGTAATGAAGGCCTCCATCATATGGTGGATGTCTCTAAATTGGTGTTGGTGCAATGGTCGAAACCAATCCAATGCATCACCCTTCAGAGTGAGTTCAAAGGCATTAAATTGTGTGAACATGTCTTTGACTTGTTCAACCTGTAACACCTGTTTGAATTCAGCTACATGCTCATAGAGATCTCCGGATCCATCAAAGAAATTCTTCATAGCCTTCACTAGTTGAGTAGGCCTCAAAGTCCTAGGGTGGTCCTTGGGCCTTGGTAGGGGAAAGTCCTCCCTACCCCTTTGAGCTCTGTGGTCCCTAGTTTGATCTCTTTCCACTCTCCCACCTTCTATAGTGGTTCTTTCTCTCCCTGTGCGATTGATGAAACTATTCTCTGGTCCTTCCTTGTTCCTCTCTCTGTGTCCTTTGGATGTGCCGATACCCAAATTCTCCTTACATACCTATGATCTCAATGGTGGAAAAACTAGTTATCCTCCCCACATATATGCATGACGACCATCTTTTGTGACTTTATACACCCTTTTTGAAGTGTCATCTAAGTATAATATTTTCCCTAGGACCTTTGGGTCCTTCAACTCATAAATCATTGTTGCTCCCCTAGTCGCAGAGTGCTCTAGCTTATATCTCCAAAATTCTTCATTGGTTTCTTTATTCCAAAATAGCTCTATGCTCCTATTGCCTTGGGGCATCCAATGAGGAGTCAACACTCTCGTTAGCATAGATTTCCCTCTAGGCATACTAGGTTCCTCCACCTATTTCCCTTGTCCTTCCGCTCCTAAATCTGTAGTTCCTACCACCTCACCAAATTCGTTCGTTGAGTCAGACTTACTTGTGACTATGTACATGGCTCCTTCTTTGTCTATGTAAGCCTCGTTTTCAAATTTCACTATTGGATGTTCCAATCCAAGGGGTTGGTCAGGGTTATGCAATTGGATTACTAACCTATGAAGGCCATCTTCATATACTCGGGCACCCAATGTATTCGTGTGGATGTACTCCAACTGAGTCTTGTAGGGTCTCTCTATCTTCTGTAGGTGGGCTACACTAAACAAAACCCCTGGTCTCCTTGTGTTGAAAGACATATCTGAGTCGCTCAAGTCTAAACTAACGTTGTATGGATAATTGCCTAACTGTTGAGCCCACGATCACGTTGTAATTCTCGCGCTAGCCTCAGAAGATTGAACACACTACTTATCAATTTTCCCTAAGTATTTCCCAGATATAAGGTTCATTAATCTTTATTTCACCTTTTCACACTCACCCTTCTGATTAGGTCAATCACTTAGTTCTTTTGATTTTCCTTTTGAGTTTCTTGTCTTTTCCAACTTTGTCGAGAGGAATCGTTTTAAATTAGAACTGAAATTCCACTTATGGTGTTCTCCTGGACTCTTGAAGAGGATGTTCTCGTCTGTATAGTCACTTATCTTGTGAGTAGGTTGCCATGTAGAACCCTTGATTGAATGAATCCCTATGAAGCATGATGGGATAAGAAACCTACTTTGGATCATTGTAAAGTGTTTGGATCAATTGCCTATGCTTATGTACAATCTCAACTTAGACATAAGCTAGAGCCAAAAGCAAAAAAATATCTATTCATTGGATATGATGAAAATCAAATGGGTTATGGGTTATGGAATCATTTAACCAAACAATTTCTTGTTTCTAGATATGTGACATTTTGATGAACAAAAAAGTTGGTATGCAAAACAAACTTAGAAAATTGAAGCGTTTGAAGAAGAGATAAAAAGAGGCGATAAAGGTAAAGAAGAAGACATGGGAAGTTGTTTCAAAAACTCATGGTAAGAAAGTGATTGGAAATAAATGGGTTTATAAAGTGAAGAAGCTTGCAGATGGAAGAATAGCCAGATATAAAGTTAGTTTGCTAGTCAAAGGCTATGCTTAAACTTATGGTAGAGACCATAATGAGACATTTAGTCCTGTGGCTATGTCAACCATAAGGAAAATCATTGCTATTGCAGCTTCAAATGGATGGACCTTGAGCCAGTTGGACATAAATAATGCATTTTTGAATGGATACATGTTAGATGAATTATATATGGAGCAACCACAAGGGTTTGTAGACTCTAGGTATCCAAATTATGTATATTGGTTAAGAAGAGCACTCTATGGATTAAAACAAGCACTAAGAACCTAGAATTATAGGCTTCTGAAGTATCTCAATGATCTTGGATATCAAAGTTCAAAGGTAGATGCAATTCTACTCATCAAAAGAACAGATGAAGGCACAATTTACATTTTCATATATGTAGATGACATTAAAATCATAGGTATCTCAAATGAAGGAATTAAAGAAGTGAGGAGATTGCTTGAAAAAGAATTCAAGATAAGTGATCTAGGAAAGTTATCATACTTTCTTGGAATGGAAGTTACCTATGCAAATCATGGATTACATGTGTCCCAAGAAACGTATCCTTTGAACCTATTGAAGAAGTTTGACATGGAGAATTACAAAAAACCCTCAACTCCACGTGAATTCAATCACAAACTTAGAAAATATGATGGTTCAAAATAGAATGACATGAAGAATTATCAATCTCTTGTGGAAAGTCTGATTTATGCTACACTAACAAGGGATGCTTTTAGTTATGTAGCACGAGTCCTCTCAAAAATTATGCATTGTCCAAAGGTTCCACATTGGATTTCAAGTCAAAGAGTTCTCATATATATAAAAGGAACCTTAAGTCAATGGTTATATTATCCGTTTACCTCATACATAAAATTGAGGGCATATAGTGACTTAGATTGGACAGAAAGCCAAAATGATAGAAGATCAACTCATGCACACATTGTGTACATAGGAGATAAGCTTGTGAGTTGGTGTTCAAAGAAGCAATACACAGTAGCTTTATCATCAATAGAAGCAAAATACAAAGGATTGATAGATGCAATTGAAGAGATCATATGGATGCATACTTTATTCAAAAGCTTGGGCATTGAATAAGGTATACCCACAAAACATGGAGATAATATGATTTCACTTTATCTTGCACCAAAACCAGTATTTCATGCAAGAACAAAGCACATAGAGATTCAATATCATTTTTTGAGAGAAAAGGTAATGAATAAGGAACTTGAAGTGGTGTATACGCCTACAAAGGATCAAATAGTAGACATTAGACCAAAAGCTTAGATCGTGTGAAGTCAAGTAGATTCAAAGGAATGACATGAATAAAAGAGAAGAAGATAATATGAAGACTCAGAGAATGTCAATTAGTGATTGAGGGAGAGCTCTTGGGGCTTCACTCACTAATTGAGCATGAAGATATGAAGTATATGAAGAGGATTAATGAAGAAATAAGTAAAGGAAGGAAGAACAAAAAGATCATGAAGCTTGGATATTCAAAATCATGCCTATATGAAGGGAAAAATTCACATGTGTAACATATACTTATAAATTAGATCCTGAATAGTTCTAGAAAGTTCAAAATTACAAGTTTTAGTAGTAAAGACATAAAATAAGATTGTATATAAGTCAATTAAAGCTATCCAAGAAGAATTGGAAGCACAACAAGAAGAAAACCCGTGGAAATTAGTAAAAAATATCAATAGTTCATGAAGATCATTGTCAAAAGTGGGTTTATAAAGTTAAACACAATGTAGATGGAAGTATAACTAGGTACAAGGATAGATTGGTGGTTAAAGTGTTTTCTCAAACATATGGGATTGACTATGAGGATACATTTAATCATGAGACCACAATGAAAACCATTAGGACCTTAATTATTCTTTATTGTGACTACAATAAGGAACTGGTCAATTTCTAAATTGGATGTTAAAAATGTTCTTTTGAATAGTGACTTGTAGAAGGTTGTGTATATGATACAACCACTAGGATTTGAAGACAAAGACCATCCTCACGATGTATGTAATAAAGATCTCCCCATATGGGCTCAAGAAAAGCCACTAAAGATTGAAATCAAAGACTAATTGGTTACTTATGAATGTGTGGCTATAAATTATGTGATGCAGATCCATCATTATGTGTAAAGAAGAAGGGTCGAAAGGCACTCTACGTATATATGTATGTATGTATGTATGTATGTAGATGATCTCACAGTAATAGGTGATGATGAAGCAAGTTTCAAGGAAATATAGGAAAAGCTTGGAAAGGATTTCAAGAACTCATACCTTGTGATCATGAAGTACTCTCTTGGCCTTGAAATCATATACATAAAGAATATGGAGCGTTCATCATCCAAATAAAATATCTTGTGCATATACTATACATATTTGATATCAGTGAATGTGATGCACTTTTTGAATCTTTGGAGCTTAAAAAAAGCTATGTGTAGGTTTCAGAGAGCCCATTGAAGGCACTTCAATGTATATGAGCATAATACTTTAGTTTATGGGAGCATAATTGGATCACTTGTGTATGCATATATTACAAGACCAAACCTTGGTTATGTCATAGGGATGCTCTCACAATTCTAAGAAGTAGCTACTATTGATCATATGAATACAACTAGTCTCCATCATAAGATTTAAGGTATTTTATCCATATGATGATGGTTTATTTGCTAGTATATTTAGTGACGTAGATTGGGCAATATTGAAGGAAGAAAGGAGGAGCACATTAGGATATGTGTTTGTATTTGGAAACAAAGATATATCATGGAAATCGAAGAAGAAAGACAACTTGCTATATCATAAACAAAGGCATAATAGAGAGGATTAACATTAAGCACATGAATTATGTGTCTTAATAACCTCTTTATTGATTTAGATGTGAAATTCAAAAGGTTTCCATTATCTGGAGATAGTATGTCATGCATATACCTTGCAAGCAACCCTATGTCTCATGCTAGAAGTACACATAGAAAGGTTCATTATCACTGGTAGGGAAGAAATCATTGAAAAGAAGTGAGAATCAAATATATTGGAACCAAGGATCAAATTGCAATTAGGATGACCAAATTTCTTGAAGGATTACAACTTTTGGAGTTCATGGAAGATTTCAACATGAAGTACATGGGAGAGAACAACCACTTGACTTGAGCTTGAGGCAACTAGCAAAGGTGGACGAAAGTTAGTTTGGCAACATCCAACTAATTAGATCTCACCAAATCACACACACAACTATACATAGGGAATTGAAGGCACTCTCCCGTGAATGATCCAAGACAAGCATTGTATTTAGAGTACCTACATACTCCTTAGGAAGCTCTCCCTAAGCTAAGCTCACCCCCTGCACATTGAGTATAAATTTGTTAACTTAATCTCTCTAGATATTCATAATTTTTATTAGTTTCCTTTGTTGAAATTATTTTGACAAACCATGGCATTCATTTTAAATTATTTTTATATTCTTGTGACTTGCCAATACATTAATTTTTATTGCTATAAATCTCGGTTCTCATCTATGAGTGTTCTATGATAAATTACATATTCTTGTGTGACCTATTATCTATGCTACTTTGAATCTACATAGTGTGGCATGCGTCAAAATTTCATTTGGGGTACTAGGATCCATTCGGTGTGTTTTATAGCTCATTACAAAGTATAAGAGTAATGTGAGTGATCATAAAGTACTTCAATACCTGAGCCGTTTAAGAGAAATAGTGATTTTGAGTGCCAATGGTAGTATAGACATTGGTCTTGGGATTGGTCAATCACCTTCAAGCTGCACTTAAGAGTGGAAATAGTGCATCATGTACATATGTATGTATATATTTATGTATGTGTTTATGTTCATATGTATGTATGTATGTGTTTACATATGTATGTTCTATGTATGTATGTATGAATTTATGTTATTCATTAAGTGATCAATCTATATGAAGAAGCCAAGTGTTATGAACATATACACTCCAAGAGGGGTAACATTAAGATTCAAATGGAATTTGAACCTAAAAGTTAAAACAAATAAATGAGATTAACATTGAAAATAACCCTATATTTGTTTCTATCCTTCCAAGTAGTACTTGGTTGAGAAGAATGGAGATGTGAGAGTTCTCTTCGTGATGCGTGCTCATACCCATATATGAATGTGTGTGTTTTGGGTGTAGAAAAATCACAAATTGATGCTTATGGAGATCACAAAAGTCAAGCAAGTATTTGAATAGAGACAAAGAGAAGTTTTGTTGTAGATGAATGTCAAGAAGAATGAAGATAGTCATGAATAAAGAGTTTGAGACATGACTGTGCATATATTCAGTTCAAGGGATCCTAATCAGTGTACCATAGTTAGGGATATGTTAGATAATCAATAATACAAGTGAATAACAATGTATTGTTCATGATCTAGTTAAGAATTGGTGGCTATATAAGTCAATCAAGTCATTACAGATCTAGATTTCATTCTCATCACAAAGATAGATGTGTTGAGGGAAATTAGTAGATTTAGAGTTCATTTTAATTCTCATTTCTCTTAGGATGATCACGAGGCCCCAATTGAGACAAATGAGACCACAAGCCCCTAGAGGACCATGTTTTAGATGTCAGGGTGACCATTTTATCCATGAATGTCCCCACCCATCAGCCCTTGAACAAGGACATACCATCACAATACAAGGCTTTTGTCCTCAGTGTTGCAAAGAACATCTCCTGAGAGATTGTTCAAGGAACCCCTCTAGTGAACCCAAGGTTACACCAATTAATGTGGTAGGGTTAGTGGTGGATTCAAGTTCAAGTAGCATTAACATGGCTCCTATACATGCAGTCACTAGGATACAATCCTTACAATAGGCTAAACTAGCTGAACAATCAGAGTCAAGTAAAGTCCGAGAGCCTAGTAAGAGGAAAACAAGAAATTGGAAGGATACTAGGGAGAAGGACAATCGCTAAGTGGGGTAGAAAGTTATCGAAACTAGAAGAAATCTTGAGAGAAACAAAAATAAAAATAGGGAACATTGCATCTCAAAACCCCTAGCATGCCATAAATCCATCCACTCCACTTCATCCCACCCCGCCACTCATTGTGAATAGACCACAACTAGAGTCTGTTCTCGTAGATCCAACCCTAGAAGGCTTGGACAGGATGTTCAAGGCCAACAAGGTGCAACTTCAAGAAGGGCCAATAGCTACAAGACGATTTAGAGATTGAACATATAAGAATTTGCATGAAAGTGGTAGAACTAGCTCAGGCTATGCTTGAGGTCAATCAATTGTTCAATTAGACAAATTATGTCAAACCGGTTTGCATTTCCATGGCTTACTAGAAAGACTAGAGCAATTGGTAAACAAGATGCAGGTTGCTTTACATCCATAGGCTCAACCAGTTGTTGAAAGATAAAGCTCACCACCAACAAAAGTTTATGTTCCTGATTCCATGGATGTTGGAACACCTCTTTGAATTCAACAATACTCTCAAAAGTTCTTGCAAGAAATACAAGAAGAGAAATGGGCCAAGGAGAAGCATAATCCCCCTCCTATTCTTAAAATTTATGATCTTCATGATCAATTTCCCTAAGACATTCCATCTATTTACGAAGACCACACAAAGCAACAAGAAGATGACAAATTAGAGTTTGAATCTAATTCTTTACAAGAGTTGCCACAATTCATAGGCCCATGGGAATTTTAATCTCTTCAAATTAGGGATCCCACAACATTGATAAGAAATGAAGACTCAGTGGTTCCAAGAAGCACCATAAGTCATGAAGAACACTAAGGTGCAATGTTATTTGAACTTAGAAGATCTGCTCATAGTAAAACCTAAGCTATGGAAACATATGGCGAATCAGATTCAAGAATTTGGCTCCAATATCTTAAAAGTAGGATCTAACAAAAAAGTCCCAGAGATACCCTAGTGTTGCAATTGTGGCCACTTCCTTGTGGAAGAAATGGGGCAAACCCACATTAAATTTTCCCACATTAAGACCAACTAGAATGAAGCTTCAAATGGCTAATGACCATGTTGAAAGACCTCAAGGATTTCTAGAAGGGATAACTCTAACCATTTGTGGTGTAGATTTTGAACACACCTTTGCTATATGTGACTTTGGCAAAAATAACATCTATGAATGATCCTAGGAAGACCCTTCCTACGACAAGTACAAATGGTACAAGATTGGGGAACCAAATCCTTGTACTTGCAACACTTAAGGGTCACAACCAAGGTCAATATAAAGGATTATACCTTAAGAAATGTATCACCCCTATTGTGGAATCCTATCCACAAGGTGCAAGAAGTTTCAATCTCTGTGCATTCTGTAAGTTCTTGTGATCCATCCTGGATGCATGAAGATACTCACTTGTGGATGTGCAAGCTCACAGAGGAAGAGGAAAGAAACCTAAAAGTAAGAGAAGAAGGAACTTTTGAAGGAGTCAGATTGGTTAGAGACCTAGCCTACATCCCGATGATCTTTCCAGATGAGGAATTTGAGCCTCATGGTTGGGAAAAAATCTTAGCCACCATGGACATCACTATCAATGAAGAACAATGGATGTGTCATTATGATGAGGAGGGTTATGATATCTCTTTGTTCACGTGTGAACCCTTGCTATAAGAGTGTGACTCTAATGAGGTCATAGAAGAAGAGAAGGACAATGATAATCTAGACTCCATTGTGATGGATAGTTGCTTTGACTCTGAGGAGCACTATCTAGAAAATGTAGGAGTATCTACTCAAAAAGAAGAAGAACATCTCACAAGCATTAAAACTATAAATTCAAAGGATGAAAGTGAAGGTAGTCAAAAGAACAATAAAAGAAAAGTAGTGAAACAAGCACATGATGAATCATTGTTCGAAGTACCAGAGAATCTCAGGAAATATGAAGTTAAAGACTGGAAAATTTTGGTAGGAATGCCTAAGAGAGAGGCCATCACAGGAGAAGTTGTTACACTGGATGAAGCTTTATATTATTCATAGCCATTTTTGTAAATACTTCGGTGAAACGCCGTAATGGCCGAAGCGATGTATCTTTTTATCACATTAATATGAATGAAGGAATGTATTCATGGGGCAAATCCACACCGGACTGTCTGTGGTAGGGCGTCCGAGTGTAGAATCACAGTTACCCAATTCTGTGTGTTTAGAAAAGTTGTGTTTGGTGCTATTACGTACAAACAAGTAATCTATTTCGATTGAAGTAATTAACTATTAAAGCCGTTTGGTTGAAAGTTGGTATACACAAGTCATAATCCTATTAATGATAACATATTCAACATCTGTTATATATTGTTTAATATAAGTGAATGGAGTAGTAGTTCTTATAGGACGAGTATATCTGGGTAAATTATAGCTTGTTGAGTGGTATGTCAATGAGAAATTGTGTTTGTACATACGATTGCCAGAAGTCTGAACATAAATAAATTAAGATTGATTTGTATCGATAACGATGGTGGTGATAACTACTTAAACTGTGTAGTGGGAAAATTATCATAGGGCCTCTATTCTCACAGAACCATGTCCAACCCAAGGATGCGGTAGAGTACTTTTTGTCATTGTTATCTTAGCCAGATATAGTAAGTTAGGGCAGAGATTTAACACTTGCGCCGGCCATGGGGCTTGAAATATAATTCTTGATAGAAGCCTAGAATATACTTTTGAGAGAAGGCCTCGTAATACATGCCCATAACATGCTCCGATAAAAGGTAGATAAACATCCTTGGAAAGTAAACAATATGCTATGGACAACACCATGTGGTAATAGTGAAGGCAATTCATATGAGGGGGAAGGTGTAACACGAACCAGTGGGGTCACACCACAACACTTTCTTATCTTTGGGTTAAGAAGCATACCAAAATTGAGCTTAGCACGATTTGATGAGAGTTTGGTGAGCGGAATTGGTACCGAACTCGGTGACAATCCCATATCATCTGGCATTGGTTGGGAATCAAGTTTGGTGTCTGGTGGTAGTGGCTCAACATTTGGTGGTACTATCAAACTCGGTAGTGTTCCCACATCTACTGAAACAATCGGAGGAGTTAGTGAGGAAAGCAGTAGATCTATTGGGACTCTTGAGAAAACTATGAATTGTAACCCTAAACCAAGATCTCCTATTGAGAAACTTGTACAAGATGAATCCTTAATCTTGGGAAGCAATAGAAGGGTCTTTCGTCACTCATTACCTATCAAAAGAGTGGGATCCTACATGCTTCTTCAAATTTACATTCCTAGAGAGTTTGTTAAGTTTGTTTCCCTCAACTCTAGAGGGTGATGGAGAGTGTTAATCTCCAAAAGAACAAGCTATCCTTGAAGTTAGAGCACCTCTATATCAAGAATAACTTAAGACCTTCACCAATTTGGAGGATCAATGCTAAATTACCAACATTTTGAACAAACTGTGAAGAAGATGACTACACAGAAAGTCTGCTGCACATAACTCACTCATTGACTTATCAAATGTGTAAAGTTTTTTATAAAACTTTGCAGAATGTGTCATGTATAGTTTGTGCACCTCCTTCAAGTTAAATCATTCCAAAAGACTCAGTAGATCTTGAGAAATGATCTCAACAAGTCACCTATGTCTAAAATTGTAGTTGTTTACAGTCGACTTTGACACCGGCAACTTCTAAAGCTTGGTTCTCCCAAACTAGAAGCCGTTTAAGCAAATGCTTTTAGCTATAGATGGCTTACCTTCCAGCTTAGATTTTGACTTCTCATTTCTGCAAAAATTTACACTGTGCACTGAGAACTGACCATTTCTTTGACCATCGAGATTGCGCATGTTTGAGAAGACACTCAACACTTTCTCACATATGAATGTTCCTACATATAATTCTCACAGCCTGTTTACAATTAGGCTCTCAAACTTTAACCATAGACTCATTAACTATGGAAGTAGACACCTACAAAAGGATTCTTGAAATGATCAAGCACAGAAGGAGAACACACAAAAAAATCGGGCGCAACTTTTCTTCATTACTGAAAAGTTTTACATCTGGATGAGAGAGCTATCTTACTCACTTTTCAAGTGTCTAATGAATTCTAATTCTTCTAAAAACTTGTTCGCTCCTACTCTCTCATATTTTCCCCGACATTTTCCCTTGTATATATAGGCAAATATGTACAAGCTCATAACCATACAAAAGTATAAGTGAGCTAACTCTAAATTAATATACATATGTATACACATATTCATCCTCTGAACATATACTTTCTTCATGCTTCATAACTTGATCTTTTCTTCAATCCTTGACTTCAAACCTTCATCAAAACTTCAATTGTTGATTACCTTGCACCAACAACTCCCCCTCAAGCATCAATTGAGGTTTTCTCTTTCTTCGTTATACCTGCCATGTCTTTGAATCTCTGTAAATTTGGTCCATCCAAGCTTTTGGTCAGCATATCAGCTATCTGATCTTTTGTTGAAGTATGTATGACTTCAATCTCCTTATCCATCAATTTCTCTCTTAGGAAGTGATACTGAATTTCAATATGTTTAGTCCTGGCATGAAAAACAGGGTTAGCAGCTAAATACAATGAACTCATGTTATCTCCATGAATAGTGGGTGTACTCTAAATGATGTCAAAACTCTTCATGAGAGTCTTTAGCCATATGACTTCCTTTGCAGCTTCAACCATACCTTTATATTCTGCTTCTGTGGATGATAAAGCAACTGTGTGTTGCTTCTTTGAACACCAAGAGATTAACTTATCTCCCACATAACACAAGTATCCATAAGTTGATCTCCTATCATCAGGATTACCTGACCAATCTCAATCACTATATATCTTGATGTTTGTATCTGATGTAAAACCATAATACAAACCTTCTTTGAGTGTACCCTTAATGTACCTCAACACCCTTTGTCTTGCAACCCAATGTTCTTTCCTAGGACAATGCATGAATTGAGACAACACTCCTACTGCATATGACAAGTCATGCCTAGTTAATGTAGCATAGATCAAACTACCAACCAAACTTTGATATAGCTTCATGTCCTTGAATTCTTCTCCTCCATATCTACTCAATTTGTGATTCACCTCCATTGGAGTAGGTGCTACCCTGCAATCATCCATTTTAAACTTGATCAACAAGTTTTTCAAATACCTTTCTTGAGTTACATACACTCCATGTTGAGTGTATGAGATCTCCATTCTCAAGAAATATGACAAGTCTCCCAAGTCACTAATCTTGAAAGGCTTTGTATGCCCTTCTCATCTGTACCTATAAGGATTATATCATCAACATATATGCACATATAAATGAACCCATCATCACTTGCTTTGACAAGCAAGCTACTATATGCTTTAGATACTTGGAAACCAAGTTCCTTCAAGAACTTCACAAGTGTATAGTTCCATGCCCTTCAGGCCTGCTTCAAACCATACAAAGCTCTCTTGAGCTTACATACATGATCTAGATACCTTTCATTTTTGAATCCTTGTGGTTGCTCCATGAAAACATCATCTGAAATATAAACATTTAGAAAAGCATTCTTCACATCTAATTGACATAATTTCCAACCTTTACATGCAGCAATGGCTATGAGTGTTCTGATGGTTGTCATCTTTGCCACATGACTAGAGGTCTCATCATAATCTATACCATATGTCTGAGCAAACCCTTTCACAACAAGTCTAGCTTTATACCTAGACACACTTCCATCTGCATACCTCTTTGTCTTGTAAACCCATTTGCATCCAATGATCTTCTGACTATTTGGTTTAGGAACCAAATCCCATGTCTCATTCTCCATCAATGCATCATATTCTTCCTGCATAGCTTTCTCCCAATTTTCCTTACCTTTTGCCTCTTCATATGTAGAAGGGTCTTCAACTGCCTTTACCATATAAGCATAATCTTTATTAGCCAGAAAAGAAGTGTCATAGCTATACCTTGTAGGTTTCCATTTGTGTCTTGATGACCTTCTGAGTTCTCCACTTCTTGAGGTTTCTGGTTCTTCACATTCTAGATCAAACCTTGGCACTTCTTCAACTTCAACCTGTACTTCATTATTCTCTTCTTCATCAAATATCTGAACCTTTGATTTACCTTTCTTTTGATTCACAACTTCTTCATCACCTGCATGAATATTGATTGTACCTGCATACCAAGTACCTTGCTCATCAAATGTAACATCCGTTGACACAAGAAATTATTTTGTGGATGGACTCCACAACCTATATCCCATCTGTTTATCATCATATCCAATGAACACATACTTTTCAGCTTTAGGTTCCAATTTGTGCCTTAATTGTGATGGCACATATGCATATGCCAAACATCCAAATACTTTGCAATGATCTAAGGTAGGTATCTTACCCCACCATGCTTCATATGGTGTCATGCCCTGCAAAGCTTTACATGGTAACCTATTGACTAAATATGTGGCTGTATTTATAACCTCAACCCACAAATAATTGGGATAATTTTTCTCCTTCATCATGGATCTTGCAAACTCAACAAGAGTTCTATTCCTCCTTTCTGCTACACCAATTTGTTGAGGAGAGTACCTGCAAGTAACCTCTCTTTTTATACCTACATTCCACAAGTAGTCACTGAACTCATTAGAAAAATACTCTCCCCCTCCATTTGACCTTAGTCTCTTCAACTTTTGACCTATGATTCTTTTTGCATACACATGATAATGCTTGAATGTATTAAATACCTCTGATTTATCTTTGATCTCACATAGATAGTGATCCAACTGGTAGCATCATCAACATAAATCACATAATACCTTGAACCATTGATACTGAAATCCTTTGATGGTCCCCACACATCTGTGTGTACCAACTCGAGCTTCTCTGAATACATAAAACCATGCTTGGAATAAGATTGCTTATGAGCCTTACCTAATTGACATGTCTCACATCTGTATGTCATATGTTGACATGCAACATTAGGCAATCCAAGCACTGAACCATTGTTGACCATATCTTTAATTCCTCTTTCATTAAAATGTCCAAGCCTTTTGTGCCAAAGATCTAACTCAGAGATCTTATGTCCTACATAAGTGAACAAGGCATGACCAACATTACCTTGAATCTTCAATGTGAAGATTCTTCCTTCTTTCTTCCCTGAAACAATTTTTTTATACCCATTGCTAGGGTCTTCCACAAACACTCCTCATTAGTGAACCTAACTCCATAACCTTTTTCAACAATTTGTCCTACACTTATCAAATTCCTCAGAATTGTAGGAACATACAAAACCTTACTCAAGACAATACTTCCATCATTGGCCTTCATTGATCCAATTAACTTCACATTATGCTTTGTATTGTCACCTGTTTGAACTACATGATTAGTTACCTTATTCTCCAAATCAGTCATCAATGCTATGTTGCCACTCAGGTGATTGCTACACCCTGAGTCTATGTAGAAGACTCTTTGGTCTTCACTTTTCCTTTCACGAGTTGCATTCATTATCAATGTTCAATCCTCCTTCTGATATGAAGCATAATTGTAGTAGGTATTGTTGTATTGTTGGCTTTGGAATCCTCTACCTGCATTTCTTCCAAAGTAACCTCTACTACCTCTACCTCTGAAATTACCTCTTTGATTTTTGCCACCTCTTCCTCTTGAATTAAAGTTTTGATTATATCCACCATTATTCTGAGTATTATGCCAACAATCATGAGCTAAGTCATTTGTCTTACCACAAATCCAACAAGCTTTAACTCCATCTTTATGTTATTATATTTAGGTAGTGATGTGTGTGAACACACTAGGACCGCTTGGGCACTTTTTTCCCTCTTAAGGAGGTTTTTTTCCCCGGGCTTGTATATACACCTATTGCCCTAATGGACTACTCATCTTTGTACATTCTCTAGTAATACAGTCAGTATTGTGTGTTGTGCTCCAAGCTTCTTCTTCTTCCTTGTGCTGTTTGCATGCTTCCGCAGACGTCTAACTCCAACAATTGGTATCAGAGCAGGTCGTCGCTTCATCTAGGGGGTCGTCAACACTCCTCCAGTTGCAGTCTCAGATTCACACGAAATTTGGTGGGCATACTCAGCATGTTTTTGAGATCAAAACATCTTCGCTCTGTGGTGCCGAAATCGCGATCTGAGCTCGTTTCGGCCTCTAAACGCACTATCGCAATGCTTGTGTAGGCTATTTCGTCTTTTTGTGCCAAAGGTATATAACAGTTTTTGTTCGCCAGAATAAGCGTCTCGAATTCTGCTATAGGTTTAGCAGAACTCGTCTGGGCAGTTCCATTCAACTTTTTGAGATACAATCAATTTTCTACATCAAGGTATTTTAGTCACCGGCCATGACTGAAAGCAGTGATGTATTCCGTATGTTGGCTGTTGAGGATAAGTTGGATGGTACCAACTACCCATTATGGGCTTATATGATGCGACATGTATTGGTTGCAAAAGGACTGTGGAACATTGTGCAAGGTGTTGAAAGACGTCCTATTACACCTCCGACTACAGTTACTGCAAATACAGGTGTTGAAGCTGATGGAGGTGGTGTCGAAGATGATATTCTACAGATTCTTGTTCGTGCTGCTGTATCTGTTGCACCTACTGCAGAGCAAATTTGTTGGGATGGTAGAGATGCTCAAGAACATGCATTGTATAGCTTTGTCTGTCAAACGTGCTATTATTCCTCACATTCGCTCTTGCAGAATAGCAAAGGATGCTTGGGATACACTTACCACATTGTACTAGGCTAGGAATGAGACTCGTGTTGCTTACCTCTGAAAATTGTTGGAGAGTGAACACATGAATGAAGGTGTTTCTATGGACAGTTTCCTAAAAAAGATCAAAGACTTGAAGGAACAGTTGATTTTTGCTAATGAGATTATACAAGATAGCTCACTTGTGCAGACCATCCTGAATGGTCTTCCTGATTCATATCAGAGTTTTGCTTCTACTCTTTGGTTGATGATGAAAGGCAATCCAAATGCCTTGTCATTTGAGGAGTTAGTCTCGTTCTGTTGCAAGAAGATCAGTCCAGGCAGAACAGTTCCATTATGCATGTTGCAGATCAAGCTTTCCTGGCTAGTCAGAAGGGCAAAGGAAAATGGAGTTCTTCTACTAGTAAGCAGATATCTGCAAATGCTGCACATTCGAAGAACCAAGACAAAGATGAGAAAAAAATCAAAAAAGCAGAAATTGTTTTGCAAGTACTATAAAGGGAATGATCATATCATAAAGAACTGTCCAAAACTGGCTGCAAAAGAGGCAAAGAAAAAGGAGGCTGGAATGGTTGTTGCAGAAGCCTCTACACCAAAAATAGAGTCTGCTAATCTTGTGCAGGAAGAAGAATGGGCGTTTACTACTGTTTGCAGTTTGACCCATCTTCTCATGAGCAGTGCATGTCTGCAGTGGACTTAGATGTTTGGTACTTTGATAGTGGGGCGACCAAACATATTACCTCGCAACGCAGTTTCTTCTCTTCACTCGAGCCTGCCCCTATAGGGAATATTGTCACATGCGCCAACAACTCCTCTTATCCTGTTATGGGAGTTGGTAAGGTCATTCTGACTACTGCTGATGGTAGTTCTTTCACCTTGTCAGATGCTTTATTTTTGCCAAGGATAAAGAAGAATCTGTTATCAGTTTCTGCATTAGCCAAGATTGGCTTGGTTGTGAATTTTTTTTTTGCAAGTTGGAGATTGGAAACAACAGTAGCAAGTGTTATATGGATGGTGAAAGAGGGCAACATGATTGTCCATGTAGTATCGATGGCAGGACAAGCAACAAGCCAAAGTAAGGGATAATGGATGTGCCATGGTAGTTCAACAAATTGGAGCAAGCCTCTTACATGAAGGTATTCGATGAACTTGTCTAGGATGCTAGAATTGAAGGTAGTGATGTGGGAGAGGGACTCCATAGCCAGGACAACAAGCACACAACTAGACAACAATGAGAGCACACAACTAGACAACATAATAGATCAGTCTATACCATTTATCATGTTGTTGCATTAGTACAGTGCCAATAGTGATATCAAATGCATCAATGAAAACATGAAACAGTAGTTGCCAATTTGACGCCTGCAAAATTAGTGCCTTTGTAAGCAAGGTTTTAAGTTTGTCAAAATTGAGCCAGCATTCAGCAGTCCAGCAAAATTGGCGTGGGGGTACAGTGGTTAGCCACATCCAAGGAATGGTCAAATGGGCCAGCCACCGGAGATGGAAGCCATGCTAGTGAATCTATCCTAGAAAGCACATAACGTCCTTGTGTTGATGTATGAAACATCACACGAAATGAAATAATGTGACACTAGACAACTCTATGGTCACCATTAACTCAATGCTTCTCCAAACTTTGAGAAATAGTAGTCAAAACTGAAAACTTTAGTTCTTTGAAAATTTCTAGTCACTAAAGTGACATACATTCACTCTTTTGTTTATTTATCTTAGCACAAATATTATTTTTCCAATATCTTTTGGTGGAAAAAATTAGAAGAGAAGAGCTTTCCAATAAGCTTCTATCTGCTAAAAACTTTGCACTAGACATCAAGTTATGGCCTTCACAAGATGACTATGTCTGACTACCAAAATAGGAAATGTTGCCTGTTTTAGTAAAAGTGCATGTCTCTTTTTCAAAATTTTCAACTTAGCATCGACTTGCAGCAAGAATTTGATGCCAAGCATCAAATTGGTGTGTTTTTTGTCACTTTTTCAACACCTAAAATATGCCCTTGAGCAAAGATATGAAGAAAAACACTTTTATGATGGAACTCAATGCTAGGCATTGACTTTATGTTGAAACTGATGTGAGGCATTGAGTTGCTTCACAAAGCTCATGTTTTAAAGAAGATTCAACAATAGTTAAAAACTTAGAGAATAAAACAAGGACTTATCAGCAAAAACTCAATGCAAGACATCGAGTTGCTTGGGAAACTTGAACTTTTGAGATCATTACAGAGTAGGCAAAGTATGAAGATGGAGAAGAGAGTCTCATACACAGAACTTTAATTGGATCTTCTCATAGCTATGAAAAACTCAGAAATTTTCAGGTGCTTTCCTTACTCAGAGAAGTCAGACTATACTCAGTCATACAGAATCTCTCTCTCTCTCTCTCTCTCTCTCCCCTCTCTCTCTCTCTCCCCTCTCCCTCTCCCTCTCCCTCTCCCTCTCCCTCTCCCTCTCTCTCTCTCTCTCCTCTCCCTCTCTCTCCCCCCCTCTCTCTCTCTCTTTTAATCTTTTTTTTTTCTTTTTTCTCTTCCATCTATTGATACAAACTAGTTTATATAGATTTTCTCAATCTCATGACCTTTGAAAATTCTAGAACTAAAATTAAGTCTAACTTTACAAATATGGTACATGTGTGAAATTGTCCCTTCACATAGGCATGTGCTTTTCTTCTTAGACTTTGACCTTCAACTTTATGTCCAATTTGTGATTGATTCTTCAACACCTTGGGTGTTATGGGTGGGGGTGCATCTAAGACTACTTGGACTTTGTTAGGGTCCACCTGTATTCCTTGTTTAGATATAATGTGGCCTTGGATTTTGCCACAGGCCACCAAAAAAATAGACTTATTCAGGTTTAAACAAATATGGTATCCTCTAAACTTCAAAAAACAACACCATAGATGTTGTAAATGTGATGTAGTGTCGTCGGACAAAGAGAAATCATCCAATTATACTGTCATAAAACGTGCGATTTAAGGTGCAAATATCTCTTGCATGCAGTGCAAGAATGTGCTGGATGCATTTCGTAAGCCAAACCACATAATAGTACAGGCATATACTCCCTAGTTTGTAATGAAGGCAGTTTCAAGAATTTCTACTTCATCCATCCTAACTTGGTTGTACCCACTGTAGCCATCTAAAAATTAATACTTGTGGACAGCTACATTGTCTAGCACGCTATCTAGGAATGGCAATGGAAAAGGGCCCGGGACCATGGAAGCATTCAATTTGCGGTAATCAACACACATTTGTAAATGTTTGTTCTTTTTAGGGATGATTACTATAGGCAAAATCCACTCCGCGTGCTCCATGGGGACAATAAAGCCAACTTTCAATAGCCAATCTATTTCCTCTTTCACCTACTAGTCATAATTAGGGTTCATTCAATAGCTCTGTTGTTTGACTAGCCTTGCATCCGGTTTTAAGACCACCTAGTGCTAGTAAATACAAGGGTCCAAGCCCTTCATATCACGATAATCCCAAGCAAAAATGTCGGTAAATTCTTTTAGCAGAGTGAGCTAATTCTTCTGAAATGCAAGAGTCAGTCTGGCTTTGATCTTTACTAGGCACGACCTAAGTTAGACGTTACTAATTGATCTTCTAGCACATAGAACTACTGAGACATAGAGGAGTCATCGGGGGATGGGAAGAGATGTCTCACATCCATAGAATCTAAGAAGTCCTTAGTTTCATTAGCAGCATCACCCATGAGTGGCTTCACCGTGCATGTCGCTAGAGACTGGTTGTCCAACACTTGTTTTCGATTGATTGTTCCCAAAGACAACAAATCTTGGTTGGCACTTAAAAATGCTTCATCCTCATCATCAATCAAATCCTCTAGCATATGCACTGGTTCTATGACATAAGGCGACACATGAAGTTTACAAGGCTTCATATCCTCGAGGGGAACCACGTATTTATGATGATTACACTTAAAAGTGAGCTCATGGGATGATGAACAATCTTGCACGAACTTGGTTTGTTTAAGCGAGGGTCATCCAAATAATAAGCTATAATCTAAACTAGATTTCAGCAAGTCCATAACCACAAAGTTCATTTTAAATACTTCTCCTTGTAACATAATAGGAATATCCTAGACCAACCCAATTGGATGCACTCGGGACTGATCACCCATACGTACAAAAAAGTTAATAGGTTCGATATGGTTCCATCCAAGCTTTTTACAAAGTGCCACCGTGGAAATATTCACTCCTGACCCTCCATCAATTAATACCCGAGAAATCTTATTATTTTTACTACACAGTAATTAAGGGGATAGCATGGTCTACCATAGAGTTAATTTTCGAATTGATTATAGCTGTGGCTAGTGCACAAGTGGAGGTGGGATCCATCTACTATTGAAACTAATGTCGTATAACTAGTATTAAAGTTAGGATTTATCCCAAAGGGATGGTTATACGAACTTTAGATAGAATTTATATGGACAAGTATCTATTGCATGGCTTGTGATATCACATATTGCACAATAAACCTGATTAAGACCACAATTATTCGCAATGTGTCTAGGGTTTTTACACTTCCTTCATTAGACTTGTTTTAGTGGATCATCACTTCGGCCTTTGCCAGCATTTAACCACTCCAAATCCTCTATAAAACCACCAACCTTACGTTCCAAATACAAAGTTATGGCAATAACTGCATCCAGCATCATCCCTCCTATGCATCAAATAATCATCACTTGTTTGAGTTGTGGGTTTAACCCATTGATAAACCATTGTGTAATCAGATGGTCTGGGAGATTTGCATGCGCTAAAGGGAATTGTTGTAAGTGTGTATGAAACAGGGTTGCATATTCTTGTACACACTGATGCGCTTTTTGCAGTTATTTTGTAGATAGTAAAATATCTCGATCGCATTTTTCTTCAGTCTAAATCATTGTAAGAATGCATCTTTCACATTATCGTATTGCCTAAAGTGATTAATGTCATATTCAATCAGCCAGCGCACCGCATCATTCACGAATGTTGATTGGAACACTATCCCTTTGTATGTTGGGTCTACCGGATTGTTTAATACTACATAGTTAAAAAGTACGCACGTGTGCATTTGGGTCATCATCGGGGGAACCCTCTAAATTTTGCATATGTAACCCCCCCCAATGGATGGCCTCCGGTGACCACCTTGCTATTGTTGTTGTTGTTGTTGTCGTTGTTGTTGTTGTTGTTTTTTATTCTTGTTATCTTCCATAAGGTTGGGATTGGGATCTGCTGGTTGTTTAAAATCACATATACAAGAGGATTCTATAGACTGACCTATTACACAACTATCTCGTAACCCCTCCATTGGTGCAAGGCAATCAACAATTGAAGTTTTGATGAAGGTTTGAAGTCAAGGATTGAAGAAAAGATCAAGTTATGAAGCATGAAGAAAGTATATGTTCAGATGATGAAGATGTGTATACATATGTACATTAATTTAGAGTTAGCTCACTTATACTTTTGTATGGTTATGAGCTGGTACATATTTGCCTATATATACAAGGGAAAATGTCGGGACAAATATGAGAGAGTAGGAGAGAACAAGTTTTTAGAAGAATTAGAAGTCATTAGACACTTGAAAAGTGAGTAAGATAGCTCTCTCATCTGGATGTAAAACTATTCAATAATGAAGAAAAGTTGCACCCGATTTTTCTGTGTGTTCTCCTTTTGTGCTTGATCATTTCAAGAATCCTTTTGTAGGTGTCTAATTTTGAGTTAATGAGTCTATGGTTAAAGTTTGAGAGCCTAGTTGTAAACAGGCTGTGAGAATTATATGTAGGAACATTCATATGTGAGAAAGTGTTGAGTGTCTTCTCAAACAGGTGCAATCTTGATTGTCAAAGAAATGGTCAGTTCTCAGTGCACAGTGTAAAGTTTTGCATAAATGAGGAGTCAAAATCTAAGTTGGAAGGTAAGCCATCTATGGCTAAAAGCATTTGCTTAAACGGTTCTAGTTTGGGAGAACCAAGCTTTAGAAGTTGCAGGTGTCAAAGTCGACTGTAAAGAACTATAGTTTTAGACATAGGTGACTTGTTGAGATCATTTTTCAAGATCTACTGAGTTTTTTGGAATGATTTAACTTGGAGGAGGTGTGTAAACTATAGGCGACACCTTGTGCAAAGTTTTATAAAAAACTTTACACATTTGATAAGTCAATGAGTGAGTTATGTGCAGCAGAGTTTCTGTGTAGTCATCTTCTTCAGAGTTTGTTCAAAATGTTGGTAATTTAGCATTGATGCTCCAATTTGGTGAAGGTTTTAAGTTTTTTTTTATATAGAGGTGCTCTAACTTCAAGGATATCTTGTTCTTTTGGAGATTGACACTCTCCATCAATGGTATCAGAGCAGGAAGCTTCAAAATTGAAGAAAGGAGGACCCCGAATGTTGGAGTCATAAAGAATTCAACATTTGAAGATACGATTCGAAGCAAGGGTAACCTTATTCCTCATAAATCTTGAAGGATTTAATACACAGGTGAAGAAAGGATGGGAGATTCTCTTTAGATAGAGAAACTGGATAGAGAAAACTATCCAGCATGGTCAATGAGGATGGAAGCTCATCTTATGAGCAAAGACTTAGGTTATATCACAGGTGAAGAAAAAATGCCTCAGTTTAGAGATCCTAGTGTTCCAACTAGGGATGAATTGTTAGAATTGAAGACTTTGATAAAGAGAGATGATCAAGCTAGAAGCATTATCTATATGGGAGTTAATGACTACTTGCTACCTCACATTAGAGGTCTTGAAAGTGCAAGTGATATATGGAATGCTTTGGAGGAGCATTTCCAAAATAGCACAAAGTCAAGGAAGGCATCCTTGTGGGCAGAGTTTACCACATTCAAGAAGAAAGCCTCTCAATCCATCTCAGATTATGTAACAAGGATGGAGGACATTGCAGATGGAGCAGTTGATGAAGATATTGAGGAGGATAAATTGGTAGGGCAAATCCTCACAGGTTTGAGAGGTGATGACAAATAGAAGCCATTCATTTTGTCTACTGAATTATCACTAGATCATTTTACTCTTGATTTAAATCAGTTGGTAGGACACATGCTAACCTTTGAGCAGGATGTCAAAGGTGATGGTGATAAAAGTGCAGGTCAAGCAATGTATTCAAAGGATAAGAAGAAGAATAGCAAAGGGAAGCAACAAGCAAATGAAGATGAAGGTACAACTAGCCAGGCTAACTTCCTAAGAGGAAGAGGAGGTGGCAAAGGTAGAGGAAGAGGAAGAAGTATAAAGTGTTGGAGTTAGACGTCTGTGGAAGCACGTGAACAACACAAGGAAGAACAAGAAGCTTGGAGCATAACACATAATATTGAATGTATTACTAGAGAATGTACAAAGATGAGTAGCCCATTAATAGTCGTATATACAAGCCGAGGGAAAAAAACCTCCTAAAGAGGGAAAACAGTGCCTCGGCGGTCCTAGTGTGTTCACACACATCACTACCTAAATATATCAACAAATCCCCCCTGGGAGTGATGCGGTGAACAAGGAGCTGGCACTCATGTATAAGGAAGTGCCAAGCTATGTGGAAATTACTCCACAAAAGGAAGTAAGCCCAAAGCTTTGCGGAAAACTTCAAACTTCTCCCTAGGCAAAGCCTTCGTGAAAATGTTATCCTGCGTGGACACATATGCCAAGCTGATCTCCCCAGCAGAGAACCTCTCCCTGACATAGTGATAATGCACCTCAATGTGCTTAGTGCGAGCATGGAACACAAGGTTTCCTCGCAACTGCCAATGCCCTCTGACTGTCAGTGAAGATGGTGGTGGCAAAAGACAGGCCAACACCCAAATCAGCCATAAGGCGTCTGAGCCACATACACTCAATAGTAAACCTATCTCCATAGGAGTGGCAATAGGCTTACAGTCTTCAAGGCCAAAATGTTGCAATAATGTGTCAATATATTTCGTTTGACACAAAGCCATTCCACCATCAACTTGCATAAATTGAATGCCCAAATAGTGATGAAAATGCCCCAAATCAGACATCTCAAATGAGGCATGCAAATCAGCCTTGAAATCATCAATATGCTTCTCCATAGGACCAATGAGCAGCATGTCGTCAACATAGACAACAATGATCAGAAGCACATCATTAGAACGCTTAACATATAAGGTGCTTTCAGTTGGACTATTCTCAAAACCATGTGCAACCAGATAGGCATGTATCTTCTCATACCAAGCACGTGGTGCTTGCTTTAAACCATATAATGCATTCTTTAACCTACGCACCTGGTTTTCATGCCCTTTCCGCACAAAGCCATGGGGCTGAAAAACATACACTTCTTCATGCAAGTCACCATTCAGAAATGTTGTTTTAATGTCCAACTGATGTACATTCCAACCATGATGGGCTACAAGTGCACAAATGCTCCGAACAGTAGTCATACGGCATGTAGGTGCAAAGGCCTCATCAAAATCAATGCCTCTTTCCTACGCATAACCCTTTGCAATAAGCCTAGCCTTATACCTGTCAACTGTACCATCAGGTTTACGCTTCAACTTGTATACCCACTTAGTGTCAATGGCCTTCTTGCCAGGAGGCAAGTCACATAAAGACCATCTACCATTCTTCATAATAGCATCATATTCAGATTGCATAGCAGCCATCCAATTTTCTAAATTTTGTGCTTCATCAAAAGAAACAGGCTCATTCTCATCACAAAGACTAGACACAGCCATAGCATAGCAATTTGATGCAAAGGAGGCACTTTGAGAGCCTGAACGAGTACGATATGACAAAGGTGCATCTAATTTGCTGTCACACAAAGTCTGCACCAACCATTTTGGCATAGTTTTTGCCTGCTCAATATCAGCTCTCTCATCAACAAGTGCATCATGTAAATCTGCATCAGAAATGGAATCATCTGCATCATCATATGAAACTTGCAAAGGCTAAGAAGTTGCCTCATTAGGACCAGCACTAGACTGTCCACCTGTAAAAAGAGGCATCAAAGTATCATACATGTCGATGGAGCTAACAGGTGTCTCCTTAGTACATGAAAGCAATGGCTGAATAGCATCTTCCACAAAGACAACATCACGGCTAACCAGAATGCGTTTAGTCTGTGGATGATATAGACGATAGCCTTTACTTTCAGAACTGTACCCAACAAAAATGCATTTTATTGCCTTATCATCCAATTTTCTGCGATGTTGTTCAGGCACTAGTGCATATGCCAAACAACCAAAAACACGCAGATGAGCAACACATGGCTTGCGGTCATGCCAAGCCTCATATGGAGTGATAGACTGCAGCGCTTTAGTGGGACACCTGTTCAGTACGTATGCTACACACATGACAACCTCAAGCCAGAAACTATGTGGTAAAGCCTAACTCTTGACCATGCACCTCGCCATCTCCATGAGTGACCTGCTCTTTTGTTCAGCAACTCCATTCTGTTGAGGTGTATACGGCACTATACATTGGTGTTTTATCCCACGTTCAGCCAAAAATGCATTAAAATCAGAAGACATATATTCACCCCCTCGATCAGAACGGAGGGTGCCCATTTTACATCCTGACAGATTTTCAGCCAAAACCAAAAACTGTTTGAAGCATAAAAACACTTCGGACTTTGCCTTCAATGGATATACCCATGCATGCCTGGAAAAATCATCAATGAAAGTCACGAAGTAAAGATAGTTTCCAAAAGAAGGTGTTTGCATAGGACCACAGACATCACTATCTACAAGCTGCAATTTTTGCATAGCCCAAACTGAACCATCTTTTGGAAAGGAGAAACGCTGCATTTTGCCCAAAATATAGCCTTTACATACATGTTTTCCAGGTGCCTCAATCTTGGGCAAAGAAGAAACCATATCAGATTTCTGCAGGTGTACCAAACTAGCAAAATTCAGATGACCAAAGCATGCATGCCAAGGCTTTGCATTTGCCTGTCGACACTATGAATCAGCTTTTTTCGCATAAGTCCTCGAATGAATATGTTATTATGTGTCGAACCACCCCTGAGTTTCATGCACTACAATTTATTGTATCTACCATTAATCTCCAAAAGAGAAATTATGGTATCTCTCGATTGATGTATTCAATTGTTGATGTGGCTTATCGCGAACCCATCAATTGGGCCATGTTCTACTTCCATCACATTCACAAGGAATGTCAAATGATGGTAAATTAGTTGTCTAAGGGAGACTTCATTCACACCTCTCTGTCGCATGTAGTTTCTTTTCTTGTACCATCTGTGGTTGTATCTCGTTCCCTAGTACCTCTGCCTCTAGCTACAACAACATCTTCTCATATGGATGGTGACAAAGATGATGATGAAGTACTTCTTTGCTTCTCAAAAAAAACGTCGCTGTGTGGCTACAACTTTGCCAGCGCCTTCTAGCATGTCCTCTGCATCCCTTTTTACATGTATCCTTCGTAATCAGAAAGAATCTTCGACCACCATCGCTATGCCCCATGCAGTTGCTATGGACATTTCCATTAAAGCAATTACTACCGAAGGACTCACCAAGGATTGGCCAAAGTGTTCACCACCCCGCCTAGTTCTCCAATCAAGATACTGACCACCTCTTCCTCACCCCCACTTTCTTTTGCAGACAAGGGAATAATCACTACTCTTGTGGAAGACTTGCCAAACCGTATCCCCCCCCCCTAAAGTTGTTCAGGAAACTGCCACTATAGTCATGATGGATGTTCCCCCTTCTCCACCTATTCATCGACAACCAATTGCTCCTACCGTACCTTCCAATCCAATTATATCTCTTGAAATTGTTTCCTCATCTGGTGACTCCTCTAATGCTACCCCCTGGCTTCCCCTTATTACTCACCCCCTCATTCTACAAAGACTCCTCTTGATCGATCCTCTATATCACCTTACCTTCCCACCTTGCCTCTTACTTCCCCGCCTTCCATCCAAACTTTGGCAGCTATTGTTAAGTACCTAACCTAGGTGTCCGAAGCACTACAATCTCAGATGATCCAAGAAAAGCAAAATATTTATTAGGAGTTTCAACACAAGCTGGACTTGCTGGAAGGTGATATTGCCCCATTGCAGGAGGAGGTCCTTGGTCTCCAAGCTAGTGAAATTTAGTTATAGCAACAGGTTCACACTCAAGATGAAGAATTGATTAACTTACGTAAAGCATTGGCAGGCAAAGATGCTGCTTTAGTCCGCATGGAATCCATTTTGGAAGAAACTACAGAGAAGGTAGTTCAACCCGATCACACTTGCACTACCGTCCATGAAAAGGCTATATAGTGGGAATTAGAACTGGTTGCCACCAAAGAAGAGCTATTCTAGAAGGCGTAGTCTTTGACTCACGAACAGGGAAGATCTATTCAAGTTAAGAAAGAGCTAGAACCTACAAAAAAAGAAAGGTAGGCTTATTTCAAGACAATTCAATTCCAGTATCAATAAATGGAATGAATGGAAAAGCGATTAGGTATCCAGAAGGATCAATTGCAACGAGTTGATGAAGTGATAGCAAACATCAAACTTTGGTGTCAAGCTGCCTTGAAAAATGACTTTTATCTTCAAGAAGCATTTCTAGAGGACCAAAGCCAACAATTGATCACTCAGGCTATTGCTTCTAGTTCAGCCAGCCTGGATGTTCAGTTGCTCGATCTTGAGCATGTACAAAAGTTGCTAAAAGATTTACAAAAGAAAATAAAATGCAATTTTGAAGAAGCACCTGCAATGTATATGCAGGGTATTGTCAATAAAGATTATCTGGTATTTAGGGTTCGAGTCCATAGTGTGTGCCAGTGTTAGGCCTTCGGATGAAGCTTTATATTATTCATAGACATTTTTGTAAATACTTTGATGAAACATCGTAATGGCCAAAGCGGCGTATCTTTTTATCACATTAATATAAAAGAGGGAATATATTCATGTCATTTAGTAGTGGAGAGGCACATGACAAATCTGCGACGGACTGTCTGTGGCAGAGTGATCAAGTGCAGACTCGCAATTACCCAATTCTTTGTGTTTATAGAAGCTCTATTTGGTGTTGTTAAGTACAGATAAGTAATCTATTTTGGTTGAAGTAATTAACTATTAAAGTAGTTTGGTTGAAAGTTGGTATGTGTGTGCCATAATCTTGTTAATGATAACATATTCCACATCTGTTATATATTGTCTAATATAAGTGAATCCAGTAGTAGTTCTTGCAGGATGAGTATCTTTAAATAACTTGCTGAGTGGTGTGTTAATGAGAAATTACATTCATACATATGATTTTCAAAAGTCTAAACATAAATAAATTAAGATTTATTTGTATCAGTAACGATGGTGGTGATAACCAATTAAACTCTATAGTGGGAAAATTATCATAGGGCCTCTGTTCTCATAGACCTCTGTCCAACCCAAGAACCCGATAGAGTATTTTTTGTCATTGTTATCTTAGCCAGATACAGTAAGTTAGGGTAGAGATTTAACAAAGCGTATGATAATAAAGAAAAAACCAAGAAAATTGTAGTAACCATTGAAGAGAACGAAGTACGTACATAGATGAAGACCTAAGTGAAGAAGAAGCCGTAGAGCTTGTAGCTTTATTAATGGAATATAGGGATGTGTTTGCATGGACCTATAGAGACTTGAAGGGGGTAGATCCAAAAATATGCTCTCATACGATCCACATGATGGCTGACACCAAGCCCACTAAACCGAAGCCCTATACATATAATGAAACTTATGCTGCCAAAATAAAAGAAGAAATCAACATACTCATTGAAGATAGATTTATCTATGAGATTAAGCATACTCAATGGGTGTCTCCCATCATAGTGGTGCCCAAGAAGAATGGAAAGCTGCAGGTGTGTATTAACCTTAAAAAAGTTAATGCTGCTATAGTAAGAGATAGCTATCCACTTCTAATCATCGGACATTTATTGGAGCATGTTGTAGGCAAGGAAGTTTATAGCTTCCTTGATGGATTTTCAGGTTACAACCAAGTAGCCATTGCCCTAGAAGGTCAACACAAAATGGGCTTCACCACAGTGGGGAATCTTTGCATTTCGCATTTTGCCATTTGGGCTCACCAATGCACTTGCAACATTCCAAAGGCTCATGTTTCATGTCTTCAAAAAGTTCTTGCAAAAGACCTTAGAAGTATATGTGGATGATTTATGTGCTCATTCCCAAGAAAGAAGACACAACATCCTAGAGCTCAGACAGATCTTCAACAAGTGTAGAGAACATCGAGTTTGTATGAACCCAAAAAAGTGTGTGTTCATGGTATGTCAAGGTAAGATCTTAGGTCATATTCTTTGTAAGAATGGAATATCAATAAATGAGGACAAAGTAAGAGTCACAGTGGAGTTGCCAAGGCCAAGGAATGTTAAAGGGATAGAAGCCTTTATGGGCCATTGTGGATATTACTGAGATTTATCCACATGTATGCAATAATAGGTAAACCTCTTGAAGCTTTGTTGACAAACTTTGAGTGGAAAAACGAGTGCAAAAATTCCTTCAATAAGTGGAAGAGACATTTGTGCACAACACCAATACTGACCACTCTTGATTGGAATGAACCAGATGCATCCAATTATGCATTAGGATGTGTGCTAGCACAACCCTCAATTGAAAGAAATTTAGATTTTCCTACAACATATGCTAGTAGACAGTTAAACACAGCCCAACAAAACTATACAACAACTAAGAGAGAAGGCTTAGGTGTGGTATATGCCATGAAGAAGTTTAGATACTATCTATTGGCCAACCAGTTCAAGTTTTCATTGACCATCAAGCTTTATTATATTTGGTCAATAAACCTTGCAATATAGGATGCTTCATAAGATGGTTCCTCTTACTAATGCAATATGACTTTGAAGTGGTTGTTCGAAAAGGTAGGACCCACCTCAAGACGGAGCACCTTTCTTACATCACTTTAGGAGAGTCACTACATGGAGTGATTGATGAACTGGATGACGCTTATCCATTCAATTTAGAAGTTGTTCCTAAATGTGCAAATAAGTTGGTATCTATCCTAACCTTCAGAACCGCAAATAAGAATGTAAAAATGAACAAAGATGAAATATAAAATCACAAAATATCAACTATTGGCAAGACGTATGTACACACAAGATGCAAAGGGGGTACTAGCTTCTTGTGTTGAGGAGGATGAACATAGCAGATGGTTGCAACAAGCTCATGAAGGATTGCTAGGAAATCACTATTCTAAACAACGAACATTGCATAATCTAAAATGTTTAGGAGTGTATTGGCCTAGTATGGATAGAGAAATACATGAGAGGATTAAGAATTTTCTAGGATGCAAAAAGAGACCCCTAGTGGAGTATGGTATCCGTTATCACGTCTCCTTAATTACACAATGGAGTGCTCCATTTGTAGAATTCATGAGATCAAGAACACTACCCAGTGAGGCTATTCTAGCAAGAAGAAAAAGCATGGAGCAAGAGGTTAATGACTATGCCTTAGTAGGAGACAACCTATACCGAAGAGGAAAATATGGTTACTTAAGACTAACCTTCACGAATTAGATTATTTGATAATCTTAGAAAATCCACATAACGATGTTGTAGGTGGCACTTCGAACCAAGTAATTAAGACCATTCTATTCTCAAGACTTTGGTGGCCCAATCTTCATATGGATGCACATACCCATGTGAAGAGATGTGACACATGCCAATGTGCACAATATCGGATCAAAAAAGACGAGATTCCTTTGAGGACAATGAAGGGAGGACATGCATTCTCGAAGTGGGGTATAGACTTTGTAGTCCCATTAATCCCCTAGCAGAAACTCTCATGCAGAGTACATTATTGTAGCCATAAATTACCTTGCAAAGTGGGTAGAAGTAAAAGCCATGACAAATAACAATGTTGAAATGACGGCTAAGTTGTTATTTGAGAATGTATTCACTAGATATGGGTTACCAGTAGAGTTAGTAAGTGATAGAGGTACACACTTCTTGAACGAAGTCATTGAAAACCTTCTCCAAGAATTCTTGGTGATACATAAGAAGTATATCCCCTCATCCACAAGTTAATGGACAAGCTGAGAGCACAAATAAGATCCTATGTAATGTATTGACAAAACTAGTAAATAATAAATGCTATGATTGGGATAACCAACTTCATCATGTTGTTTGGGCTTATTGAGTTGCCTACAAAATGGAACTCAATGCCACCCCATTTCATATGGTCTTTGGACATAATGCTATGTTACCTTTAGAATTCCTCATCTTAACTTTAAAAGTAGCACAAGAGTTTTTTCTTGTTCAAGGCAAATGATCAAGCATAGGATCTCATCACAGACATATAGGAAGCGCATAGGAATACTTCATAATCCAAACAATAATTTTTATCACTAAAACAATGTAATATATGTACATACATCCGATTATTGCATGTACAACTCCATTTTGTGCAAGCCAAGGAGTCCTCAAGCTTGAGGAGTCTAAGTAGAAAGGTTATACCAATTTTCATAATTTTTGGAAGATGTTAGATACCTCACTTTAATGTAGAACCTATTTTTTAACTATGTTGATCACTAGATGTGAAACCGATCAAAACTAGGCAAAATTATAAACAGAGCTAGAGGGCTCATTTTGTGGTTGTTGTTGAACTTATGAGCTAGTAATTAGAAGAGCTAATGTAGTTAGTGATGATGAACATGAGTATGATTTCTTTTCTTACCTTCCATTGATCTCCATCGCCACTTTCCTTATGTGTGTGTGTGTGCATGTGTGTGTATGCAATAACATTTCTCACCATCATCTTCATGCACTTCACTTGCCTTGATCTTCATATCAGCCTAACCTCTCTGCAAGTTGACAATTATAAGGTGGATCTCCTGACATTGGTACTCACCATTGTACTAGAGTGACACCAAATTTGGCGCCATTAACGGGGACGAGCTCTAGGTTGAGCATGTGATGGTAAGTGTGTTGGAGAAAATCGTTGGAAGGTAAAATTTTCTTGTTGTTTGTAGTTAGTTTTCGCACACTTTTACTCCACTTTTCCTCTCGTTTCATTCCCCATCATCTCAAACTCCAAAAACCCACCAAAAATCTATCATATTCCCTCTTTCTCTCCTCTTTTCCTCATTTGTGTGTGCGAGAGTGAGAGAGAAATTTTGCAGGTGTTTGTTCATGTTTTCTGGTGCACTAAATTTGCAAGAAAACCTCTTAACATCACAGATTTGCAGGAAACACAGGTAAAAACTCCATTTTTCTCTCAAAAATTTCCATAGAAGCTAACCATCGCGACTGTCAAACCAAGGTATGTATTTGGGTGAAATTTTTGCATGAAGGAGGAGCCTAGGTAAGCGCTTTCACAGATCTACAGTTAGTGTTTTGATATCACATGTTTTTCTTACCATCACAATTAGTCATCATCGTGACTATGTCTAACCATTGCAACAATCACTGACCATCGTGGTGATTGGTTCACGCCATCGTGATCGTGTCACATCATTGCGACGGTGACACACCATCATGATGGTGCTTGATAATCGCGATCATGGTGACCATCGTGGTCCTGATCATTATCATTTGACCATCGTGACTTGACAATTACTATTGTCATTGATCATCATAGTTTGACTGTCGTGACTTGACAATCACGACTATGACTCATCGTCGTAGTCTGACCACCGTCTCTTGATCATCTTGACCCTGATTGACCGTCGTTGCTTGACCATCATGATCTATGACCATCTTGGGTGTTCACACCATTGCGATGGTGACACATCATTGCGATTGTGTCTGACCATCACGTCTGTCAGGCAAAATGCCAAAATTAGGGTTTTTCAAATATTTTTTGTTTTTTGGGGTAATTTTGGTTATTAATTTGAACTCGTGTGTTTGGCATAGGGCAAGGGGAGAAGTAGATAGTACCTAAAACTCTTGGGCAAAACGAGAACAACCACTTGGAAAGTCAAGGAGAATGTTGTAAGTGGAATTTTCATTCTAAATTGGTGATTTATTTGAGTAAATAAACTTTATGAAAAACAGAGTGCTTAAGGACTCCTAGAATAGTAAGGATCCACTCTAGCATAACAAATGACAAGTGATTGACGAGAGAGAGAGAGAGAGAGAGAGAGAGAGCAAGTGGGTATTAGGGAGCTAGCCCAAAAGAATTGTGTGATTTTATTACACATCGCTCAAATGAATCAAAATTGAACATATTAAAACGATTCGTCGCGACAAACTTGAAAAAGACAAGAAACTCTAAAGAAAACTCTCAAAGAACTAAGTAATTGACCTAATCATAAGGGTGAGCATGATAAGGTGAAATAAGGATTAATAAACCTTAGATCTGGAAAATACTTAGGGAAAAGTGATAAGTGAGTGTTTGATCTTCTGAGGCTAGCGTGAGAACTACAACACAATCATGGGCTCAACAGTTAAGTAGTTATCCATACGAGGTAGTTCATACACGAGCAATTCATATATGTCTTTCAACACAAGAAGACCAGGGGTTTCATTTAATATAGCCCACCTAGAGAAGATAGAGGGACCCTACAAGACTTAGTTGGAGTACATCCACATGAATAGATTGGGTGCTCGGGTATATGAAGATGACCTTCATAGGTTGGTCATCCAATTACATAACCCTGATCAACCTATGGGATTAGAACATCCAATCGTGAAGTTTGAAAATGAGGCTTGCATAGACAAAGAAGGAACAATGTACATCGTCACGAGTAAGGCCGACTCAACGAACAAACTAGGTGAGATGGTAGAAGCTGCACACCTAAGTGTGGAAGGACAAGGGAAACACGTCGAAGAACCTAGTACGCCTAGAGGAAAATCTGTGCTAACGAGAGTGTTAACTCCTAAGTGGATGCCCCAAGATAATAGGAGCATAGAGTTGTTTTGGCATAAAGAAACCAACGAAGCTTTTTGGAGATATAGGCTAGAGAACCCTACTGCTGTAGAAGCAACCATGATTTATGAGCTAAAGGACCTAGAGGTTCCAGGGAAAATAGTATACTTAGATGACATTTCAGAAAGAGTGTATAAGGACACAAAACATGGTCGTCATGCATATATGTGAGGCGGAGAATTAGTTTTTTCACTAATGAGATCAAAGGTATCTAAGGAGAATTTGGGTATCGGCATATCTCAAGGACATAGAGAGAAGAACAAGGAAGGACCAGAGAGTAGTTTCATCCATCATGCAGGAAGGGAAAGAGCCACTACAGAGGGTGGGAGAGCAGAAAGAGAACAAACTAGGGATCATAGAGCTCGCAACAGTGGGGACGACTTTCCCCTACCTAGACCTAGAGACCACCCTAAAACTTTGATGGTCGGTACATACAATACCTTGCTGAGTAGATTCATGTTTCCATCTAGAGTCTTTGCATTTCCAATCTTTTCCACTGAGTGTTTGAACCTCATGTCTATTTCTTGGATCCTCTTAAGTCTAAGAGGAGAGCCACATTCCCTCCTACATGATTTAAACAACCAAAATCTATATAAAATACATGCTCATCTGCTTTACCTTGCCTCATGGTCATGTTCATAAAGAGAAGTGAGTCCTCTTGAGCTTGCTCTTCAATGTAATTGTTGTAATCTCTCCTTCCTCTATATCCTCCTTGATTATTTGTATTGTTAAAGTTATTGTTGTTGTAGCCATTGAAGTTATGTGATCTTTCTCTTGCACTTCCATAGCCTCCTCTATTGAAGCCTCTTCCTCTTTGATTTCTAGGGTTCCTAAAACAATTCTAAGTTGAATGATTAGTTAGGCCACATATGGAACATTTCGTCGCTTCCCTTCTGTCCTTTCTTTCTATATCGTTGTTCTCTCCCTAAAAACTCCTCAGAGTAAGCAATGTCATCATTCCCTTTTGATAAAGCGCCAATCCTTCCCCCTCCTAAACCCTCAGATCATTGTCAAATGTGCCTTGAGATCTGCCAGATAAAAAATGATGAATTGGCCTTCCCTTTCGTGTGTGAGATCCCTCCTTTCTTATAAGTGTCCGAAACAAAGGCAGACTCTAGCTTCATGCATGCCACTTTTTCTATGCATGCACAACTCCTTGTTTTTTATCGAGTGCATGCCCCTCCACGTATCTACTCTTTTTTTCCTTCTTATTTTGAGGATCTCTACCTTAATCATCAAAAGCATGCACAATTGATTGTCCTCACTTCATGCATTTCCTTCTTCGATCGATCCTCAAAACATCTCTCAAGCCAACTATCACTTTGAACGTGTATCAATATTTATTATTATTCATCGAACGCTCCACAGCGCTTCATCAAATAATTAAATTGTACTTCACTCCAATCCTCCACTAGATAGTACCCTCAAATGTGTCTTTGGTTTGCAAAACAATCATCTATGCTTAAAATTGTCTCTCGATCATATTCTTCTTCATACCTAAATCATATTGTAACATTTTCCTGAAGAGATTCACTGCCTTCTTTCTCCTTGTGATCTCCAACTTCTCTTTGATAGAATAACTGAATAAACATACAAAGTTTTTTGTGGTGCACTTGTGATCGGAGGTGGATCTTCTTTCTAATTGATCAGTGATCAAAGCTTGTATACTATCAATTCTAATCTTCCATGATAATCTACAATCATTTATTGAAGTTAGTCATCCAAAGAACTTCTCAAATTCTCACTTATGATCCCTTTGACTTTGATTGTATCTTCAAGTGAGGAGAGTAAATCTCTTCGACAGCAGTGCGGTTGTTTCATGGGAGCATTTGCGATGAGGTGATGGATTTATAAACATGGTTTTTACTTGTTGTTTGTAAATCCCATGTGAATTTATCTCATTTCATGAATGTTCTTTGTTGTAGGATTGTTGATATGGAACATTCTCTCCATGTGTATCGTAGTGGGACACCAAAATTTTGTATTTGATTCTTATATGGAAATGCTTGCCACATTTTATAAAAGCCTCATATATGAAAGTGGTTTGCCACACTCTTGTACATGCTTCATTTATGAAATATATAACTCTTTTTGTACATGGTTCATGGTTCATGGTTCATTCTGATTAGTACATATATATATATATATATATATATATATATATATATATATATATATATATATATATATATATATATATATATATATATATATATATATTGATGGAGAGTAATAACATCCAAAGGAAAAAGCTATCCTTGATGTTAGAGCATCTCTATATCAAGAATAACTCAAAATCTTTACCAATTTGGAGGATCAATACGAGATTATCAAAATTTTGAACCGACTGTGAAGAGAGTCATTTCTCAAAATAGTCTGTTGCACATAACTCATTCATTGAATGATCAAATGTGTAAACATTTTTATAAAACTTTGCACAAGGTGTTGCATAATGTTTGTGCACCTTCTCCAAATTAAATCATCTCAAAAGACTCAGTACATCTTGAGAAATGATTCAAACAATCCTCCTATGTCTAAAACTATACTTCTCTAGAGTCGAATTTGACACCTATAACATTTAACACATATTTCTCCCGAACTACAACTCGTTTATTCAAATGCTTTTAGCCATAGGTAGCTTACCTTCCAACGTAAAGAATGAGTGGTTGGTTGCTCAAAACTTTACACTTTGGAAGGAGAACTCACCAAAACATTAGCATCAAATTTTGATCTTGTTGCAACTTCACTTCTTCACATTGACACATGTAAATGTTCCTACTCTTAGTTCTCTCAGCTTGATTTCAATTAAGATCTAAAAACTTGTACAGAGACCAATCAAATATAGACTTAGACTTGTACAAAAGCATTTCACAAAAGATTAAACACAGACGGAGTACATAGCAAAAGATCCGGGGTAATTTTTCTTCTTCTCTGAAAAATTGTACAACTGAATGATGAGAGAGTTCTCCTTCACTTATAAAGTATCTAATGACTATTATAACTTCTAATTCTTGTCAGCTCATACTCTCTCATACTTGCCCTGACTTTTTACTTATATATATAGGCATATATGTACAAGCTCATGACCATAGCAAAGGCGTAAGTGAGCTAACTACAAATTAATGTACATATGTATACAAGTCTTCATTTTCTGAACATGCACTATCTTAAAGATTTATAAACCAATCTTTCCTTCAATCTTTGACTTCAATCCTTCATCCAAAATGTCAATTGGTGGTTGACTTGCACCAACATATATATAGGTAGATTGATAGATAGATATGTTGTCTTTTTTGCTTTGGAGTTGTCCTCTCCAATCATCATAGCATAAAGTATCAACAACCTGAAAAACTTAAATTATGAATCCAAAGAGCATGCTAAGATGGGCTCCAATATTTACACTCAAAATATCACTTAAACTAGTGAATTTTGGAAAGTTCTTGATATAACTTCTTTTACATGCAAACTTTGCTATAAGTAAGATTTTTCTGTGTTTCTTGTGCCTAAAGTGTGTTGTTTTTAATATATCAAAGACATTGGTGAAGTTATTTTTAACTTTCAATACACGTACCCTTATGATGAGAGAGTTATGATTATGAGGGATCCACACAATCAATAAGAAAGAATACAAATGTTGATTAGTGGAGCTTTGAAGATAGAGTTAGATTCATACAAAGAACTACCGATCACAAAGATAAACTCATGAAGAATACTCACATAATGCACTTCAAATTACCATTAATGCTTGATGATGAGAAATAGTAAAGTCAATAGCTCTCTAATTCTCATTAACTCCTCAAATGAAAGTTTCCAAAGTAAGTCATCAAAATTGACTTTTATACATTTTTAAGTGTCCATTTTTACACCTAAAGTAGGTTCTTCAAAGTTTCTTTTCTAAAAAAGAACTATCTAGAGAGCCCTAAAAATTCTACAAAAAATATATAATTTACAGCTCCTCATGTGGAAGGCTATTCCTTACTTTTAGAAAATTTGGAATATTCTCCTCTACTATAATACAACATTTTCCATCCTTTTCCTTGCAAAAAGTCTCTTCCTAGCATTTCCTCCCCTCCTTGACGTTTTTCACCCTTGACAAAACTTATTTGGTCTAGTTATTGCTTTCTTTTCCTTTGATAAACGTGTGCAACCAGATCATGGCTTTTTTTCTCTGTAATGTTGAGGTCATTTAATATTTTCAAAAAGAATGTTTCTTGAAACTTGATCTATTGTTGATAAGATCCCTTCTCCATGATGCAAAAGGTTCTCTAAACACCACTTTTGAAGGAACTCTCAACATGGTGTATTCCAAGTTCCATCCTTGTGAAAGAAGCAAATTTAATATGCAAACTGCTTATAGTGGCTTGCATCATGGGGACCTCCTTTGCCCCAATCCACCTTCCTACTTACCATGCACAGACTTGGAAATTTTCCAACATCTACCTATCATAACACTATGATTCTCAAATCCCTAGAAATCACCATGTATTATTCATCTCAAGATAAGTTGAGTATCTCAACTCTTGAGCATGTCCTAAACCAACGTGGATCTCCACAATGATAGTGAATTATTCATGGAAATTTCTCATGAAATTTGTGTGCCAGGATAGGTGTTGATCCATTGAGCACGGGAAGAGTATCACAACCAAGTGACAAATATTTGTAGTTCCTCCTACCATCTTATCAATATAAACAATATCTATATTTGCATCAATCTCTTTGCAAACCCACTATGGTAAAGGAATCCAACAACAATCTCCCACATTGCCCCCACATTGACAAAAAGGCATGACAACTTACATGTTCAGACCATGCTCTCTCCCTAAGGTCATGAGTTCCTTGTAGCCAATGAGGGTTTGTTGCTAGTTTTGTTGATCATCATTGCACTCCGATGCAGGTGCTCAAAGATTCCACTAGGCCTAAGCATCACCTCCCGCACATCACCTGCATTTGTGTACATGTTAAACACAACATCAAGAGCATGGTAAACACAACATCAATTAGATATTAAATTTTCCTACTAGAAGGGCATGCAACTCAACCTAGCATGGCATGCCATGCTGATCAATACCTTCCTCATCTCATCTATTATCTATTTTCTTGCTTGTTGGAAACCAAAAGACAAAGAGTTAGCAAAGCTTGAAAGTACTTGTAGAAATTTCCTCTAGATCGACGATCCCAACAGGAGGGGTTGTGCCCAAGATCAAGTGGGCCTTGTGTGCTTACCACAAAGATTTTGGTGGTTTGGGCATTTTGAATGTGGGAGGTTTGGCAGATAAATTGGATGTCAAATGGCTTGTCAAACCATGGTGCAACATGGAAGCTTCTTGGGTGAAACTAATTCTTAAAGAAAAATCCTCTCTTACTCTTCATGTAATTTGTGACAGCCTTTGAATGATTCAACAAATTTCAAATAAAATATGTTTATGGATTATCTACAATAACTTTTTTTATCTGTTCAGGCTTTCTTAGGAACCTAACCTTACTACCTTACTTGCCGTTCTGGACTGGCTATTGCCATCTCTCTCTCTCTCTCTCTCTCTCTCTCTCTCTCTCTCTCTCTCTCTCTCTCTCTCTCTCTCTCTCATGGGCCGAAACTTGAAAGCGTTTTGAGGGCAAGTGCTATAAATCTTGGCATCTGTAAACTCATAGCTGCAAAATCTTTCCGACGGAAATGGCTTCTACGTCCCTTGTCAGGATGACTCCAATTGCGGATAGACCAATCGCGGTGCGGTAGAATGTTGCGGATAGACTAACCAAAGTGCAGCAGATCGTTGCGGATAGACGAACCAAAGTGCAGCAGATCGTTGCACAAAATGAAGCTGGTTGGTTACAAGAAAGTTCGTTATAGAAAAGTGCCAAATTATGGGAACCGGAAAGCCAACCACAAGAAGAAGATGTTTGAAGTGTCACCATCATTTTACTTATATTAATCATCGGCCTTGTCATAGTCTCATTTGTTAGTCTGCGGCCACAATACGTATGGAGACCACAATACGTATGCTTTACTATCTCTGTGAAAGTACTTCTTCAAAACAATAACTATTCAACGCCCATGTGTATAGAAAGATAGACACATACATACATAAATAGACAGATAGATAGTTAGATACATAGGTATATTTTTGTCCCATTTGAAGACTTTTTTAGCATTCTTTCTCGATCGCCATGTTATGATCGTATCTAAAGCTCGTTATCTCCGACAATGATCGATATATCTATCACAACATTCTGATCTTGCCTCCTCTTTCTTTCTCTCTCTATCAATTTGAAGAACACATACCACACATACCACTGTATTGCACTCATGTTGGATTCACACTTGCACATTTAATTTAGAGAGAGAGAGAGAGAGAGAGAGAAAGCAAGTAGAAGGATAGAACGAGGAAGAGGAGTGAGCATAGATACATTTGAAATAGGGAAGGGTTGAAGTCTTGGGGCTGTTAGGGGAGCACAAGAGTCCAAGATAAGATATATCAAGAGTAGATAGAAGGGTAGAAGGAGGAAGGCTAGTGAGTAGAGCTACACTTCAAATGTGGAAGGAAAGAATTCTAGAGGCCCTAACAAGTGCACCAAAGTGGAAGGTTCTTATATCATGCTGGATTCATACCTACACAAAGAATACATAGAGAGAATATGGAGGGATTAAGAGAACCTTGAGATTGAAAATTTTGAAACCCAATGGAACCATTTTTACAGTGCATGGTGAATATGGTTGCTTATTGCAAGGTCAACCTTTCTAGGGGAGAAAGTGCTATCTATCCTTCAAAGGAGAGGGAACACAAACATATATTTTTGGAGGTTAAGGTAGGGGACAAGGTTACAGACTACACGTGCAATTGTGCACCTATTGAGAATTCTTACATTTTTCATGTTGTTCATGGTCACAACCCAGGAGATGCAAATGCACTTGCAACTAGGCAACTAGCATGCTTTAGTCACCCATGCATGCAATCTAATTGGAATACGTTGCATGAAACCATGGACTGATCATCTTTTGCCACCATTGTCTAATGAGAAGAACCATATGATGATTCTTCCTCATATGATACAAATACAAATGGATATGAAGAGCATCATGATGCACCAAGTGTTGCTTTGAGTATTCATGACACCTTTGGAGTGACCCTGAACATTGGAATCAATGTTTAGGATATAGACTTTTGCTTGGTCAAGTGCATACACATTAAGGAAAAATCCAGTGGGGAAATATCGTTGATCAAGGTTCTTATATTGTTTTCAAGATTATAATATAGGAAAGTGAGATGATATGTTGATGAATGTGTTGATGATTTTTTGTACGCCTCTTGGAAAGCCATTTTTGTAGCCTTGGAAACTTCAACTCTTTCTTTTTCTATCTCCTCCTTATCAGTTCATCATTGAAGGCATCCTTACCAACATTAAGACTATTTGTGATTCTTTGATTGCAAGTAGAGGAAAACCCCATTTCTAAATGTTTTGGTCAAGAATCTTTCTTGCTCTTCTTGCATTTGATCATGAAACTTGGGTAAGATTAACAAGGTGCCTTCCAAATTGTAGAAAATATGTTCTCTATCAACAACGATTAATTTTTGTGTTTAATAATCATTTCACACTTTCTCTAGAATAAAGCTAGATTTTTATTGAGAATGGAGTTGTTTCTCAACATGTAGTAATTCTTGATCTTGAGAGAAAATTCTTGCAATGGATCCCACCCTCTTTCTAAACAGAGTGCCCACGAGTTTTTGTACTTTCATTTGTATGCTTGTAAATAAAGACATGGATCCCACAACCCAAGATTGATAGGTATGAATAACTCGACTAGAGATGATACAAGAGATCCCACAGCCCGTGATCACAAGTATGAAACAAGATATTTGGATTACAAGAACTCCCTTCTAGTAGATGAAATAGAGACAAGAAAGAACTCGACAAGATCTTGTACTATGAGATTACAAGAGGAAAAGGCTAGATGTCCAAGAACTAGACTAGACAAGACTGTAACAAGGAACAAGACAAGAACTGGAACTGGAACTTGGAGAGTACTTACTTGGTAGTCACAACTGCTTGAGCTCCCAAGACTGGTATTGACAAGAGTGACTATGAATGTGGCCAACCCCTCCTTATATAGGTTTTCAAGGGCGGTTCATGAAAGGTAATTACGAGTTGATGATATCATTGATGATATCATTGATGATATCATCAATTCAAAACATGAGCTCCGGATATCCGAATGAGGCAAGTAGATAGTCAATCTTAGGGTTTTGCATGCTCTGAACCTAATGGAAGCATTAGTTTCCCCAAATTCTGAGCCAATCATGAGATATAGAAGTCACATGGAATCTGAGGTTCAAGATGGTTTCCTTGTTCATGACATCACCTCCCCCTCAAGCAATCAGTTCCACGAGGAGCGGTCATGATCTCTGGTCTCGACTTCATTGGCCTTTTCTTATGAAATTCTTGAACCTTGATTGGTGCTCTATGAAGGTTCTCTACAAGTTCCCAACTTTGATCACTAATGTCATACCCTTTCCAATGAACACGATACTCCTTCCTTGGGATATTCTCAAATCTAGGACATGTTCGACCTCAAATTCTTCATGATCATCAATCTCAATAGGTAGTGAAGGACTAGGTCTCTCCCCCTTAGATGGTGAAATCTGATATGGTTCCAACATGGACACATGGAAAATTGGATGTATTCTCATGGTACTTGGTAGCTGGAGCTTGAAGGTGACTGGATTAATCTTGGCCAAGATGGTGAATGGACCAAATCCTTGATGATCTAACTTTGCACAAGGGCTTGAAGTTTGCAAATTGTTTCTGAGTAATCATACTTTATCCCCAATTTGATACAATGGAGTTTGAACATGATGTTGATCTGCACAGTACTTATAATGTTCTTGAGCTTTATGGATCTCTTCCTTGAGTTCTTTGTGAATTTACATGAGGCATTGGGCCTTATCTCTGGCAGCTAGTTTCTTGACATGATTTGAGAGTTGTATATCCATCCTTGGATGTTGTCCATAATTTGCAACGACGGGAGTTTTCTTAGTAGATGCATAAACACTATTGTTATACGCAAACTCTGCAAAGGATACAACTCAAACCAATCATTTTGGTGATAATTTTTTGTGCAACAGAGATATTGCTCTAGGACTTGATTCATCCTTTCTATTTGTCCATCATTCTGTGGATGATTTGTTGTACATAGTTTAACTTGAATACCACGGAGCTTGCAAAGGCTGTTCCAAAAGTTGGATATGAACTCTAGACCTCGATCATTGATAATATCATCAGGAAATCCATGAAGCCTAAAGATGTATCTGAGAAAAATTCTAGCAATGGTTGTTGGTGCAATTAAAACCAAGCCCACATACTTGGCTAATTAGCTCATACTTGATCAATTATGCAAGACTTCATATGATCAACCTCTTGTAAAAAGTTCTTCACATTTACCTTTGTAAAAGTGGTACACATCCACGTGGAGTTAGGAAGCTCTAAATCACAAATCATTTGGTTGTTGAGAGATGAGGGAATCTATCCTATACTTTAGGATTCACCTTTTAGGTAGATATTTGAAATTGAATTCAAATTTTGGCTCCAAGTACAACTATAAGAAGAGGATAAAAAAGACCCGCATGTATCTCGAGCCCATGAGATCATTTTGAAGAGATTCATTATGGAGTGAAAGCTCATCTCATAGCTTATTCACCTCTCACACATTGAGCAATGTATGATTGCCAATGAAATTGTATTTGTAAATGATTTAATACATACATGATCATTACATTCTCATTTCACTTCTCTATTATAACTCCATCAGAATAGTGATCTTCTCAGATCTTTTTCTCAATGAATAGTTTATCATTTTTCATAATCTAAAGCATGCTAGATTCCGCATACTCTCTAGTACATGCCTACAAAGTTTCATTGGAATTGCTTCTTAGGATCATGAGATATTAACACAACTTTGCTCACTAGTCTATTGATTGTTGCACCCTGTAAATGTCGGGATAGTCTTGTGATTTGCTAAACATCTTTCTTTATGTGTAGTCCATCATTTTTTATGAAATCGCTCATGATTGATATCTTACTAAGTTACTTAGAGTTTCCCAAAAGGAATTAAGCCAATTGCTACAGTGCTTAGAGAATTGTTCAAAACATAAAACAGGTGTAGGAACAAAAATAGCAAGTTTCTTGTTCTTGGATCAATTCTTATATGTTTTGATCCACTGATTAGTGGATCATGTTCCAAGCAACATATATGATTACTTATGATCATTAGCTAGCTAAATAGCCCCACTACACTCTCCAACAATCATTCCTAGCAGGTGTGAAGTAGGATCTAGCTACACCACTTCATCTCTTGTGACTATCCACCATCTCCTCCAACAGTGGTATCAGAGCAACAACAAACAAGATGGGAGATGGATTTCCATCCTTCATTGATAAATTGGACAGAAACAACTACTCAGCATGGTCACTAAGGATGCAAGCCTACCTTCAAGGGAGAAGTCGATATGGATACATCTCAGGAGATGAAGAAACACCAATCTTCAAGAGCAATCATCAACCTACAAGGGAAGAGCAAGAAAGGTTGACCACATGGTGTGCAAAGGATGCTCTTTCCAGGTCTTATCTACTAAACTCAATCTTTGATTTCTTGTTACCACATATTAGAAATTGCAAGACCTCCCAAGAGACTTGGGAAGTGCTTTTATCATACTTCTCATTAAATACAAGAGCTAGGAAGAATCAGTTATGGATGGAATTTACAACTCTAAAGAAACAACCAAAGCAAGGAGTGGCTGATTATGTAACCAAAATGAAAGATGTGGCTGATCATCTTGCAATCATTGGAAAGGAGATAGAAGGAGAACACATAGAAAGACAGATCATTAATGGAATGAAGGTTGATGATAAGTGGGAGTCCTTCACCAATAGCAATGGGTCTCTACATGGATATGCAAATACCTAACCTCAACACCTTGATGGGGCAACTCTTCATCCATGAGATAAGGCTCAACAAGAATAGTGAAAAATCTAGAGGTAACCAATCTTCTGCCCTTTATACAGATAAGAATGAAGCTAAGGATAAAGGTAAAAGCAAGAAGAATGACGAAGAGGCTAGTACCTCTTAAGCTAATTATGCAAGAAGAGGAAGAGGTGCTAGAGGAAGAGGGTGCTAGAGGAAGGGGTAGTGGAGGAAATCAAGGTAGTGGAAGATCCTACAACAATTCACCTTGCAACATTTGTGGTCTTACCAACCACACCACAAAAGAATGCTTCAAGAATAGTACAAGGAATCAAAGGGGAAGAGGCTTCCATAGAGGTAGCTATGGACAATCCAGAGGCAGGTACAACAATGGTGGATGCAACTACAACCATAACTACAATCAAGGCTACAACAACAACAATTATTAAGGATGTTTTAGAGGAAGAAGGGACTACAACAACTATATAGAAGATCAACAAGACTCTCTACTCATTATGAACATGAGATCCAAGCAAGATAAAGATGATGAGCATCTTTTCTATATTGATTCAGGTTGTTCCAATCATGTAGCTAGAAATGTAGCTTTATTATCTGACCTTGAAGAACCCAAAGGGAAGCATGAAGTATAGAAAGGTGATGATAACTAAACACTCACTCAAAAAAATTGGAAATGTCAAAACATGTGATGGTAGCATGAACCTTTTGAGTAAAGTTCTGTATGTAGCAACTATAACCAAAAACTTAATTAGTGTTGGACAGATTGTTGAGAAAGCTTTACAGGTCTGATTCACTAAGCATGGAGCATATGTGCAAGACCCTCAAAAAGGCTTCAAAAGGATTGCTAAAGGTGAGAAGTCTGGTAGATTATTCACATTTGATATAGAAGACACAAGGAATATAGCACTATTCAATTATAGAGATCAAACCTTATCAGAGTTAGATATGACACAAAAGGCTAGGACACATAGGAGAAAGAACTCTAAGAAATGTATATTCATTGGGTATGATCAGAACCAAAAGGGCTATAGGTTGTACAATCCCACTAACAAAGCATTTATAGTTAGTAGGGATTAGTGTTTGATGAAAATAATTCATGGTTTGAAGATGATTGCAAGAAATTCAAGTTACCATATGATTTGGAAAATGATTTTCAACCCTCACTCAAGAAGTTCAACAATTAGCAGAAGATATCAACTCAGAGGATGAAGAGCAGATTGACTTCAAGGCTTGGAAATCAAGAGGCAAGATCAAACTCAAGCAATTAGAAGACATACCAAAGTCTTAAAATCAAGCACTAAGGAGATCACAAACAGAAAGAAAAAAACCCATAAGATATGGCTATGATACATCATTAGTCACCAAGCATTTTGTGTATATCACTAAAGAATCTATGGAATAAGAGATTTCTTCATTTGAAGAGGCTAGGAAGAAGAACAAATGGAGTGAAGCCATGTAGGAAGAAGTAGAAGCACTTCAAGAAACCCATACTTGGGATCTAGCTCCCAAGAAGCCAGGCATGAAGGTAATTGCATCCAGGTGGATATACAAAATAAAAAAGAACTCAGATGGCTCTATAAACAAGTACAAGGAAAGGTTGGTGGCAAAGGGATTTTCCCAAACTCATGGAGTGGACTATGAAAAAACCTTTTCACTTGTGGAAAAGATGCCAACAATTAGGGTTTTGGTAAGTGTTGCTGCTTCTAAAAAATGGAATTGATATTAGTTAGATGTCAAGAATGCATTCTTAAATGGATGGATATCAGAAGAATTGTATATGGTGCAACCACCAGGTTTTGAAGATGAAGATAAAATAGGTCATGTATGCAAGCTAAGGAAGGCACTCTATGGTCTTAAGCAAGCTCATAGAGCTTGGAACTCTAGGTTTGTTACTTATTTGTAGGACCAAGGCTTTGCAGCTAGCAACGCAGATTCTTATTTATTTGTTAAGAAGAACAAATCAGAAGTTATATACTTATGTGTCTATGTAGATGACATCATCATTAGAGTAAATGATGCTAATGGCATCAAGCAGGTTAAGGCTCAATTAATGGAAGAATTTAAAATCAGTTATCTTGGTTTATTAACCTACTTTCTTGGCTTAGAGCTTGTGTACATAGATTCTCGTATATTTATCACTCAAAGGAAGTACATACATGATATGTTGGTAAAGTTCAAGATGGAGAACAGTAAAATTGCAGGCACTCCTATGGAACTCAACCATAAACTAAGTTCTCATGAAGGAGAACTACTTGATGATGTTACAGGTTACCAACAACTTGTGGGAAGTCTCAATTATGCTACTCTAACAAGAGTAGATACTGCCTATGGAGTAAGTACATTGAGTCAATTTATGCATGCACCAAGGAAGCCTCATATGGAAGTTACAAAAATGGTGCTTAAGTATCTAAAGAGTACAATGAATAAAGGGTTGTTTTATCCCTTCACTTCTAACATAGATATAAAGATGTATTCTGATGCGGATTGGGCTGGCTCCAAGGATGATAGGAGGAGCACTTCAGGGTGCCTATCCTTTGCAGGTTCAAAGCTCGTGTCATGGTCATCTAAGAAGCAACCAACTATGGCCTTATCTTCCACAAACGTAGAATATAGAGGTTTGGCAAATGCAACTCAAGAAGTTATGTGGCTTAATCAATTGTATGCAGATTTGGAGATACACTCTTAGATTCCAATAATCTTTAGAGACAACACTAGTTCACTTCATTTGGCTGCTAATCATGTATATCATGCAATGACTAAGAACATTGAAGTGCACTATCATTATGTAAGGGATAAATTGCTTAGCAAGGATATTCAACTATCCTATGTATCAACTCATTTACAATGTGCAGATATACTCACAAAGTCATTGGATGGAACAAAGTTAAACAGATTCAAATTGATGATTGGGTTGTAGGAAATCAAGCAAGAATGAATACCAAGCATGTTAGGCTTGAGGGGGACATGTTGTTGCAATTAAAACCAAGCCCACATACTTGGTTAATTAGCTCATACTTGATCAATTATGAAAGACTTCATATGATCAAACTCTTGTAAAAATTTCTTCACATTTACCTTTGTAAAAGTGGTACACATCCATGTGGATTTGGGAAGCTCTAAATCATGAATCATTTGGTTGTTGGGAGATAAGGGAATCTATCCTATACTTTAGGATTCACCTTTTTGGTAGATATTTGAATTTGAATTCAAACTTTGGCTCCAAGTACAACTATAAGAAGAGGATAAAAAAGACTCGCGTGTATCTCGAGCCCATGACATCATTTTTATGAGATTCATTTTGAAGTGAAAGCTCATCTCATAGATTATTCACCTCTCACACATTGAGCAATGTATGATTGACAATGACATTTTATTTGTATATGATTTAATACATACATGATCATTACATTCTCATTTCACTTCTCTGTTATAACTCCATCAGAACAATGATATTCTTAGAGCTTTTTCCCAGTGCATAGTTGATCGTTTGTCATGATTTAAAGCATGCTAGATTCAACATATTGTTTAGTACATGCCTACAAAGTTTCATTAGAATTGCTTCTCAAGATCGTGAGATATTAACACATCTTTTCTCACTAGTTTATTGACTATTGCACCCCATAAATGTCGGGATAGTGTTGTGATCTGCTAAACATCTTTCTCTGTGTGTAGTCCATCATTTTTTATGAAATCACTCATGATTGATAGCTTAGTAAGTTAACTAGAGTTTCCCAAAAGGAATTAAGCCAAATGTTGTTTTGCTTAGAGAATTGTTCAAAAGACTGAATAGGTATAGGAACAAAAATAGCAAGTTTCTTGTTCTTGGATCAACTCCTACCTATTTGTTTTGATCCATTGATTAGTGGATCATGTTCCAAGAAACATATATGATTATTTATGATTGATAGCGAGCTAAAGGTGCCCACTACAATCTCCAACAATCATTCTTAGCAGGTGTGAAGCGAGATCTAGCTACACCACTTCATCTCTTGTGACTATCCACCATCTCCTCCAACAGTGGCTTCACTTTGTGATTGCCTTGGTAGTTGGAATGAAGTGTGCCATCATTGTGAATCTATCCACAACAATTAGAATGGCATCATACTTATTTGACTTTGGTAGATATGTGATGAAATCCATAGACAATGAAGCCCATGGCCTTTTTGGAATATGTAAAGGTTGAAAGAGGCCATGAGGTTTATGTTGAGGTACCTTAGATCTATTGCAAATGTCACAGGCTCATATATATTCTTTGAATTCCTTCCCCATTTGAGGCCACCAAAAATCCCTTGATATGAGTTCTATTGTTTTATTTACTCCAAAAGTATTGCTGAAAGGTTGTCATGATGTTGTGAAGTATTTGGATCTAGCTACTAACTAGAGATGCTCAGGCTTGAGTAAGACATTCTCTTATTGATCAAAGGCCTCTTTACCCTTCTTTGGTGAAAGGTAAGATCTTCTAGACAAGGCATCTGACTGACATTGTTGACATCTTGGATGGTAGGTGATAACAAAGTCGAACCTTGATAGAAAGTTACTCCATTGAGATTTCCTTCTATTGAGGACGCGAGTGGTCATAAAATACTCTAAGTTCTTGTGATCTGTGTACACAATAACTTTGTGAGCTGCTCCTTCTAGATGGTGACGCTTGGTCCCAAACACATCTACTATGGAAAGAAGTTCTTTATCATGGATTTCATAATTAATATCTGAAGGGGAAATTTTCCTTGAATGATATGCAAATGGATGTAGATGTCCATCATCTCCATATTGGGATAGAATAGCCCCTATGGTGAAGTATGATGCATCTATCTCTAGGAAGACACGCTGGCTAGAATCAGGATGGACTGGAATTGGGGTAGTAGTGAATGCTAATTTCAAGGTCTGAAAAACTTTTTCTGCTTCTTCGGTCGATGAGAATTTTGAGTTTCTTGTAAGCTTGGTAAGAGGTGTCACTATCTTGGAGTAATCTCGGATGAATATCCTATAAAAATTGGCAAACCCTAGAAAACATTGTACATCTCGAACACAAGAAGGTGGTTGTCAATCAAGTATTGTCTTGATCTTCTTAGGTCCATAAATATTCTTTTCTCTTATACAATGTATCCTAAAAATTCCACTTTTGCCTGATGGAAAGAGCACTTCTCCAATTTCGCATATAACCCTTTTTCTCTTAGTTTCTCTAGGACTATCTTTACATGATGTTCATGATCCTCTAGATTTTTGGAGAATATCAAGATATCATCAAGATATAATACCACAAAGTCATCTAGATATTCTCAAAAGATATCATTCATCATATGTTGAAAGACAACTGGAGCATTTGTGAGACCAAATGGCATAACTACATATTCAAAGTGCCCATACCTTGTTCGAAATGCTATCTTCCATTCATCTCCTTCTTTGATCCTGACAAGGTTGTAAGATCCTTGAAGGTCAATCTTCGTGAAGAGCTTTGCTTTTCCAAGACATTCCAAGAGCTCTAGTATGAGTGATAGAGGGTATCTATTTTTTATAGTGCCTTTATTCAATCCACGATAGTCTACACATCCAAAGAGCCCCATCCTTCTTTTTTACAAATAAAATAGGAGCTTCTACTGGAGACTTTGAGTGTTTGATAGACCCCTTTGCTAGATTCTCATCAATGTTCTTGCATAGTTCTGTAAGTTCCTCTGGGGATAGTTTGTAGATTGGTCCAAAGGGTGGTTGTGCTCCCTATTGAAGATTTATGGGACAATCATAAGGTCTGTGCTTTGGGAGGATATCTACATTCTTCTTTTCAAAAACATCTTCAAAGCCCTTGTACTGATTGGGTAGCTACACTGGATCTGAGCTGGTATGGCATAGATCATATATGCCGATTCCTACCTGATTGCATGTATGAAGGCCTTGGTTCTGACATATGCTGGGTTCTTCTGGATATCTCGATGGGTATTTTATTCTTTTTCCAATTAATATCTAGATTATGCTTCTTTGACTAGGGAATTCCAATGATAATTGTACTAGGTCACATTCAAATATATGTGGGATTCATGGTCACCAAGGTGTACTATTAATGGTGTGGTTTCCATGGTTATATTCCCAGATGCTAGAGGTCATCCATCTACTACTTTAGCTACTACTAGTTTGTTCTTTCAAAGTATAGGAATTCCATGTTTCTTAACCAATCCCTCATCCATGAAACATGAGGAGGGTCCTAAATCTACTAGGGTGGTAAGAGAAAGGATCTTCTTGGGCATGATTAACTTGATAGGTGCAAGGCATGTTTCTATGGGTGTAGTTGGAATTATGAGACCCGTCCTTATAGCATGGTCTGGCTGTATGGTCTCTTTTACAACTAGACTTCCTCGTTTCCCTGCTCTACAAGGGTGGCTGTGACTCTAGATTTTATTCTCTTGTTGGGACAATTAACTGCAATATGGCCAGGGTTTCCACAATAGAGGCATAACTTATTATCTCTCCTTCTCTATTTCTCTTGTGGTGTTAGAGGCTAGAACCTAGTTACATCCATTTGCATAGGTTTAGGCATAGACTCATCTTTAAGAGTGGGCTGGAAGGGTTTCCATTGGTAAGGTCTTCCTTCTACTTGTTTTTCTTGTTTCCTTTCAAAAATTTGGTTATCACATTGAATAGCTTGCATGATCTATTCATTCAATGTCTTAACCTCAAGCAGTGTGAGGAGAAGGTCCTTCACATCATCTCTTAGACCCCATCTAAATTGGCTTATGAAATAATCTTCAAGCCAAATGAGATCACATATCAACTGCCTAAATTATAATGCATAGGTAGAGGCAGGGGGTTACCTTGACGTTGTCGTCGAGATTTTCTCTCCTCTCTTACTTGTGAAGGCCTACAAAAAACATATTTGGTGAAGGTAGCCGGAATTCCCCGAGAAGTCCAGGATGCATCAAGGATGTCAAAGGAAGCTCACATACAAAGTTTCAAAGAAATCAAGAAATTCCATGGTAGCGGTCAAAGCTGGTCAAAGTTGGGAAATTAGGGCAAAAATTTCATTGTCACCAAATTAGATGAAAATCCATATACTTGTAAAGATTGTCAAAGGTAGTCTATAGCCCAAATTTCAGCAGAAAATGGATTTTGTAGCACATTGATATGCTATGTTCATTTTGTAAAAATGTATTTTTTCTAGTTTGACCCTACAAATTCTTGTATAGAAATTTATGTTAGCCATATGGTTTGGCATGTATAAAGATCATATGTGGCTACATATTTGTACAAATTTTCAAGGCCATCAGAGCTTCCTAGAGACCTTAATGCCACCTTGCAAGCTTCCAAATGTAGTCAAACTTGTACAAGGGAGATTCAGATGGGAGTTATTTCTGCATATTCCTGAAGGAGATCTTTGGAAACATAGTCCTACAAAGTTTCATCTTCATCAAAACCTATTTGGAGGGTCAAAGAGCACAAAGTCCAGTTTTCAGGATCACCGTAGTTTTCTAGTTTAAGCAAATTGAAGGGTTGAAGGGCCACCACATGGCGAAAGCTGATTGAGCCATGTTGTACGATCAAGATGAGCTCATATTCAAGGGTGGAGATGCACTTATGCTTAAAGCAAGGAGGATCCACGAGTTTTTCCATAAAAGAAGATAATTTTTGACAATCAAAGATCAATAATACAGCTTTTCTCCAAAAATAGTGGCTTATCTTATCCGAATTGATGTCAGCACTGATCCGACGGTCCAGATCATCCCCAGATCCAATGGTGGAGAATGAGGGCACCTAAATTTCACTCCTTTACACTAGATTTGATAGAAAGAACAATTCCAAGCCATTGATTTGATTAATCAAATGGTTGTAATCAAAAGTAGTGATCCTAGAGTTGAGAGTTGATTTCTCTAGATCCAAGGGCCCAAATTCATTCAAAAACTATATAAACCCCCCTCCAAACTCCTAGAGCATCATTGTTAGGCATCCATAGGGCTCATGCTAGCTTACGGTTTCCTTGAGATGATCACCCTCGGTTGAGCGAGTGAGGATCCAAGGTGAGCTAGTATGAGTATAGAACCTAGTTTCAAATTTAAGTTAGAACTCCAATCTAGGATAGGCTCTTGAAACCAGCATCTCTATCTTGACTCACCCTCGGTGGAGCGTGTGAGTGAGTTAGAGCTGATTTTAATGAGTCTTAGACTTCTTTAGTTAGACGTTACGAGCCTAGAGAGACATAGGGTCACTAGAGTGGAACTCACCTTCTTACGTGTGACATTCGGTTGAACTGTCATGGTTTGAGGGTCGGAACCACCTTTGATCAGTAGACTGCCTAGCTTGACGTACCACGACGCTCTTCTACATCTATCTTAATTCAAATCCTTTTAATTCATGTCACTTGTCACTTGTCTCTTGTCTCCTCTCTCAGTCTCTTAAGTATTTTTACATGTCTTCTATTTCTTCTATGTGTGAGAAGGCTCCGCAGTATTGCGTTGAACCAGTGAGGATGTTTCTTTGATCATAATTCACTTGCATGCATATAATCCATACATACCCATACATATTGATTAGTTTCTGAAAGTGTATAAGAAGCTCCAATATTGGACCATTCTTCCTTTCGAAACTGGTTTATGTGTAAGGGTTCCATCTATTCTCGTCATGCATACATATCATCCAAAGAAGACTATGCATATGGATTGGAATTAGGAAGTGTTTAAGAAGCTCCTTCAATGGACCATTCTTCCTTCCAAATTTCATTCGTATGTATGGTTCTCTTTCATTCTTATCATTCATGTTCATAAATCTAACTTGCACTCCTACATTCCTATTCCCATAATCATTTCAACATCTCTCTCTTCTCCATACTCAACATTAATTTCACTTTCATGTCCTTAAACTTTCCAACATTCATTAGCTTCATACACCCTGTATGTGCCACGACCGGACCCGATCCACCCGGATTGCGATCACCTCCACATTTGAACCCGACGTGAAACGCTTCGTGGCATTTGCTTCTGATCTTGTTGGGAGGTTGTGATCCATATCCTTTGTTTCATATTTTTCATCCTCATCATATCATCATCATCAGTCTTGAGTGTTGCACTGGATTTCTCACAGTATCGTGCACATCTTCGTCGTGAAGTAAACGCATTTGTGAGAGATCTAGAGCATCGTGCATCACTTGCTTATTCACATAATATGGAGGAAGGATTCAAATCCCTTATTGTTGAGAAACAAGGCCAAAGAATAGTCTCTTCTATGTTGAGAGAGAAGGGAAAATTCAATGGCATCAACATTACAAGCTACTTAGATTTGTTTGAAGAGCAAGCTATGATTTTTTGTCTTCCCGAAGATCTTTTGATATCATTCTTTGAACGAATTGTTGATAGCTCTATCATAAACCATGTCACTCAATATGATAGTCTTCCTTTTAGTGATTTTAGAAAGGATATGCTCAAAGAATTCTATCTTGAAGATTATAGCCAACATAATCGGGATGGATTCTTACGATGGGTCAATTCACCGAAGCCTAGTAGCTCTATTACTCACTTACAAAATGAGTATATTAGACGCTATGAACAACTTCCTGATGAGGATAAGATAACCTTGGAACCTGATCTTGTGATCAATTTTCTTAAGCTTCTTCATCTTGAAACTCATAGGGAAGTTGAACGACGATTAGAAGAACCAGATAAGCGCTATGGTCTTACTGACAATTGGCAAAAAGTGCGTAAAGTAGTAGAGGCTGTAGCTCATAGACATCAAAGACAATCCATGCTTTATGAGCAAACTAGTCTTCCTCAAGCTAGCCTTCCACAAACTAAGGAGCAAGTTAGAGAACAATCCCATGCTATGCTTTTTGACTCTACTCCTATTCCTCAAATGATGGAGCCTACTCAAGATTTTAAAGTAGAGCCAAATAAAAGTGTAGTTGAACAATCTCAAGTGGATATTCTCACTAAGCAAATGGAAAGTCTTATTGCTACACAATCCAATTTGGCCAAGACTATAGATGCTTTACAATCTAATTACACCAAAACTTTCCAAAATCAAATGAACCCAATGACTTTTCAAGAGTCTAATCAACATGTTATAGCTACCAATCAAAATCCACATGTAGCTCCTACTCAAGCATATCAAGTTCCTCCAATGCATAATCCTTCAATGCAAAATCCTCATCCTCATGTGCAAAATCCTCAAATGTATCAAAACATGTATCCTCAAGCTTCTCAAATAGCTTTTCAAAATCCTCAAAATCAAAATTTTCAAAATCATCAACCGTATAATATGGAAGCTCCTCTTGCACCTCAAGTACCACATGTTGCTCCCCAAGCTCCTCAAATACATCAATTGCATTTTCAAAATCCTAATTATCCTGTTCAAGCAATACCTTATCAACAAAATCCTCAATTTCAAAATTTCCCACCACAAGTTAATCAAAATCCTCAAAATCAAAATGGTTTTGTGCGTGGCCCTCGTAGGTGTCCTTGGTGTGATTCATTAGAGCACTTTTTGAGAGATTGTGAATAGTTGAAGGCTGCTAAGGAGCAACGACTAGTAATAGACATAGACAAGAAAATATGTGACTATCGATCTAGGCTACATTTGCAAGGAAATTATGGTAAGGGAGGAATGAAAAAACATTATGAAAATATAACCATAATGGACGTAGGAACTAGAGGAGTGAAACTAGAAGCTCTTGATGAACAACAAGTAGAATCAAGTAAACCCACAAAGGAAGGTGATTTTTCCATAGAGGCTTTAGTAAGAGCACGGGATGAGATTAGGAGAATAACGGCTTGGGAGTCACCGATAGAAGATCAATCTCTTATTTCTCACATATCCAATGTAGAAGAAAAACGAAAAAGAGATGAAGCTGAGCCTAGTGAAAGAAGAGTGACTCAAAAACAAACCTCAGAGGGAATAGAAACAATCATAGAGCAAGGAGAAACATCACAATCTAAAGATAAAAAACAAGAATCAGAACCCAATGAACAAAAACAAGAGGAGAAACAAAAAGGGAAGAAGACAAAGCAAAGAAAAACAGAACCAAAGCCTTTAGATAAACCAGAACAATCAAAACAAACTGAAGACCAAACACGAGAACATGAACAAAAACAAGATCTTGAGCAAAAACAAAAGAAACCAAAGAGAAAACCTAAAGCCATCTTGATTTCAGAAATTGAGAGAAAAATAGATCCTATGGAGATTTTAGATGACATTTTGCTTAAGAGTCAAGTGACTATGTCTTTAGAACAAGTTTTCTCTATTGCAAAGCCTATTTTTAAAGATAACTTTATCGGCCTAATTAAAAGGAAGAGGTTTCCGCTTAATCTAGATACTGAGATGCAAGATTCTCTAGATCAAGATCAAGCTATGAATGAAGCCTTAAACTTTGATGAATCTGATGAAGAGGACTTTGATGATGATGAAGTAAATGTTAATAAAAATTTCTTAGAACCTATTCAACCTGACCATGAAAATCATGAAAACAATCCTGAAAGTCACTTTAAAAGAGCATTTTGGTCTAGAGGTACATCAGAGATGCATGTTAAAATAGGAAATGATAAGAACACTATCACTGTAAATGCATTAGTAGATTCGGGCTCTGAAATCAATGTGATTTCAAGAGAAGTCTATGATAAGTTTCGATGGCCCATAGATAAAGATTGTGGATGGCGTATGAGAACTGCAGATAATGGTGTAGGTACCCTGTATGGAGCTTGTGCTAGTGTGCCCATATCCATAGGAGGAATCACAGAAGAGTTTCACTTTTTTATTCAAGATAATTGCTCCTATGAAGTTCTCTTAGGTCAACCCTTTATTTGTGAGAGTCGTATGGAAACTAAAGCCATGGATGATGGGTCTACCTATGCTAGATTTAAGTCTAAGGATGGAATGCAATCACTTCAAGTCATGATAGTAGGAGTGAATCATCCTAGGAATCGATTGTCAATTAGAAAGAAACCTATTGTTACTCAGGGTCATGAGCATGCTTGTAGTGATTGTGCACCTCGATTCATGTTTGGAGCTACATATGATCAAAATTTCGGATAGGATCCATTGTTTCTATCAAATGGCTGAATCAAATACTTTGAAATTTTGATAGCATAAAGACTTCAAGCTGGTTCCAACAAGCTATAGATCATGCAAAATGGTTGAGAACTCACTGAGATATAACCAAACAAAGTTCACTGTTTTGAGTAGTCATAGGAGAGAAGTAGATAGAGATGATCTTTGAAGTATATGTATTATAGCACATGATTATACAAGATCATTGGCATTGCAATGATGCTCAATGATGGTGAAATGAGTAGGCTATAGTGTAAGCTACTATAGTGTAGGCTATAGTAGGCGCATGATTGAATACAGCCATTGAGTGATTTTCGTACCTGCTATTGAGTCATCGGAAGAGAGTTCTAGATTAGATTTTCTTCATAAGAGTCAATTGTCCAAGTCTTTTATCCAAAAAACCCAAAAAAATTATAAAAACAACAAAATCATGGAACATGATGAGAACATTGAGCATGTGATTGAAACATCTCATTGTTTCTCTACTCTTGAGGAGTTAGAGTTATGTCTTCAACAAAATTCTATTTCCCATATTATTCTTCTTTCTTCCCTTGATGAGTATGCTCTAATCCAAGAGTATGCTCTCAATGTTGACAAGTGCTCAAAATTTATCCAAACACATGATGCGTTAGTTGAAACAAAGTACAAAACTGTAGACAAAAAAATCAAACCCATAGCTCAACCATTACCTCAAGGAAGTAATGAAAAAATTATTGATGTGAAAAATGATCCAATTCTTCGGGGTAAGAAAAACATAGGACATAAATTCACGGATGAGACAATCAAACATGTGAAAATTGGTAGAGATGATGACTTTCTTTTGCGAGCAGAGAGAGTTATACGGAGCCATGGAAAAGCCTTTACTATGTATCCTCATGAGATTGGTTGTGTAGATCCTAAGCTAGTTGCACCCATGATAATCTTTACTATTCCACATATTCCATGGAATCTTCGTCCTATACCTGTTCCAAAGGCTCACTTACCTGAGCTTATGAAACTACTTAAGGAGAAGATAAACATGAGAATTTTAGAGCCATCTTTTGCACCTTACTCAAACAGATGGTTCACTGTGCCTAAAAAGAATGGGAAACTACGTTTTATTCAAGATCTCCAACCTGTCAATAAAGTCACCATAAGGAATGTAGGGACAGGACCCATTGTAGATGAGTTTGCTCAATCATTTTCAGGACATTCTATATATTCAATGGGTGATTTATATTCGGGATATGACCAATTCCAATTAGCAATTGATAGTCCTGACATAACCACAATGAAAACTCCTTTAGGCTTAGTGCGAATGTGTACTTTACCTCAAGGAGCGACTAATTCTGTGGCTCATATGATGAGTGCTATGAATATGGTCTTACATGACTTTATCCCTCATATAACTATGCCATTCATTGATGCTATTCCAATTAAAGGGAGTGAGGAACATGTAAAGGACATTACTTTAGATTCATCGGGATGTCGTAAATTTGTTCTTGACCATATCTCTGATTGTGAAAGAATATTTCAACGATTTGAAGAGGTAGGTCTCACATTTTCCATAGAGAAATCTGTTTTTGGTGTCAACGAGGTACTTATTGTTGGATATTTATGTGGCCATTATGGTCGAAAGCCATACCCACAAAAAGTTGATGCCATTAGCAAGATTTCTGAAACATGTAACAACGTGAGTGAGCTACGTAGATTTCTTGGTGCTTGCATCTTTTATGTTATTTGGATCCCTCACTTTGCTCATGTTGCTGATTGTCTTTATGACTTGTTGAGGAAGAAACGAAAATTTATTTGGACTGACAAACACACTCAAGCTATGCGTAAATTGAAGAAATTATTGCTTAAAGCTCCCATCCTTAAGCGTGTAGACTATTCTGCTAACAAACCTATTATATTGACTGTTGATACAAGTCCTATTGGTATAGGTTGGGTCATAAGTCAAGATGATAGTGAAGGGAATAGATATGCAATTAGGTTTGGTGCCAAAATTCTACATGAAACACAACGAAAATATCCACAAATCAAACGAGAACTATGGGGTATGGTAACAGCTTTGAAAACAGACAAAGAATATTTCATTGGTGCAAATGTCAAATTTGAGACTGATTGTTTGCCTCTCATTGGAATGATAGCCAATTGTTCATCTCCTGATATAGCCATGCTTAGATGGATCTCATATATTAAGTTCATAAATCCTGAGTTAGTTCATATTTCAGGTAAGTCAAACTCAGTTGCTGATATGTTATCGAGAGCTAGATTTGATGATGATCTTGAGAGTGATCTAATAAAGAATGTGAACTTAATTGACTATGTTCCACATATATATGAGTATGAGCAATTTCATGAGTCTGAGTACGAAAATGAATGGAGAGACATAGGAAAGTATCTGAGTACACTATAACCATTACCTAACTGGACTACGAATAGATTCTGTAACATTAGGAAACGAGCTTATAACTTTTTCCTATGTAATGGTTATCTTTGGAGACATGCTAAGGGTAAGGTTAAGAATCCACAACGAGTCCTAGGAAAACGAGGTCTTCAATTGCAAGTAATGAAGGAAATGCATGAGACATTATGGGCCGGTCATAAAGGATTTTTTGGAACATATGAAAAAATTAGAAGTACCTATTATTGGCCTAGGATGTATGTTGACATTAGTAGCTATGTTTCTACATGTTCTACTTGTCAACTTCATTCATCAGTCAAACATAGAGATCCATTGCATCCTACGTATCCACCTTGTATTCACTACAAGTGGGTAGTAGATCTTGTAACTATGCCTAAAGGTATCGACAAAATGCGTTACATTGTACTTGCAAGAGAAGACTTAACTAATCATGTAGAGGGATGTGCACTACGATCTAAGACCACTTACAATGTTTGCAAATTCTTGCTTGAAGATGTCATAAGTCGCTTTGGGTATATAGAGAAAGTAGTTGCCGATCGTGGAGAGTTAAATGCGAGAGAAGCTAAAGAGTTCTTTGAGTGTCACGGTATTCGTTTGTCTCTCACTACTGCATATAACCCAGAGGTCAATGGTAAAATAGAGAGAGGGCATCCACCTATTGTGAAAGCCATATCTAAAGCATGTAATGGTGACATCAAACAATGGCCTAAATTCTTACCTTTTGCACTTTGGGCAGATAGAATGACATGCACACTGTTGACAGTATACGGGAAGAAGCAAGTACGGACACACATGCAGATCTAGCACTAAGGCAACCCTTCATTTTTTTCAAAACCCTTACATCATTTTTAAGTGATTCTCATCACTAAAAACCCTTGTAAATATCATTTCACCTTTTTGTAGCTCCATTTTGTACAAGCCGAGGAGTCCTCAAGCTTGGGGAGCCTTAGAAGTAGTTGCCTGCCAATTTTCATAATTTTTAGATCTCGTCTGAGCCCTCAAATAAGCCCTGGAACCTAATTTTTAACTAGGCCGGACACTAGGTCTGGACAGGGCCAAAGCTAGTCAAAAACTATAAATAGAGCTAGAGAGCTCATTTTAGGAGAGTTTCTTGTAGTTTGAGCTTGTATGAGAACTTGGTTGCAATAGAAGTGATTCCATTGTCTTACTCTCTTTGTTCTTGCCGTGTATGCGCGTGTGCGTGTATGTGTGTTCATGCTTGTGTGCTTCTCACTCACGCACTTGTGCTTCCACTTGCTCGTGGTCTTCATACCATCCTCACGTCTTTCCGGATTGACATTAAAGGAGGTGCTACTCATCACTGAGCTACACACACGTACTACTGGATATATGCCTGCTGAACTCATGTACTATCAAAAACCATTGTTTCCAATTCAGTCTCATATTTCTGCATGGTCAAATTTGCCTTGGTCTGAAAACATGTCTACTGATGATTTTTTGAATTTGCGTATTAAATAGTTAGAACAAGGTAAATTAAGACTTGATGATGCTATTGAAAAATTAAGAGAATCTAGAATGAAGAACAAGCATTATTTTGATAAAACTCATCGATTGTGTCCTAAGCCAATTGAAGTAGGAGATTGGGTGCTCATTTATGATAGTACATTCGACTCTCAATATGATGCACGCAAAAAGCTCACTCAACGGTGGTTTGGGCCATACATAGTATCAAAAGTCAACAACAATGGTACGTATGCTCTTTGTGAATTAAATGGTGTTGCACTAAAAGCTTTGATTGCAGGTAAAAGGATAAAGCTATTCAAGAAACATGATAATGACGAGTACATTTTGGATGAGAACATTGAAGAAGATGACAACAATGAGGCCGATTCATAAACAGGAGTATCCATGTTATAAAAAATATAAATATAAATAAAAAAAGGGAAAAAAAATTAAAAAAACATATAAAAATATCATTAATTTTTCAAGTTCATGTTGCTTTGTTTTTTTTCAAGTTCATTCTATTTTTTTATTTTTTTATTTTTTTTCCATGCTTGTTTCATGCATGTTTTTTTCAGTCTTTGCATTGCATTGCATATCCACATTACTTGAGTCAAAAAAAAAAAAAAGGTAAATGATGATTTCTCTACTTGTGTAAAATTGTATCTTAAGTAGTAACTTATCTACTAAGAAATTGATTATAATCTAGGATTGTGGAAAGATAGGGCATGTAGATTTGGAGGTTTATTTTGGTGACATGACTTTCATATATAAACATGCATATGTATCCAGTATCGAAAGCATAATTGTTGAAATCCTAGCTCCTGCTATTGCATGTTTCTACATCCTTAGTCCATCTCACAGCACTTGTATCGGAGTTTAAACGACTGTTCTCCGTCATCAAAAATGGTTGTACCTTGTATCGAGGTTTAATTTTTCCCCGTCATAAAAAAAAAAAAAGTTGCTACATGTTACCAAGAAGTTTACACTTTCTTCCACCCCAAAAAAGTGATCGTAACCATAAAGTTGCCGAATCATCATCATCATCAAAAAAAAAAAAAAAAGAGCAAGCCAAAGGAGGATAAAGAGGCATAGTAGAATAAATCACGGGCTATATAGGCAGATTTATGCATTAGTGGAGTTTAGTTAGATTTCCTTGCATGTTATTAGAGAAAGAGCATAATAAGCTAAAGATGAAAGATGTCTCTTGAAAATCCTAAATCTTTGTTTATAATCATATTTAAGGTAGATTGCTTTATGAAAAAGGTACAAAATTTTCTTCAAGATGAGAGGAACTGATGCTTAAAACGACTCAATACATCCACTTCCACTTCATATTGATGCTTGTTTTTTTTTCTTTCTTGTTGCCAATGTTGCTTGTTCATTTGCATATATGTTGCCTATTTGTTCATACATATTCATGTTGCCTGTTTCAATTATTTCTTTCATGCAAATTTTGCTTCATGTCACGTTACCTACTTATTCATGCATATAATCAATTTTCCTTCCATCTTTCTTATGTTGCCTATAAAAGAATTTGATGCCTGGAACATTTTGTTTTTCACAGATGCTAGAGTGGCGCTTCCGGAGGAATCGCAGGTTTAGTGGGGGCGAATGTCGTCGAGATTTTCTCTCCTCTCTCACTTGTGAAGGCCTACAAAAAACATATTTGGTGAAGGTAGCCGGAATTCCCCGAGAAGTCCAGGATGCATCAAGGATGTCAAAGGAAGCTCACATACAAAGTTTCAAAGAAATCAAGAAATTCCATGGTAGCGGTCAAAGTTGGTCAAAGTTGGGAAATTAGGGCAAAAATTTCATTGTCACCAAATTAGATGAAAATCCATATACTTGTAAAGATTGTCAAAGGCAGTCTATAGCCCAAATTTCAGCAGAAAATGGATTTTGTAGCACATTGATATGCTATGTTCATTTTATAAAAATGTATTTTTTCTAGTTTGACCCTACAAATTCTTGTATAGAAATTTATGTTAGCCATATGGTTTAGCATGTATAAAGATCATATGTGGCTACATATTTGTACAAATTTTCAAGGCCATCAGAGCTTCCTAGAGACCTTAATGCCACCTTGCAAGCTTCCAAATGTAGTCAAACTTGTACAAGGGAGATTCAGATGGGAGTTATTTCTGCATATTCCTGAAGGAGATCTTTGGAAACATAGTCCTACAAAGTTTCATCTTCATCAAAGCCTATTTGGAGGGTCAAAGAGCACAAAGTTCAGTTTTCAAGATCACCGCAGTTTTCTAGTTTAAGCAAATTGAAGGGTTGAAGGGCCACCACATGGCGAAAGCTGATTGAGCCATGTTGTACGATCAAGATAAGCTCATATTCAAGGGTGGAGATGCACTTATGCTTAAAGCAAGGAGGATCCACGAGTTTTTCCATAAAAGAAGATAATTTTTGACAATCAAAGATCAATAATGCAGCTTTTCTCCAAAAATAGTGGCTTATCTTATCCGAATTGATGTCAGCACTGATCCGACGGTCCAGATCATCCCCAAATCCAATGGTGGAGAATGAGGGCGCCTAAATTTCACTCCTTTACACTAGATTTGATAGAAAGAACAATTCCAAGCCATTGATTTGATTAATCAAATGGTTGTAATCAAAAGTAGTGATCCTAGAGTTGAGAGTTGATTTCTCTAGATCCAAGGGCCCAAATTCATTCAAAAAACTATATAAACCCCCCTCCAAACTCCTAGAGCATCATTGTTAGGCATCCATAGGGCTCATGCTAGCTTACGGTTTCTTTGAGACGATCACCCTCGGTTGAGCGAGTGAGGATCCAAGGTGAGCTAGTATGAGTATAGAACCTAGTTTCAAATTTAAGTTAGAACTCCAATCTAGGATAGGCTCTTGAAACCAGCATCTCTATCTTGACTCACCCTCGGTGGAGCGTGTGAGTGAGTTAGAGCTGATTTTAATGAGTCTTAGACTTCTTTAGTTAGACGTTACGAGCCTAGACAGACATAGGGTCACTGGAGTGGAACTCACCTTTTTACGTGTGACGTTCGGTTGAATTGTCATGGTTTGAGGGTCGGAATCACCTTTGATCAGTAGACTGCCTAGCTTGACGTACCACGACGCTCTTCTACATGTATCTTAATTCAAATCCTTTTAATTCATGTCACTTGTCACTTGTCTCTTGTCTCCTCTCTCAGTCTCTTAAGTATTTTTACATGTCTTCTATTTCTTCTATGTGTGAGAAGGCTCCGCAGTATTGCGTTGAACCAGTGAGGATGTTTCTTTGATCATAATTCACTTGCATGCATATAATCCATACATACCCATACATATTGATTAGTTTCTGAAAGTGTATAAGAAGCTCCAATATTGGACCATTCTTCCTTTCGAAACTGGTTTATGTGTAAGGGTTCCATCTATTCTCGTCATGCATACATATCATCCAAAGAAGACTATGCATATGGATTGGAATTAAGAAGTGTTTAAGAAGCTCCTTCAATGGACCATTCTTCCTTCCAAATTTCATTCGTATGTATGGTTCTCTTTCATTCTTATCATTCATGTTCATAAATCTAACTTGCACTCCTACATTCCTATTCCCATAATCATTTCAACATCTCTCTCTTCTCCATACTCAACATTAATTTCACTTTCATGTCCTTAAACCTTCCAACATTCATTAGCTTCATACACCCTGTGTGTGCCACGACCGGACCCGATCCACCCGGATTGCGATCACCTCCACAACGTAACTTCCAAAGTTTTCAATCTGAAACTCGACTTATGTCTGCATCTCCAAATGTGGTGATGATTTCTCAAAGAAACCCCTCATAGTCCTGAAACACTGCCATGTTCTTCTCCACGGTTGGGGCAAACCATGATAATGTTGGGCCACAGAGCAAGGTTCGAATAAACCTGACATTGGATGCCTTGTCAAGGTATCTATCAAGTTGCATACGGATGTGTAATTTAACTTGCTTGAGAAATCCACGAAACTTTGTGTGATCCCCATTGAACTTTTCTAGCATGCAGATCTTGGTTCCTTCATGAAGGATGTACTAGGTCGTTGGTTCACTTGAATACTCCCTTGATTTGCTTGGACTCTTGGTTTGTTCTTGTAATTCTTGGAGGAGTGCACCTACGTGCATTGGTCGTCCCATCTCGACATGTGTCTGTCGATGAGTTAGGTCCTCAACTTGTTGTTGGAGACTCTGAAGTGATGCTACAATCTGTTCATAAGCTTTCTACATGATGCGTGGTCTTGGATAGAAGCTAGTCTTGCCAAAATGTCAAGGGAGCACTAGATTATGCTCTCTAAATATAGTAGACAAGATTTGGAAATACACTTCTTATTACAAGAACATCCACATAGGGAAAATGATACAAGAATATGTAACCGATACAAGATGTCCCACAACCCGAGACTGATAGGTATGAATAACTTGACTAGAGATGATACAGGAGATCCAATAATCCGGGATCGTAAGTATGAAACAAGATATCTAGATTACAAGAACTCCCTTCTAGGAGATGAACTAGATACAAGAAAGAACTCGACAAGATCTCATACTACAAGATTACAAGAGGAAAAAACAAGATGTCCAAGAACTAGACTAGAAAAGACTGAACAAGGAACAAGACAAGAACTGGAGCTGGAACTTGGAGAGTACTTATTTGGCAGTCACGACTCCTTGAGCTCCGAAGACTGGTATTGGCAAGACTGATTATGAATGTGGCCAACCCCTCCTTATATAGGTTTTCAAGGGTGGTTCATGAAAGGCGGTTACGAATTGATGATGTCATCGATGATTTCATCGATGATATCATCAATTAAAAACATGAGCTCTAGATATCCGAATGAGGCAAGTAGATAGTTGATCTTAGGGTTTTGGCATGTTTTAAATGCAATGGAAGCATTAGTTTCCCCAAATTATGAGCCAATCATGAGATATAGAAGTCACATGGATTTTGAGGTTCAAGATGGTTTCCTTGTCCATGAGAGTCCATGTTGATTAGTATTATGCAAATTAGAATATTTATTATGCTAACTAGTATGATGAATGTGCTAAATAGCATATTTTTGTGATAATTACCATAGTAGTAGTACTAATAGCATAATGATTAGAGTAATTTGACCATATGAATTATCATGATTGATATTCTATCTTTATTGACATATCTTATAGATAAGCATTCTCTTGTTATTTGCATATTTGATTGGTTATATGCTAATCATCATCGTGAATGTGCTAATTAGCATATTTATGGTGCTAATTAGCATATTTATGGTGCTAATTAGCATAGCTAGTGTCTTAATTGGCATAGTAAATGTGCTAATGAGTATAGTCACTATTTTGGTTAGCATAGTCACTATGCTAATTAGCACATTCACTATGCCAGTTAGAACAAAAACTTCATAATTAGCATATCCACCATGCTAATTAGCATAATAGCTATGCTAAATAGCACATTCACTATGCTAATTAGCATAATAACTATGTTAATTATCACAATAACGTATCAAATGTGCCTACAAGGACACAATGCTTATCAATTAGATATGTTCGTAAGGATAGAAGGTTAATAATGATAATAATCATAGTCACAATAGCATACTAATTAGCATAGGTGAATGTGCTAGTTACTATAGTCACTATACTATTTAGCATATTCATTATGTTGTTTAGCACATTCACTATGCTTATAAGCACACTAACTACTCTAACTAGCAAATTTATTAGGCTAATTATCATAATATCTATGGGAAGTAACATAATAGCTATGTCAAGTAGCATAATAACTATGCTAATTAGCATATTTACTATGTGAATCAACATAATAGTTGTGATAATGAGGACATTCATTATGCTAATAAGCAACTAATAAGAAAAATAAATATTCTACTTAGCACTTCACCATGCTAGTTAGCACGATAACTATGCTTCAAAGCATCAGCAATTGCACACAACTCCTTCTCATAAAGAGAGTAGTTCTTATAAACTAGTTCTAGGTTTTTGCATCCAAAAGCCACTCATTGACCATGTTAAACTAGAACCACTCCTATATCTAACTCACTCATGTCTATCTCAACCACAAAGGGTTTATTTGGGATCCACTATATGTAAAAGTGGAGATGTAGCAATCGATGCCTTCAGTTTGTCAATATTTTGCTTATATTCATCTGCCCAATCAAAGGTTTTTCCTCTTCCTACCATTTTTTTCATTAGGACAATAATTTGGGCAAAGTTCTGGATGAATTTATGATAGAAATTGAGAAGAAATGGAATGTTTTAAGCTCTTCTACATTCTTAGGATGTGACCATTCCTTAAAAGCCCATACTTTATCATTACTATATGCCCAAGGTATCTAACTTCTATTTTGAAAAATTCACACTTTGATTCCTTAGCATAGAATGAATTTCCCCGTAATAGTGGAATAATTTCCTCAAGTATACAAAATGTTCCTATTCTAATCTACTATAGATTAGAATATCATCCAAAAACAGTCTACTACAAACTTCCCTATATATGACCATAGAAATTATTCATGAGTTTCATAAAAGTGGCAGGAGCATTGGTGAGAACAAAGAAAAACCTCAAAAACTCATAGTGCACATATCTGGTCCTAAAAGACATTTTAGGGATACCCTCTTCCCTAGTCAAAATATGATGATATCCTAACCTAAGTTCAAGTAAGTAAAATACCTCGCTTGATATAACTCATCAAATAGGTCTTCAAACCTAGGCAATGGAAACCTATTTTTTATTGTTAACTTGTTTAATTCTCTATAGTCTATACAAATTCTCATAGATCCATCTTTCTTTTTCGTGAGGAGCATTGGCGATGCCCTAGGTGAGTTATTAGGTCTAATGAAACCTTTATCTAAAAAATATTGGAGTTGCTTCTCTACCTCTTGAGGTTGAGATACACTAAGCATATAAAGTGGCTTTCCAATAGGGATAGTGTTAGTAACTACCTCAATGGCATGTTCAATGTCCCCTCTCTCTGGTGGTAGCCCTCTAAGAGGATGTATAGTGGAGATTCATGTTCTTATTTACATTACAATCATGATAATATACATAAGATGAGGTGCCTATGCAATGCTGAAAAATTCAATAGTGTTTTCCTAATAGCTATGTGTAAGTGTGTCTCCCAACCCCCAAAGCCACTCTATACCTAACACAAGGCATGTCCTCTCCATGTTCATAATTTAGAAGTACATATGATCTGTATATCCATGTATCTAGACTTCCTGATTTGGATAGCATGGTGTCCCATATCCTCTTATCCTCACCCTACATCATAGACACAAGGTATTTATGCACATTTGGTTTTTGGGAAACCCTCAATTTCTTGACTAGAGTGTAGATTGTGAAATTATGAGCGGCACAGTCATCTATCATAAATCTCACCTTGGCCCAATAAAAACTACCATGAAGCTTAACAATATCATGTGGTCCAAACTATGGTGAACAAAATGACTGAGTCAAACAACACATATACTCTATGTCCTCTTGCATCACTTTCACCTCCTTGTTGGTAGAGTTTTCACAAGTTGGTAGAGTTTGCCATGTATTGGAAGTGTTTGCACAAGTTGGGCCATTGTTTTGCCCTTAATATGGGTCCATACTAGTCCCTTGTCCTCCTTTCTTCTTTTCACGCTTAGGAAGTGGATAGTTCCATTGTGGTTGATTGGTGACAAGAACCTAAAGCACATGATTTCTCTCTTGGCCCATTCATACTATTTTGTAGGTAATTTGGTCATTGTGCTCTTTGTTTCATTATAGAGAACTTCTTTTACCCTACCACTATCTTTTTCGTAATTTTTGTGATACTAACAGGTTTGAGGGGCATATTTATCTTCATGGGGATATATTGAGGATGGTTATGGTCCTCATATATTTTTGTGTGCTTGATTGCCTCATCAAACATTTTTAGGTGTATTTGTTGTCCGAAAGATGGACGGATACCTCAAGGAAGTGAGGTGGTACTACTAAAACTTGCTTCGTACCTGCCCTAAATCACTTCAGAGTTTGATATTAGGCCCTTTTAGCTTCCAAATGAAACCAACAAAGTACCTATCTACTTTGTAGTAGATGCTTGAAACAATTGAATCAAAACATACTACTTCACAAATAGCTAGTGTCACAAAACTTGCTATTTTGGTCCTCACACATGCTGGTTCTTTTGCTCGGTGCTCAGAGTACAGTAAAAATTGATACATTTCCTTTTGAGAGAATTTAATTAGCTTAGATAGCTAATGATTAGAAGTGGAATCATCTAAAATGATGAACTATAAGTTTGAATTTCACCTAAAAGTGATTCCTCCAAATTAGGAGGTATTCCATCAAATGAAATTTGTAGTCTTTGTTCTTCCTTACTCCATGAGATTTAGGCTCTTGAAGGATTCTCTAAATGATTTAACTTTTACAAATGGTAAATGACCAGGTCTTACAAGCTATGGTTCATATGAATCATCACATGCTTCCACATATAATCCTCCAAGCTAAGCCAAATGTAAAGGCTTGTATATTTGCACCAACAACTCCCCCTCAAGCCAAACATCTTGGCTTGAACATTTTCATCAATCTTCTTGGATATCCTACAATCCAATCATGGTTTTAAACCTACACAACTTAGTACCATCAAGTGCTTTGGTTAACAAATTTGCACATTGCATATTTGTAGATACATATGCTAATTGAATTTCCTTGCTCAGTAGTTTATCTCTAACATAGTGATAGTGCACTTCTATATGCTTGGTTCTTGCATGATAAATGGGATTGGCTACAATTCATTTCTGAGAAGTTTTACATCTGAGTGATGAGAGAGATATCCTCCACTTCTAAAGTGTCTAATGACTCAAAATACTTATAATTCTTCTCTTCACATTCTCGCTCACATTCTCCCCAACATTTTTACTTGTATATATATAGGCAACTATGTACAAGCTCATAACCAAACAAAAGGTATAAGTGAGCTACCTCTAAATTAATGTACATATGTATACACATCTTCATCTTCTAAACATGTACTTTCTTCATGCTTCATAAACTGATCTTTTCTTCAATCCTTGACTTCAATCCTTCATCAAAACTTGAATTGGTGATTGACTTGCACCAAGAGCTCCCCCTCAATCATCAATTGAGGTTTTCTCTATCTTCTTTATACCTGCCATGTCTTTGAATCTCTGTAGCTTTGGTCCATCCAAGCTTTTGGTTAGCATATCAGCTATCTGATCTTTTGTTGAAGTATGTATGACTTCAATCTCCTTATCCATCACCTTCTCTCTTAGAAAGTGATACTGAATCTCAATATGTTTAGTCCTGGCATGAAAAACAGGATTAGCAGCTAAATACAATGAACTCATGTTATCTCCATGAATAGTGGGTATACTCTGTATAATGTCAAAACTCTTCATGAGAGTCTTTAGCCAAGTGACTTCCTTTGCAGCTTCAACCATACCTTTATACTCTGCTTCTGTAGACGATAAAGCAATTGTGTGTTGCTTCTTTAAACACCAAGAGATTAACTTATCTCCCACATAATACCAGTATCCATATGTTGTTCTCCTATCATTAGGATTACCTGCCTAATCTGTATCACTATATATCTTAATGTTTGTATGTGATGTAAAACCATAATAAAAAACTTCTTTGAGTGTACCCTTAATGTACCTCAACACCCTTTGTCCTGCAACCCAATGTTCTTTCCTAGGACAATGCATGAATTGAGATAATACTCCTACTGCATATGACAATTCAGGCCTAGTTAATGTAGCATAGATAAGACTACCAACCAGACTTTGATACATCTTCATATCCTTGAACTCTTCTCCTCCATATCTGCTCAATTTGTGATTCACCTCCATTGGGGTAGGTGCTACCCTGCAATCTTCCATTTTAAATTTGATCAACAAATTCTTCAAGTACCTTTCTTGAGTTACATACACTCCATGTTGAGTGTATGAGATCTCCATGCGCAAGAAATATGACAAGTCTCCCAAGTCACTAATCTTGAACTCTTTCTCCATCTGCTTCTTTAGGCTTTGTATGCCCTTCTCATCTATACATGTAAGAATTATATCATCAACATATATGCACATATAAAATAATTATATCATCAACATATATGCACATATAAAATAATTATATCATCAACATATATGCACATATAAATGAACCCTTCATCACTTGCTTTGACAAGCTAGCTACCATCTGCTTTAGATAGTTGAAAACCAAGTTCCTTCAAGAACTTCACAAGTCTATAATTCCGTGCCCTTGGGGCCTGCTTCAAACCATACAAAGCTCTCTTGAGCTTACATACATGATCTGGATACCTTTCATCTCTAAATCCTTGTGGTTGCTCCATGAAAACATCATATGAAATATAACCATTTAGAAAAGCATTCTTCACATCTAAGTGACATAATTTCCAACCTTTACATGCAGCAATGGCTATGAGTGTCTTGATGGTTGTCATCTTTGCCACATGACTATAAGTTTCATCATAATCTATTCCATATGTCTAAGCAAATCCTTTCACAACAAGTCTAGCTTTATACCTAGGCACACTTCCATCTGCATACATTTTTGTCTTGTAGACCCATTTGCATCCAATGATCTTCGGACTATTTGGTTTAGGAACTGAATCCCATGTCTCATTCTCCATCAATGCATCATACTCTTCCTGCATACCTTTCTCCCAATTTTCCTTACCTTTTGCCTCTTCATATGTAGAAGGGTATGTAGAAGGGTCGTCATCTGCCTTTACCATATAAGAATAATCTTTAGTAGCCAAAAAAGAAGTGTCATAGCTATACCTTGTAGGTTGCCATTTATGTCTTGATGACCTTCTAAGTTCTCCACTTCTTGAGATTTCTAGTTCATCACATTCTAGATCAAACCTTGGCACTTCTTCAACTTCAACCTATACTTCATTATTCTCTTCTTCATCAAATATTTGAACCTTTGATTTATCTTTCATCTGATTCACAATTTCTTCATCACATGCATAAATATTGATTGTACCTTCATACCAAGTACCTTGCTCATCAAATGTAACATCCTTAGATACTACGAATTGTTTTGTGGATGGACTCCACAAGCTATATCCCATCTGCTTATCATCATATCCAATGAACACATACTTTTCAGCTTTAGGTTCCAATTTGTGCCTTAATTGAGATGGCACATATGCATATGCCAAACATCCAAATACTTTGCAATTATCTAAGGTAGGTCTCTTACCCCACCATGCCTCATACAGTGTCATACCCTGCAAAGCTTTACATGGTAACCTATTAACCAAATATGTAGCTATATTTATAGCCTCAGCCCACAAATAATTGGGACAATTTTTCTCCTTCATCATAGATCTTGCAAACTCAACAAGAGTTCTATTTCTCCTTTCTGCTACACCATTTTGTTGAGGAGAGTACCTGCAAGTAACCTCTCTTTTTATACCTGCATTCCACAAGTAATCATTGAATTCATTAGAAAAATACTCTCCCCCTCCATCTGACCTTAGTCTCTTCAACTTTTGACCTGTAATTCTTTCTACATACACATGATAATGCTTGAATGTATTAAATACCTCTGACTTATCTTTGATCACATAGATTGTGATCCACCTAGTAGCATCATCAACATAAATCACATAATATCTTGAACCATTGATACTGAAATCCTTTGATGGTCCCCACACATCTGTATGTACCAACTCAAGCTTCTCTGAATACATAAAACCATGCTTGGAATAAGATTGCTTATGAGCCTTACCTAATTGACATGCCTCACATCTGTATGTCATATGTTGACTTGCAACATTAGGCAATCCAAGAACTGAACCATTGTTAATCATATCTTTAATACCTCTTCCATTGAAATGTCCAAGCCTTTTGTGCCAAAGATCTAACTCAAAGATCTTATGTCCTCCATAAGTAAACAAGGCATGACCAACATTACCTTGAATCTTCAATGTGAAGAGGCTTCCTTCTTTCTTCCTTGAAACAATTTGTTTATACCCATTGCTAGGGTCTTCCACAAAAACTCCATTCTCGCCCAAAATTCTGCGTTCTTACTCGTCCCGCTCGGATCAGCAAAGACACCCTCATAGTGTTCCTTCCAAATGCAAAGTTGTTCAGTAGGATTCACCACCAGTTCCCCACATTTATTTCGAATGGGTTGATTGGAAGAGCTAGCTCTCCCCTCCCACAAATGGCTTTCAGAAGGCAAAAAAACTTTTTATGTTGCCCCTCCCGAAGAAGGGACTTTCCTTGACGCACACACCTCTCCATAATGGGGCAGCCATTATCTTTTACAACACGTCGAACTCACTCGCATGCCCCATCGTATTCACTAATACACCTCAACCCCTCTGGAGTGGATAAGTCACTCTTTCGGAGCGCATTCCAAGCACGAATACAAGAATGGATTAAGCGGCAGACTTTGGGGTCCAACCGATAACCGGAACGGGGACGTGGAGGAGGTCGTCTACTATAGGCCCCAATGTCAGAAGAAATGCCCTTTGCGATTTTCGTAAATTTCTCAAACTGCTCCCCAACATACTCCTGCAAATCCACCAAGACCTTCCACCGGTTGGACGACAAGAAGGTTTGACTGTGTGTTTCAAGCAAACTTGCGTTAATTCCCCTAGCAGGATTAGTCAGGAGTGGAGTTGCCCCCACAACCTCTGAGTGTAACTTACACACCAAAGGCCAGTGGTCTGATAAATCCACCAAACGTCGCACCAAGCCATGTGAGAGTTGCCTCCCGCCTAGGTCATTGACCAAAAAATGGTCTAAATCTGATTTGCCGTGCCCTTCCCGGGAGTGATAGGAAAGATTAGAGCCGCGCACGCGCAGCACACTCCACTCGAGGCCAAGCCTCGCAAGCCACCATTCCAAGAACTTCCTTTTCATATAAAAGTCGCCTCCGATAATCACGGGGAGATTCCTAGTAGAAAGTCTCTCCATGGTCCTCTTCAGCTTCTCCAACACTAGAGTCTGTGCCTTAGAGTAGAGCTTTTGGGGAACATAAACATTGCCGTGAATCCAAGCTGAGAGCCCACATGGAACTGCACAAAAACCTGAGATTCAGCGGACACATTAAGCTCAAAGGGCTGCAAATCAGATGCGAGAAGGGAACAAAGGCCACGGAAGCCCGGCTCCGAAGAACCAAGCTTGGTGAAAACTGCGAACTCAGGTTTTCAGATCGGCCAGCACCCCTGGAATTGACGAGTCTCCTGGAGACCAATCACACCCCAAGAGTGGGTCTACATCTGCCAATACAATTCAATCCTCTTCAGTCTTATCCCGTTAATATTAAACGTTGCAATGCTCAAAGTATTCGGGGACGTGCACCCTACTCGCGAGGAAGAACCATTACTGGACCGCTCTGAATATGGACGACTAGGCCGGCAGTACCACCCGCTAAACCTAGCTTCGCTGCTCATCTTTCTAACTAAATCACCCGCATCGTTGGTCGAGGGGGTCACAAGGTCAAATCAGATATTCAGTCCTCTCTCCACTCAGAAGATCTTAATGACCATGTTGTCTACTCGAGCCAACTCCGACTGTCTCCACAAGGCGGGGGTGCTCAAATGATTGGGACCCCATAAGCACACCAACCCCTGAATTCCCTCCCTTATCAAACGATTCAATTCAGCACACCGCATAACCGGCCCCCCGGCACCACACGGGGTGCCGTGAGCATGGGCCAAACGAGCACCCATACCTGACCCATACCTATTTACACTCCGGACCTGGGTGGTATCCGAAGGGGTGACAGAGGGGTCACCCACCAACTGCTTCCCAGACAGGTAAGTACTCTGGACCTAGGCGGTGTCCAGAGAGGTAACTAACGGGTCACCCAAGCAAATGCCACTCCCACCTAGATCGGCAAGAGCAACGGAAGAGAGTCTTAGCCGAACCATCAAGCTCGTTACCAGGGTGTGCCACGAGAACTGCTCACTAATCATGTACTATTCAGTTCCTAAAAAGTCTGGGGTAAGCTTTGGATTGCTAAATTAATTTCTCAGAGTATAGTTCATCATTTTAGATGATTCCACTTGTAATCATTAGCTATCTAAGCTAATTAAATTCCCTCAAAAGGAATTGTATCAATTTTTACTCTACTGTGAGCACTAAGCAAAAGAACCAGCAGGTGTGAGGACCAAAATAGCTAGTCTTGTGACACTAGATATTTGTGAAGCAGTCTGTTTTGATTCAATTGTTTCAAGCATCTACTCCAAAGTACATAGGTACTTTCTTGGTGTCATTTGGAAGCTAAAAGGTCCTACTATCAAAATCTGAAGTGATTTAGGGAAGGTACAAAGCAAGTTTTAGCACTACCACGGGAGAGTAATAGAGGTCACTTTGGAAGAAATGCAGGTAGAGGATTCCAAAGCCAATCCTACAGCAATACCGACTACAATTATGCTTCAGATTAGAAGGAGGATTCAACCTTGATCATGAATGCAACTTGTGAAAGGAAAAGTGAAGACCAAAGAGTCTTCTACATTGACTCGGGGTGTAGCAATCACCTGAGTGGCAACATAGCCTTGATGACTGATTTGGAGAATAAGATAACTAATCATGTAGTTCAAACAAGTGACAATACAAAGCATAATGTGAAGTCAATTGGATCAGTGAAGGCCAAGGATGGAAGTACTCTTTTGAGTAAGGTTTTGTATGTTCCTACAATTCCAAAGAATTTGATAAGTGTAGGACAAATTGTTGAAAAAGGTTATGAAGTAACATCTGATGGAGAGTGTTAATCTCCAAAAGAACAAATTAACCTTGAAGTTAGATCACCTCTATATCAAGGTTAACCTTAGACTCCACCAAACTTAGAGATCATTCACCAAATTATCAGAAATATTGAAAGTTCTGAAAAATTCAACTTCTCTGAAAAGTCTGCTGTAGATTAGTCACTCATTGACTAATCAATCCTGTAAAGTTTTTGATAAAACTTTGCACAACACTTCGGCTTAAGGTTGCGCAACTTTGCCAAGTTAAATCTCTCAAAAAGATTAAGTACACTCTGAGAAATGTGTGAAACACTTTACCTATGTCTGAAAGTGCTTCTCTGCAATGGCGACTTTGACACCTGCAACTTCTTAGCATTGGTTCTCCCAACTCTGAACCCGTTTGATCAAGATCTTCTAGCCATAGATGGCTTACCTTCCAACTTAAATTTTAAGCTCTCATTTGTGTAAAACTTTACACTGTGGACTGAGCACTGACCATTTCTTTGAAGATGAAATGTGCGCCAGATTTCTCGACTCTTATAACATTTTCACATATGAATGTTCCTAAGCAACATTCTCACAACCTGATTGAAATTAAACTCTCAAATTCTAGCCATAGATAGATTAGCTATGAACTTAGATACGTGCAGAAAGATTCTTCAAAAGATTAAGCACAGAAGGAGAATGAGAGAGAAGATCGACGCGCAGAATTCTACTCAATTTTCTTCTTCATTACTTTTCACACATATGGTTGATGATACATACAATGTTCATCACTTCTTCACCTATTCTTCTCTATCTGATCTATATCACTCTCTCTATTTATGAATACGTATCTATAGATATATATACGAGTCTAACTCGTCATCCTTTTTCAAAATACATTGAACTATTTACAAGAGTAATATACAAAAGAAACATTTCTGATTCCATTTTCTTCCTCTGAAAGTAATCTTCATTCTTCCATATGTCTTCTCACTTTGATCTTCATAGAATCACTATTGATGATTGTTCTGCTCCAACAGCTCCCCCTCAATCTTCAATTGTGATTACCTGTATCTTCTTTATTCCTGCCATATCTTTAAACCTCTGCAATTTAGGTCCATCCAAACTTTTAGTCATCATATCTGCAAGTTGATCTTTTGTAGGAGTGTGTATGACTTCAATTTCCTTCTCAATGACCTTCTCTCTCAGAAAATGATACTGTATTTCAATATGCTTAGTTCTAGCATGAAATACAGGATTAGCTGCCAAGTATAATGAACTCATATTGTCTCCACAAATAATAGGAGTACTCTGAATCACATCAAAAACTTTCAAAAGTGTCTTTAGCCATATTACCTCTTTTGCAGCTTCCACCATACCTTTATATTCTGCCTCTGTGGATGACAAAGCAACTGTATGTTGCTTCTTAGAACACCATGAAATCAATTTGTCTCCTACATAGCACAAGTATCCATGTGTTGATCTTCTATCATCAACATTACCTGCCCAATCTGCATCACTATATATCTTAATTCTTGTATCTGAAGTAAACCCATAGTACAACCCTTCTTTGAGTGTACCCTTGATGTACCTAAGTACTCTTTGTCCTGCAATCCAATGTTTCTTTCTAGGACAATGCATGAATTGTGAAAGCACACCAACTGCATATGATAAGTCAGGCCTTGTCAATGTAGCATAAATCAAGCTACCAACCAAACTTTGATAGAGTTTCATATCTCTGAACTCTTCTCCTCCAAACCTAGACAATTTATGGTTCACTTCCAAAGGTGTAGGTGCAACCCTGCAATCTTCCATTTTAAACTTGGTTAGCAAATTTTTAAGATACCTTTCTTGGGTCACATATACTCCATGTTGAGTATAAGAGATCTCCATTCCCAAGAAGAATGATAGGTTCCCCAAATCACTGATTTTGAACTCTTTCTCCATCTGCTTTTTGATCATTTGTATCCCCTTATCATCTGTTCCTGTAAGTATTATGTCATCAACATAAATACACACATAAATGAGCCCATCTTCACTTGCTTTGACTAGCAAGCTACTATCTGCCTTTGATGCTTGAAAACCAAGATCATTCAAGAATTTTACAAGCCTATAATTCCAAGCCCTTGGGGCTTGCTTCAACCCATACAAAGCTCTCTTGAGCTTACATACATAATTTGGACTCACTTGATCTTTGAACCCATCTGGTTGCTCCATGTAGACTTCATCTGAAATGTAACCATTCAAGAAAGCATTTTTAACATCTAATTGAGACAACTTCCAACCTTTACAAGCAGCAATTGCAATGAGTGTCCTGATGGTTGTCATCTTTGCCACAGGACTATAGGTCTCATCATAGTCCACTCCATATGTCTGTGCATACCCTTTCACAACAAGTCTAGCTTTGTACCTAGACACACTTCCATCTGCAAATCTCTTTGTTTTGTAAACCCACTTACATCCAATAATCTTTTGACTATTAGGTTTAGGAACCAAATCCCATGTTTGATTCTCTATCAATGCATCATACTCCTCTTGCATAGCATCTTCCCAATTCTTCTTCCCTTTGACTTCTTCATATGTAGAAGGGTCTTCATCTGCTTTTACCAAATAAGCATAATCTTTAGTAATCAAGAATGAAGTTTCATAGCTATACCTTGTAGGTTGCCATTTGTGCCTAGATGATCTCCTAACTTCTGCACTTCTTGAGGTCTCTGGTTCATCACATTCTGGATCAAACCTTGGCCTCTCTTCAACTTCAATCTGCACTTCATTACTCTCACTTTCATCAAGTAATTGAATCTTTGCTTTACCTTTCCTTTGTTCCACTACTTCTTCATCATCTGCATGTACATTATATTTACCTGCATACCAAGTACCTTGCTCATCAAATGTAACATCCTTGGATACAATAAATTGCTTTGTGGATGGACTCCACAACCTGTATCCCATTTGCTTATCATCATAACCAATGAATACATACTTCTCTGCCTTAGGCTCCAACTTATGCCTCAATTGAGATGGCACATATGCATATGCCAAGCATCCAAATATTTTGCAATGATCCAAGGTAGGTTTCTTACCCCACCAAGCTTCATATGGTGTCATGCCCTGCAAAGCTTTACAAGGCAATCTATTGACCAAATATGTAGCTGTATTAACAGCCTCAGCCCACAAATAATTTGGGCAATTCTTCTCTTTCATCATGGACCTTGCAAATTCAACAAGAGTCCTATTTCTTCTTTCTGCTACCCCATTTTGTTGAGGAGAGTACCTACAAGTAACTTCTCTCTTTATACCTGCATTCCACAAATAATCATTGAACTCATTTGAAAAATACTCTCCCCCTCCATCTGACCTTAGTCTCTTCAATTTTTGTCCTGTAATCCTTTCTGCATATGCATGATAGTGTTTAAATGTATTAAACACTTCTGATTTTTCCTTAATCACATAAATTGTGATCCACCTGGTAGCATCATCAACATATATGACATAATATCTTGAACCATTTATACTAAAGTCCTTTGAAGGACCCCACACATCTGTATGCACCAATTCAAGTCTTTCTGAATACATAAATCCATGCTTAGAATAGGACTGCTTATGAGCCTTACCTAATTGACATGCCTCACATCTGTATGTCATGTGTTGACCTGCAATGTTAGGCATTCCAAGCACTGAATCATTGTTAATCATTTCTTTGATACCTCTTTCATTAAAGTGTCCAAGTCTTTTGTGCCAAAGATCCAATTCTGACACCTTCTGCTCTCCATATGTGAACATAGCATGTCCAACATTTCCTTGTACCTTCAATGTGAAAAGCCTTCCTTCTTTCTTTCCTGCAATAACTTGTTTATACCCTTGACTAGGGTCTTCCACATAAACTCCATCATTGGTAAACCTTACCTCATAACCTTTTTCCACAATTTGACCTACACTAATCAAATTCTTTGGAATTGTGGGAACATAAAGTACCTTACTCAGAAGAGTGCTCCCATCCTTAGCTTTGACTGAACCAATTGACTTTACCTTATGCTTTGTATTATCACCTGTCTGCATTGTATGATTAATTGCATTGTGATCTAGGTCAGTCATCAAAGCAATATTTCCACTCAAATGATTACTACATCCTGAATCAATATAAAACACTCTCATGTCCTCATGTGAGGTTTCACATGTATTCATAATGAGAGTTGAATCCTCCTTCTGATCTGATGCATAGTTGTAGTAGGTGTTATTATAGGATTGACTTTGGAAGCTTCTTCCACCACCTCTTCCAAAAGAATTCCTACCACCTCTACCTCTGAAATTTCCTCTCTGAAATCTACCACCTCTTGCTCTTTGATTAAAGTTCTGATAATTACCATTGTTTTGATTATTGTGCCAACAATCATGAGATAGATGATTGGTCTTACCACATATCCAACAAGCTCTTGCATTATCTTTGTTGTTTCTGCCTCTTCCTCTACTTCTGCCATTTCCTCTTCCTCTTATGAAGTTTGCTTGGTTTGATGTACCTTCTTCTTCACCTGATTGTTGCTTTCCTTTGTTGGCTTTCTTCTTGTCTTTAGAATACATTGCATGACCTGCACTCTTATCAACATCTCCTTTGATATCATTCTCAAAAGTTAGCATATGACCTAACAATTGATTCAAATCAGGAGTAAAGTGATCTAATGAAAGTTCTGTAGATAAAATGAAAGGCTTCCATTTCTCATCTCCTCTTAGTCCTGTGAGTATTTGTCTTACCAATTTGTCTTCTTCAATATCTTCATCAACTGCACCTAAAGAATCTGCAATGTCCTTCATCTTTGTCACATAATCAGAAATTGATTGTGAGGCCTTCTTCTTGAAGGTAGTAAACTCTGCCCATAGTGAAGCCTTCCTTGATTTGGTTGTATTTTGGAAATGCTCTTCCAAAGCATTCCAAATGTCACAAGCACTTTCAAGTCCTCTAATGTGAGGAAGCAAATAGTCATTGACTGCCATGTAGATGATGCTTCTTGCTTGAGCATCCTTTTTCATCCAATTCTTCAAATCTGCAAGCTCCTCCCTAGTTGGAACACTAGGATCTCTGAATTCTGGCTTTTCTTCATCTCCTGTGATATATCCTATCAAATCTTTGCTCATAAGGTGAGCTTCCATCCTCATAGACCAAGCAGGATAGTTCTCTCTATCCAGCTTCTCAATTTGGAGACTATCTCCCATCTTTACTTCACCTGTAGCTTCAAATCTTTAACCTTTACAGATAATGAATGTACCTTTACTTCGAATGTTGCTCCTTCTGATCCTTTTGATACTCTTTGTATGTCTTCCTTTAATCTTTCTTCACACTTTGACCTTTTGCACCTTCGAAATGTAAAGTTTTGTATTTCTGCAATAGTCGGAGTCTCCTTCACTTTAATTTTGACACAACCTGCTCTGATACCACTGATGGAGAGTGTTAATCTCCAAAAGAACAAATTAACCTTGAAGTTAGATCACCTCTATATCAAGGTTAACCTTAGACTCCACCAAACTTAGAGATCATTCACCAAATTATCAGAAATATTGAAAGTTCTGAAAAATTCAACTTCTCTGAAAAGTCTGCTGTAGATTAGTCACTCATTGACTAATCAATCCTGTAAAGTTTTTGATAAAACTTTGCACAACACTTTGCCTTAAGGTTGCGCAACTTTGCCAAGTTAAATCTCTCAAAAAGATTAAGTACACTCTGAGAAATGTGTGAAACACTTTACCTATGTCTGAAAGTGCTTCTCTGCAATGGCGACTTTGACACCTGCAACTTCTTAGCATTGGTTCTCCCAACTCTGAACCCGTTTGATCAAGATCTTCTAGCCATAGATGGCTTACCTTCCAACTTAAATTTTAAGCTCTCATTTGTGTAAAACTTTACACTGTGGACTGAGCACTGACCATTTCTTTGAAGATGAAATGTGCGCCAGATTTCTCGACTCTTATAACATTTTCACATATGAATGTTCCTAAGCAACATTCTCACAACCTGATTGAAATTAAACTCTCAAATTCTAGCCATAGATAGATTAGCTATGAACTTAGATACGTGCAGAAAGATTCTTCAAAAGATTAAGCACAGAAGGAGAATGAGAGAGAAGATCGACGCGCAGAATTCTACTCAATTTTCTTCTTCATTACTTTTCACACATATGGTTGATGATACATACAATGTTCATCACTTCTTCACCTATTCTTCTCTATCTGATCTATATCACTCTCTCTATTTATGAATACGTATCTGTAGATATATATACGAGTCTAACTCGTCATCCTTTTTCAAAATACATTGAACTATTTACAAGAGTAATATACAAAAGAAACATTTCTGATTCCATTTTCTTCCTCTGAAAGTAATCTTCATTCTTCCATATGTCTTCTCACTTTGATCTTCATAGAATCACTATTGATGATTGTTCTGCTCCAACAACATCCTGTTAGGGTTTGGCCGAGGCTTACCAGAGTGAACCAACCTTTGCAATGGAATGAAATCTATTGCGCCTGCCAGAAACTTAAGAGATATCAAGCCGCTGGAGGGGATGGGCTTCCCCCTAAATTATTTAAGATTCTCCTCCAGGATTAGGGTCTGAGGTCTGACTCTTCCTGTCCTAGTACACCTTTTGGCAAGGCCTTCATGAATCTGCTTGAAAATTTGTTGGAGAAAGGTCATGTTCCAGAGTCTGTGGCTACAACAGTTGTGGTCTCCATTCCTAAGAAGGGAGACTTAACCTGCGTTGACAATTACCAATGGATATCACTGATCTCCATTGCTCTTAAGATTCTGGTCTTTGTGCTAGTGAGGAGGCTTACCGAAGCTCTTGAGGCTTGCAATTTTTTCAATTGAGGACAGGTGGGATTTCATGCACGTCATGAGTGCATAGGGCAAGTCGTTTGCATGCAAGAAGTGGTACTTAAACGGGCCGCTCGTAAACTTCTTATGTATGCGGTGTACATTGACTTCAAGAAAGCTTACGACACAGTGCCGCATCAGGCCTTGTTCCTTAAGCTTGAGGTGGCCGGCCTAACGGGTAGAGTGCTGAAATTCTTTCATGCTCTGTACAAGTCTTCAAAAGTCTGGGTTCGTGTGGAGGGCCAACACTTTAGCGAACCCGTCCAGGTACTGCGAGGCGTACGCCAAGGGTGTCCGAGCTCCCCTATGCTTTTTAATATTTATATTAATGATATTTTGGATCAGGGGGGTGACAATTGGGGGCTTGATATACATGGTATTGGACGACTTAAAGGTCTTCTGTTTGCAGATGACCTCGTGTTATTTGCAGATAGCCCAACAGAGCTCCAAAAATCTTTAGATCATATCAGTGAGTGGGCGAGGTTGTGGGGCATGGAATTTGGGGTGGACAAGTGCATGGCCACCGTGTTCTTTGGAGGCGATGGAGAGTTGGCGGCGCTTGAGAATTTTGGCCTGCTTATTAGTGGCGTTAGAATCCCGGTAGGTGAGAGGTATACCTATTTAGGTGTGGAGGTTGATTCTAACTTCTCTATCGAAACGATCATAAAGAGTCGTGAAGAGAAGGGAAGGAAGTCTCTCTTTGCCTACTAGCACCTGCTTAGTAATAGATCTTTCCCTGCTTGGATGCGACTCGAGGTGCTTAAGAGTTTGGTATTCCCCGTGATTACATATGGGGCGAAATTGATGGAGGCCCATGGACAGAATCTGTTTGGTAAACTCAAGAGGTTGGTAGCTACGGGGATGCAGATGATCTGTGGCAAAGGGGCTCGGTCTACTTCGATTGCCAGTGTCATGATGCACAGGGAATTCCATATCCCCTCGTTGGCAGCCTATTTTGGCGGCATGAGAGGGTGGCTTTTTGGGAATTATCTAGATAGCCCAACTTGGCTCGGGGACATGCTACAGAAACCGATGGGATCTCGATTCCAGAAGTGGACGTGGATCTCTCGAACTTAGTGGTGGAAGGAAAGGTATGTACCGGAAGCTACCCTTAGTTCGCTCAGGTATCATGTTTGGGCGAAGTGCGAAGGTGCAAATCATTCTGTCGCATTGGGCCCCTATGTGGAATTTAATTTAACGGAATCATGGGGGTACCTGCATAGAAGTGCTTGTAGTCATCTGCTTAGTCCTACTGCGGAGCGCATGCTGATGCTTGCTAGGATAGGGGGGCTGTATTTGGCTGAGAGATTGGAAGGGAGAGGAAAAAGCAAGTGTCCCCTTTGCGTTGAGGTGGAGAGGTATGGCTCCCTATCACATGTGATGGTGGAGTGCAGAGTGGTGGGAGCTCTTAGGGGGAGGTGGTTGGATTCCCTTATCAATGGTTTGATTCAGCGGTTGGATTATGGCCCCGTGTTTCCCTTGGTCGTGACCCTGATCCTCCTTGGAGGGGAGGCTTGCGGAGTTCGCTTGACCCATTGGGTTAAGCCTAGTCTGCACTCTAGGGAGGGAGTAGCTAAGTTCGTCTTGGTTGCTTCCTTCCTGGGTGAGGCTATTCCCAAGTATATGAGAGCTCTATTTGATAATTGACAGATCCCATGTGGGGGAAAGGAAGTCATTCTCCCATCCGATCCCTCTTGGGTCTCGTTTGTTGGTGTGTAAGTTCAATTTGGCAGAGGGAAATGACGATTAATGGGCTGAATTTGTGAGAGCTCTGGTACTTCATGTTATGGGAATAGCTTCACCGGTCGCCAGTAATGAGATGGGAGACTCAAAACTGGTGTGCGAACTCCTCCTGTGAGCCGACACTCCTTGTGGGTATGGCGTTCCTTTGTCGGGAACATGTCGGGTAGGCAGTTTAGCTTAGTGAGGAATTCTTCCAAGTCCGCATACTCTAGTGTCGTGACCGGGGCATTTGGTATCTTACCGCATTGATCCTTCGGGGTTAGTTGACCACAATCTTTGGGTTGCAAGGTCACGTAAAAGTCTTCTTCGGAAGATGAAGCGGCGGATATAGTCTAACTTCTGAGCAGGTTAGCCTCCTTGGGCCCCCATCCTCGACTCAGAAAATCAAAAAAATCAACCTCTACTAATGATCAATAATGAAGCTCTCTATGAGACCACACACCACGGGTTTTTACAAGCCTTTTTATAAGAAGTTCTCTTCCAAGTTTGAATTTGAATTCAAAGTTGATTTCACCAAATTTGGAGTTATTCCATCAAATGAGATTCTTAGTCTTTGTTCTTCCTAACTCCACGAGAGGCTCTTGAAGGATTCTCTCAATGATTTAACTTTTACAAATGGTAAATGACCAAGTGTTACAAGCTATGGTTCATATGAATCATCACATTCTTCCACATATAATCCCCCAAGTTAAGCCAATGTGAAGGCTTGTATATTTGCACCAACATTTCTTCTTATCTCTCTCTTTAAGGCCTTGTCTAATCCTCTAACAAACCCCTTAGTTTTTTCAAAATCATCAAGCCCTTTGAGCTTCAAGATGATCTCTCTATAGTGGGATATGTACACTGATAATGGTGTGTGGTCCTATACCACTCATCCCAATTCCTATCTTCTTCATTTAATTCCTTCAAGGAAAGAGTTTCAAATTGATTCTAGCCTTTGGGGATGGAGTTTAACTTCATGAGACTCATCCTCCACTTATATGCTATTGGGCCAAGTGAAAGACTTGCTTCAAGCACATAACATTATGGAGAAATTTCACTCCAATATGCACAGTAGAAGTTACAAGACTTGTTCTTGAAACTATCCTATTAGATACATACTTACTAAACCAGATTGAGTTGCAACTCAAAGCTCCAATGACTTTGATATCCATACAACAAGCATTCTTAGCTTTCCACCAAGCTAAAGATAACACCATTTGGAGTTCATATGGTCATGCAACCAACTTTCTAAAGATAGACTACCTATCAACTCATGTTAAGCAAAAATTTGAGGCTAATAAGAAATGATCTCAATAAGTACTGAAGAATAATCTAACAGAGATATTTTAGATAGAAACATTTAAAATTTCCAAAAAGATATCATATGCATTAAATGGATATGTATATAGAGAGAAATGACCTTGACAAGGTGGCCATGTACATAAAGGTATGTGATTGGAATACTTATGTTCCTTTTAGCACACTATTTGGGGCCCCTCTAATATCCATTGGTGAGAGAATGACCAGCATATGATTCTATATTACTCCCTTTCATCTCTACAAGCTTTTCATTCAAAAGATTTCTATATATAGAGACATTTGCACGGCAATTTATGTCTCTTCACCTATCCTTGCATCTTCTCTCACCTCTTAACCTTTCACTTCTTTTCCTTTGTCCTTCCATCTCCTTGGGTGACTTTTTGTGCTCAAAATCACTCTATATGGATAAGGTTGCACCTTATTTTAGTATTACATCCCTCCAATCATAATTTGGACTTTACCCAAGCCATAGATAAATTTTCATCTTTGCTTCAACACTCTCCTTTAAGGTTATGAGTGTACTCTCTATATTTTCAAGGCCTAGCTTTATTTTGACTTTATGTGAAATACATAAATGATGAAGAGGAAAATTATGAGAGGTATGTGTGCAAGACACATAAATTGAGATCGCACAAGTTCCATAACTTTCAATAATCCCCCCAAGCTACAATTGGAAGTCCATGCTACTCTCCAAGTCTTGTTCTCTTTGCCTTTTGCTTCTATTTCCCTCATATCCAATTCTTTGATATGTTGGTGATCATCCTTCTTTGTTTCCAAGCTTCATTTGCTTCTTTCCAACTTCATTTTTTTTGCTTCCCTAGCTCTTTGCAATAGCTCTTCTTGAATCCCTACTATAAACCATGCTTCATACAAACTTATACACTTAAATGAGATCACCTTGATTGTATGTATATTTTTTGCTTGACTCTCTTCCTTGTTGTCCTAACTTTGCAAATCTCTCTCTTTGTATACCTTCACGGCTTCATGTCTTCTAGGCTTGCATGCTTTTTGTTGATCCTCCTTTATCTTTGGATCATCTTTGACTTTGTTTATGGTTGTAGTTTTTGCATCTTCATGTTCCTCAAACTTCGGTTCATGACCTAAGGTCCATTCTTCTTCATTTTGAAACCTTTGAAAAGTTTTGGCTGATCTTCTAACTTTGGGAATTCTTCCTTCATAGGTGGTTAAGCTGAAATTTGTTTTACTATCCACTTCACATGATGAGATTTGTTTCACCATCCTCTTCACATGAATTTCTTTACCTATGGCTTCTCTTTGCTTTCTTTTTTATGTCGTGATGGTTTTCATGCTTTCTTTTAACTTGACTTCGTGCCTTAATTTGTGCATCATGGCTATTCCTTGCCTTTTAAAGACTCCTTCCATAGAGGTGGCTCCTCCTAGTGCTTTGAAATCACCTTTTATGGTTGCTCTTACTCTTTATTTGAGCATGTATACTTCTCTTCCAAATCTGAATTTTTTTTTTGCTTCATTTTCTCTTCTTTGAACTCTTCTTGGATCTTCCAATCCTTGCAAGCTAACTCCCTGATCAATAATGAAATCTTTTATGAGTTCCTCTTGATGTGAAGCATTCATAGCTTCCATATCTTCCAAGCTTTCTTCATCACCTACAAGAGAAAACAAGAAATCCACAATAATTGAGAGTTCATCCACATGTTCTCTACATACTTCCTTGATATTCAAAATGGGAGACTTTTCCTTGATTTCCTCATTTTCTCTTTTGATTGTAGTCTTTCTTTCTTATAAGAATTTAATGTCAATGGCTCAAGTACTCCCTACATATTATCACATTAACATTGTGCTCTTCACACTGCCATAAATATCAACGATGTTGATTATTGCACCTAACAAGGCTTGCCATTCCTCTTGGGATGATATTACTTGCCTTTACATAGGTTTGCCATTCTCTTTGGTGGTCCTACTAGCCTCAATCTTTGACTAGACCTTCACTTATTCTTTGGTGCTTCTTGCACCTAACAAGGCTTCCCACTCCTCTTGAGATGGTCTTACTTGCCTTTACATAGGCTTGTCATTCCTCTTGGGATGGTTTACTTGACTTTACATAGGCATGCCATTCCTCTTGAGATGTTCTTACTTGCTTTTACACAGGCATTCCACTCTCTTTGGTGGTCTTACTATCCTCATCCTTTGATTAGATCTTCATTTGGTATTTTCTTGGAACTTACCACCACACAAATGTGGATTTTCTTCAATCCTTAGCTTTGCAAATGGACTTATTTACCTTCTTCAACTTCAACCAATTTTTCACACCTCTCTTTAGTGACCCTTCTAGCTTGTCACTTGCTTGTGCTCCTTGGACCTTGGGGAATTTCTTCAATTCATTGTTGAGTCTTCAACACTTTATGGCAGCCCTTCTTTATTGGTACGTTTGGCAAGCCCAGATGCTTGACCAAATGATGAGGACTTCTTCACATATTCATTTGAATCACATATGAAGAGCATATGAATACTTCTTGTAAAAGTCATGGACTTTCTCTCATTAGATAAATGTACATGGAAATGAGTTCAAGGAATCTTGTGATATTAGGAGCCAAGAACCATGAATATTTAGTGGTTGGAATCAAATCAATCAACACCTAAAGTATAGGAACACTTTTAGGTGGTAGAAAATTCAAAATTCAAATTCTTTCTATGTGTATAAATAGGAGTGACTTTTAGTAACGGGATATGACACAAAAGAGAGAGCCGTTGAGCCTCAATGTTGAGCATAAGTTAATCTCACATATGCATGATTAAGCCCACTACATCTCCTTTGTATCATACATTCATTAGCACATATAATCTCATTCATTACTCCATGATAATCTCTGCATATTGTTCTCTGCCACAACCTCTTCATTTCAGTGATATTGCTTGATCAAGTTCTCTATCTATACTTTATTATTTGACTTGTTTCAACTTAGTATAGGTAGATGATCAGTCTAGTTGCTACTATCAAATTTCACTTCATTTGGTTCATTGGATGTTGAGTTATCAATCAAACAACCTACCTATGTTTGCAAATTGTCTTCTTCCTGAAATGTTGAGATTACACCCCTAAGTTCTTAAACTTATTTCTCAGAGTATATTCAACTTAAATTAGTGAAATAACTTGGAATTGTTAGAGAAGTTTTTCAGTTAGATGTTTCTAAAAGGTCTTGGATCAATTGTTATCAAAGAGTGAGACTTGAACAGTTTCTGAGAGGTTCAAGCCCAAAAATAATAAGTTTCTTATAGTGTTTCTATATGAAAGTTATCTTTTTTGGTACAAACATTGGACATTGATGATCCAAAGTACACAGTGGGTCTAAATGCATATTTGGGAAGCCATAGGTGTCTACTAAGGTCCCTTAAAGTTACTCTGGCAGGTGTAGGGCAAGATTACTGCAACACCAGCTCATTTCTAGAGTGTATCCAACCATCTCCTCACGCTGGTAATAGAGCTACATCAAATCAACATGGGGATGGATTTCCTTCATCCATTGACAAATTGGATCGACGTAACTACTTAGCTTGGTCACTTAGAATGGAAGCATATCTTCAAGGAAGAAACCTCTATGATTACATTTCTAGAGATGAGATGATGCCAATCCTTAGAAGCAAAGGACAACCAACTCAAGAAGAACAAGAGAGACTAACCACATGGTGCTCAAAGGATGCCCTTGTCAGGTCTTACATTCTTAGCTCAATCTCTTATTTTTTACTTCCACACATTAGGAGTTGCAATACTTCACAAGAGACATGGAATGCTCTTGAAGCATTCTTCTCATCAAGCACTAGAGCTAGGAAGAACCAACTCTGGATGGAGTTTACCACATTCAAGAAGATTCCCAAGCAAAGTGTGACTAATTTTGTCACCAAAATGAAGGAATTAGCAAATCAACTTGAGAGAATTGGAGAATTCATGGAAGAAGAGTAGAGAGTGAGGCAATTAATCAATGGAATCAAAGCAGATGGCAAATGGGAAGCTTTCACCATAGCAATGGACTTATATATGGACATGCAAGTTATTGACTTCAACACCCTCATGGGACAATTGTTCACACATGAGGCAAAGCTTATGAAAAATGGAGACGACTCTAAAGGTAACCAATCCTCTGCCCAATACCTAGATGACAATAAGAATAAGGATAGCAAAGTCAAAGGTAAAAGATCTGATGATGAAGGTAGTACCTCCCAAGCAAACTTTGCAAGAAGAGGTACAAGTTCAAGTGGATTAGGCAGAGGAGGTAGAAAAGGCTGGGGGAGATTTCAAAACTCCTCTCCATGTTCCATATGTGGCCTAACTAATCATTCAACTTAGAATTGTTTTAGGAACCCTAGAAATCAAAGAGGAAGAGGCTTCAATAAAGGAGGCTATGGAAGTGCAAGAAAAAAATCAAATAACAAGTTCAATGGCTACAACAACAATAACTTCAACAATACAAATAATCAAGGAGGATATAGAGGAAGGAGAGATTACAACAATTACACTGAAGAGAAAGCTCAAGAGGACTCACTTCTCCTTATGAACATGACCATGAAGCAAGGTAAAGCAGATGAGCATGTATTGTATGTAGATTTTGGTTGATGTGGCTCTCCTCTTAGACTTAAGAGGATCCAAGAAATAGTCATGAGGTTCAAACACTCAATGGAAAAGATTGGAAATGCAAAGACTCTAGATGGAAACATGAATCTACTCAGCAAGGTATTGTATGTACCCACCATAAAAAAAATTCCCATAAGTGTTTGGCAAATTGTAGAGAAAGGTTTGCAGTTAAGCTTCACAAGGAATGGAGGTTTTGTTGAAGACCCACAACAAGGATTCAAAAGAATTGTAAAAGGAGAAAAGACAGGTAGACTCTTTACATTTGAATGCCAAGACACTAGAAATATAGCTCTGTTCAATTATGATATTAAAACCCTATCGGAATTAGATATGTGGCACAAAAGATTGGCTCATATAGGTGAAAGAAGTTTGAAGCAAATGTGTAGGAATCAGAGTGTGCTTGGCATACCAAACATCTCCAAGCAACTCATGATATATAAGTGTAGTGATTGTCAGCTTGGGAAATCACATAGACAACCCTTCATGAAAAAAGGATACATTCATGGTCACTTCTTGGAGCTAGTCCACACAAATGTTTGGGGACCTAGCAAGGAGCCATCAATTTCATGATCTAGGTACTATGTATCCTTTATTTATTATTGTAGCAGATGGACCATCCTATATTTCATAAATCATAAGGATGAAGTCTTCTCATGTTTCAAGAAGTATATTGCTCTTGTTGAAAATCAAATAGGTAAAACACTAAAGAGGCTAAGGTTGAATGGAGGGGGGGAATATTTCTCCCATGAATTTGATGCTTCTCTCCAAGAGAGGGGTATCAAGAGAGAGATCCCAATGAGGTACACTTCAGAGCAGAATGGAGTGGCAGAGAGAAGGAATAGGACAATAGTTGAAGCTACAAGGTCTATGCTTAAAGAGAAAAAAATTACCAAATTATTTATGGGTAGAGGTTGTATCTATAGCCACCTATCTTATCATTAGCATCAAAGGCATTGGATGGGATGACATCCTATGAAGCATGGAATGGAAGAAGACCTAGCCTTGATCATTGCAAGATATTTGGGTGCATAGCTTATGCACATATTCCATCACAAATCAGAGGTAAAATGCATCCTAACGTAGAGAAATGTGTGTTCATTGGATATGACTTAAATAAAAAAGGATACATGCTACATAATCCAAGCACTAAAGGTTTTATTGTTAGTACAAATGTTTTCTTTGATGAGAACTATCACTCTAGTACAATGGTGAGTACCAACATGAGGAGATCCACCTCATAATTGTGAATCGAGTAAGAGGTTAGGCTGATATGAAGATCAAGAGCAAGTGAAGTGCATGAAGGTGATGGTGAGAAATGTGATTGCGTACACACACATGCACACACACACACAAGGAAAGTGGCAATGGAGATCAATGGAAGGCAAGAAAAGAACTGATGCTCATGTTCATCATCAACTAACTACATTAGCTCTTCTAGTTACTAGCTCATAAGAGCAACAACAACCACAAAATGAGGTCTCTAGATCTATTTATAGTTTTTGCCTAGTTTTGGCCGATTTCACATCTAGTGACTAGCATAGTTAAAAAATAGGTTCTACATATAAATTGAGGTACATAACGGCTTCCAAAAATTATGAAAACTGGTATGAGATTTCTACTTAGAATCCTCAAGCTCAAGGACTCCTCCGCGTGCACAAAATGGAGTCATACGTGCAGTAATCAGATGTATGTACATATATTACATTGTTTTAGTGATAAAAATCACTGCTTGGAGTATGAAGTATTCCTATGTGCTTCCTCTACATCTGTGATGAGATCCTATGCTTGATCCTTTGCCTTGAACACTTCCCTCCTCCTCGCTTATGTTGTCCCAGACAGAACCTAATAGTGTGTGGGTAATGTAGTTATTGAGGAGGTCTGTCACTAGGGTATGTTTCATGATTTGGATTCCCTTGATAAGGTCTTGTTCTAGCTTCTCTCAATCGATGGGTTGGGGTCCGTCTAGAGGTGTCATCTGATAATGTTTGGAGTACACCACGTGTTTGCAAGCAAACAAATGAAGTAAATGAGTGGTCTGATCCAATGTTATCGTGTCCCACCCCTTAGGGAGTGAGGCATTCTCTACCACGGATCTAGGTGGACACCATGTTAGGGAGGGTGATCCGATGGAGGTTTTTGATTCCTCCCCTATGTAGCTGTCTGATTGGAGGGTTTCTAGGGGCCTTTCGAGCTTGTATGGAGCCTGTGAAAGTTCACACCCAATTGAAGGTTGAGCCTTATGCTGCCATATTTGTCTAGTTCTTGTCTGCTTACTCAATCTCACCTCCTGGATGGGTGGTATTTCTCGCTTCTATTCGATATGGCTAGTTAACCCATAGAATGTTGGATTGAGGCCATGCACAGTTGGAGGGTCCTTTGTTAAGTCCAATACTTTGGGGCAGTGACCTCTGAGTGGTGGCCCATGGCACTATCCTACAAGTTCCAAATGGAGCACACTTTTGCAAAGATTTAAGTTCATCGAGTAGTGGTATAACCATTCCTGGCCTAGGATCATGGGTTTTGTTAGGTCATCATCATGGCAAACAGAAAGTTTCACTATCATGATCACGTCCTCGATGGAGATTGGTAACTCAACCTCCCCTATGCAAGGGGTTTCTAATCCACCTAATCCTATGAGATAGTCTTCAATAGGATTCACTTCACATTCCTGTTTGAGACAAAGAGAGAGCCTAATTGCATTCATCATTGCACCAAAGTTGATTAAAGCCTTAAGTTGCTTACGGATGGGGTCATGACCTAGAGTGATGTTAAAAAATGTTCTCTTGTCAACAATACTAGGGGCATCCCTTCCTCTAATTTGACACATGGCTGTTGGATATCGTGGAGCATCCTCCGATTGAGGTTCTCTATCGAGTCCTTTCCTTCTTAGTCACATGCACCTAATGTGTTCTAATGCCTCTGCTTGGGCTTCAGCTCTGATTCGTCCCTCCTTTTCCTTTCCCTTCTTGGCAGTTAGCCATTTAAGCATGTCCTCTGTCAAGGGTTCTTGATAGATCTTAACTCTACATCCATTGATATAATTAGGCATTACCTCTCCTTCTAGAGTTGCTAGTTGAATAGCACCACTCTTCGATATCCTATTAATGATCATAGGTCAATATCCTTGTTTCTCTAACTTACGGGCATGTTGTTTCAAGGTGTAAACTAACACCGAATCTCCTACTCATAATCCCTTATCTTTGTTATGATCATCAAAGTAGGATTTTTGTCTCTTTTTAGCAGCATAAATTCCTGCTACTGCACGCATTCTCATCTCCACTAATCATTCTAAGTCAAGTATTTTCGAGGAAAGTTCATGACCCGTCCACTCATGCTCTTGAGCTATTTTGAGGGTGTGTATCAAAAGTCTAAAGGCAACATAGCATTTTGACCAAATACCATCTGGAATGGTGTCGCATTGAGCATTGTTTTATAGGCTACTTGATAAGCCCATAACGCATGGTGTAATTTTTTATCTCAATCCGAACGCTTATTATTCACAATCTTGGTTAGGATGTTGCATAAAATCTTATTAGTACTCTCAGCCTATCTGTTAGCTTGTAGATGATACAATGCATATTTCTTGTGTATTACAATGAAGTCTTGTAACAAATATTCCACAACCTCATTTAGGAAGTGAGTACCCCTATCACTTACAAGTTCTATAGGAAGTCCATATCTTGTGAAGACATTCTCGAACAAGAATTTTGTAGAGGTGTGTGCGTCATTTTTCTTTGTGGCCTTGGCCTCTACCCATCTAGTAAGATAGTCAGTAGCAACTATGATATACTCGGCATGGAAATTCTTTGCAGGGGGGTGAATAGGTCCAACAAAATATATTCCCCATTTTGAAAATGCATGCCCTCCCATGGTTCGTAGGGGCATCTCGTCCCTGCGTATAGGATACTGAGTCCTATGACATACATCACTCTCTTCCACTTCCTATCCTTGACATCCATCTTCTCCGAACCATAGCTTGATGATCTGACATTTGATTTGAGGAATCTTTGTCATATTACAAAGATGTATTCCTAAGCTTTGTTTAGCAATAGATGATGATTGATTTGGAGAAGATTTGGCCAACCAAAGTCCCTCTAAATCACTTTAGCAAAAACTAGGTGGCCACTCTCGGGCTTAGTTTTTCATCATTTGCCATCCGAATCAACAGTTTTCACTTTGAAGTAGCTTCATATCTTTAAAGTGTAGGTATTAGACTACCTATTTTAGACTGGCGAGGACTAGCAAAACTCAAAAGTGCTTTACTTTGACTCAGGTTGCTCATTTGGGGCTATTTTTATATGTTAATTGTGTCATTCTTGTTGGTTTTTGGTGACTAAAACCTCCTCGGGCCAACCGAGCATTTCAAATTTTCATTTATGCATGGAGAGGATTGAAAATCAATGCCTTCACACTTCAAAGATCATTTGGATTTCACTTTCGTAGCTTCATTTTGTACGAGGGAAGTGCCCTAGTGTCATATTTCTCTTCTTCTTGCAACTTTAAATTTACTTCCATTCTTTTCACATACTCTAATTAGTAAATGGGGGAGTGTAACATGGATTCCAAGGGAAAATAAATTGTAGAACACACTTCACCACCTAAAGAACAACTAGAGGACCCTCACCATAGGCTGGAAGAAGTAGAGCTTGAGCAAGAAGTTGAGAAAAATTTAGAAGGGAAGGAGCCTCAACAAGAAGAGTACACTTATGAGGAACTTCTCAATGAGTTTGTTACTCATGAAAAATCCACAAAATTGAAAGAACGGACCCTTCGGCTAGAGAGAGACATAGGTAGCATGATGTCTCTCATTGAACAACTTATGTCTCAAATGATCTCACTTTAGACACATATCACCTCTTTCCTAGCTAGGAAAGAAAGAGAAACTCCTACTCTTCTTGTAGAGATGACTATAAAAGATCTTTCTTTTCCTAATAAGCACAAAGGAGAGAGCTATAGGGAAGCTCCCCTCCTGAAAGACCCGAAGCCACCTACCTTTATGGGGGATGACTGAGATAGAAACAAGGATGCAATCTACACTTTTCTGCAAAAGTGGAATGATTTGCATCAACTAAAGGGCACCCCACTTGAGTATCATGTGCTAGAGGTGAGTCTCTCGCTTGGCTTGTGTGATTATAAGTGGTGGATGAGTCTCAAGGAGGCTAACTCTATCCCTACGGATTGGGCTCCGTTTGAAACTCTTTTCCGAAAAGAGTTTCTTCCTGAGAATGAGGAAGAAAGGAATCGGGATGACTGGGCTAGGATCACTTAGAGAGGTAGGCCATTGACAATCTACATATCCCACTATAGGGAGATTATTTTGAAACTTAAGGGATTAGATGACTTCCAAAAGATAAGAGGGTTTGTTAGGGGCTTAGATAAAGCCATCTAGAGAGAGGTAAGAAGAAATGCGCCAAAGATGTTTGAGGAGGTGATCAAGTATGCCCAGATTTATGAGGACCATAATCCTCCTCAATATACTCCTATGGAGACGGATCAACCCCTCAAGCCTCTTAGTACGACTAAGTTCAAGAAGAAAGTGCCATTAGGGAAAAACAAAATCTTCATCAAGAAACAGACAGCACAATGGCGTAGGTTACCTACAGAGCAGTTTGAGAGGGCCAAGAGAGAGAACATGTGCTTTAGGCATTTGTCTCCTAGCCATTCACAATGGAACTATCCACTCAAGAAGGGGGATGAAAAGAAGAAAGGACCAGAGAGTAGTACGGCCCCTAATAAGGGCGAAAAGGTAGTCCACCTAGTGCAGGCACTTCCGATTCATGGAAGCTCTAGCTGCAAGGGAGTGGAAGTGATGCACGAGGATATAAAGCACACATGTTGTTTGACTCAATCATTGTGGTCACCCTAGTTTGGACAACATGACTTGGTTAAACTTCATGGTAGTGTATACGGGACTAGGGTGCGATTCATGATAGATAACTCAACCACTCATATGTGAAGAGAGAGATGTACCCAGTGCAGCTCTCATCTCATCTTTAGAGTTGTATAGTCTTTGTCATCTTGAGCATACACAAGAGATCTTTTTATTGTATAGTCACAATTTTGAGCATTGTACAAACATCTCATCTTATGTATATTTTCATGCTAGAAATGTAAATATGGATAGGACTTTTTACTTTTCTTTTTTTCAAGAGTGTGTTGTTAAAAGTTTTAAAGATCTTATGTTTGAATATAGAAATGTTCTTCCCACTGACTTACATAGAGGGCTACCACCTGAGAGAGGGGATATTGGCCATGCTATTCAGGTAGTTACTAACACAAACCTTATTTGTCAGCCACCTTATAGGCTTAGTGTTTCTCAGCATGAGGAGGTTGAGAGGCAATTATAGGATTTAGATAAGCGCTTCATTAGACCTAGTAACTCACCAATGCTCCTAGTTAAGAAAAAGGATAGCTCTATGAGATTATGTATAGATTATAGAGCACTAAACAAGGTAACCATCAAAAATAGGTTTCGGTTGCCTAGGTTGGAAGACCTATTTGATCAATTACATCAAGCTAGGTATTTTATCAATCTTGGCCTTAGATCAAGATGTCATCAGATTAGGATTAGAAAAGAGAATATCCCTAAAACTGCATTTAGAACTGGATATGGGCACTATGAGTTTTTGGTGATGCTTTTTGGTCTCACCAATGCTCCTGCTACTTTCATGAAGCTGGTGAATAGTGTATTACTGCCTTATCTAGGGCTTTTTGTAGTAGATTTCCTGGATGACATTCTGATCTATAGTGCATCAAAACAGGAGCACTTGGAACACTTAAGAAAAGTATTCCAAGTGTTAAGGGAAAATTCACTCTTTGCTAAGGAGTCAAAGTGTGAATGTTTCAAAACAGAGGTTAGATACCTTG
>CM035433.1:25374220-25389220 GCA_020310875.1 Ceratopteris richardii
AGATCTTCATGTGTGTCCATACTTGCTTCTTCCCGCATCCTGTCAACACTCTCCCCCCCCTAGGGTCTGTCGCCTCTGACAGACCTCTTTTCCGCCGTTTGATCAATGTATTGTTGCAGGAGGTCGGTTGCCAATTCTTGTTCTTTGATTTTTAAACCTCTGATTAGATCTCGTTGCAAAGCCTCCCAATCCACTGTACCAGGCATGTCAGGTTGTGGCATCGTGTAAAGCTCAGAATGCATCGTTTGTTCGCATGCAAAGAGATGGAGTAGATGCGTAGGCCGTGGCGCAAATACCTCTGAATGTGCTTCCCAAAACCCCGTGGTGAACATATCGTCAAATGTTTGCTTGTAGCAGGCAGGGAGATATCTTATGCGTGCATGCCATGCGTAAGCCACTCGTATGCTCGGGGTTGTGCTCATATCATATAGCAGGTCGTAATTACCATTAATAAACCCGGGAATAGGAGGTTGAATACGGCATACATTGCGAAAAGTTTTGAGTACGACCTGCATCATGTCGAAGATCTTGAGCATCATCTGGGCAGCGACATCTGGCATAGGGTGGAGGCGTGGTATCCAATGTCTGATGGTTGCAATCATGTATGACACTGTAGGAGTACCGGTTGGGGGGGCGATAGCGGGGTAATTGAGCCATTCCTTGCAGTTTGCGTTATTCTGAACCTTGATGGCAAAAGCTTTCCATGATCGGCGTCTTTGCACTGGCCCAAAACACGGATTGTACCTCAAATGCATGGGGGCATGATCCCATGTTCGAAGCATTTCTGGGTAAGTTTCGAGTAACTTTTGCCTCCACGTTGGTTGGAATATGACCCCTTTTCGTGCCGCTTCTGGTATGTCTTCTGGTTCGAACTGTGTGGCAAATGTGGGGCACTTGTTGGTGACCCGTTTGATTTCTGCATTGTAGTCAGCTAACAGTACAAAATAGGGCTTGTATTGCAGTTCTGAACTAGTGATAAGGCGTCTAGGGGCGATGTGTCTGAAGTATTCTGAGTGAAGGATGGTGTCCTCAATGGCCTTCATTGCCAGCATCTGAGTGGATATCCGCTCCTGATGAGTTTGCCCCATCTCCTCTACTTGTTTCATCCATGCTGATGGGGGTTCCTCATAGGTATCTTGGCCTTCTTCTGTTACGCGTCCTCCTGGGAATGGTTGAGGCTCGTAGGCGTCGACTAATGCTTCCTCCACTGGGATGGTAACTGCTTCTTCTTCTGACGGTTGCTCTGGTGGGGAAGGGGGTCGTTCGTACTGCATCAACTTCAGTTTTAATTCTGCGATCTGCTGCCGTAACTCCAGCACGTCGTTGGGCGTTGAAGGTTCAGGTTCGGTTGAAGTAGCAGCGTCTGTCATTTCTTTATGCTCTTGTCGGTGTGGTGTAGACTCTTGGGGTCTCTGCAAGTCCTTTAGCTGGTCGGCAAGCTGATCATGTGCTTCTAACAGATTGGCATACGTTTCCAATATTTGTTGTATGCTCTCTGATGGGACCGCTTGAAATTTGACCGGGTCTATGGGTGCTCCCGGGGTGTTCTCCATGGCCGCCTCGAGATTCTCTTGGTTTTGTTGTTGAAGCCGTCTGTTCTCTTCTTGAGCTGCCGCTAGATGTCGTCGTAGCAAAGCCATATTTCGTTGAAGCCTTGCGTTGCGGCCCATCTGATCTCGCAGCTGTTCCTCCATGGCTTTGCGCTCTTCCATATGTCTCTCCTCGAGTTGCGCATTTGTCTGTTCGAGGGCGGATATCTTGCGTTGTGACTCCGTATGAATGAACTCCAAAGCAGTGACACGCTCTTGGAGTGTTGCTGAGAGGGTGCAAAGCCCTTTGTTATTTTCTTCCAATAATGTATATTCTTGCTTGAGCTGAGTGGCAGCTTCAAGCATCGTGTCGAGTGCAAGACTAAATGAGGTGGAAGATGCAGGGGGTTGGGAAGTGGGAATGGGGAAAGTGGATGTTGTGCCTACTGTGTGTGGAAGTGGTGATGTGAGTGTAATAACCTGTGATGGTGTTGTGAGAACAGTGGTGGTGGGTGATCCAGCGGATGGTGAGATGTCCATGGGATCGGACATTAGTGAGTGTGATTCGTGAAATGTGAACACCGGGATGGTGGGTGGTGTGATAGTGGTGGCTGTGAATGTGGGGAAGTGACTTTGGGGAAGGGACTTTTTCTTATGTTCCTCAACCTGTCGAAGAATGTTTACAAATTGGGTCCACAAGGAGGGTTGGGTGAATAGTGTGGTGCCCGAGGCAGTTACAAGAGATGGAGTAGGTATAGTTTGGGAGGGAGGAAATGGAAGGGTGGAGGGTAAGGGAAGGGAAAGAGTCTGACTAGTGACAGATGGTTGTCCAAAGGCATGGAGGAAGGAAGGGTGACCTAGTTGGGGTTCAAAAATCTGAGTGACAGAAATGGATGAGGGTGAAGGAAGGAGAGTAGAAACGGGGGTGTGTACAATGGTCTCACTATAGGAGGAGAATGGTTGTGTAGAAAAATAAGTGGAGAGAGGCTCTGAGGGTGGGATAGGGGATGATGGGGGGGATGGTGCATGCGTAATTTCCTCCGGTTCATTATTGGGCCTAGGGCTAATCATGTGAACATCTTCTGATGTGGACGTAGCTAGCGCGGTAGATACTTCCATCTGAATCATCTTTCCTTGTCGCGGCCGCGTATCAATTCTTCTTTGATCATAAGCAGGGTTCTCTTGACAGACCAAGGTTCTCAATGCTTCACTGATGCCACAGGTGTCCGCCAAAAGATTTAGCGATTCTACAAATTGGGGGTCGATATGCTCTGACTGTAACATCTGGTTTACTAGGGCCCTATTTGCTTCTTCTGACATTTTATGGCGGCTTTGTACCTGCTTGATTGTCTGGTATAATCGTTTGAGCTGTGCCGTATATGCAGGGGCTTCGTCTTCACTCTCTTCTGGGTTATTCCTTGGTGCCTGCTCTTGAGCTTGTGTGTTTGGACTTGGAGGAGGTTGTGTCACTCCTAGCTCCTGTACGCTGCTTGTCTCACCTCGTGCATGTTCTCTTTGGGTTGATGTCCCCGAATCGATATTGTCAGGGCAACCTTCACTGTCTGATAGATGAGCCGTCTGCAGAAATGTTTCAAAATCAAAATTTGGGTCTTCGGTGAAAGTGGCCATCGCTGCGAATTCTGCCTCGGTAGGTAGCGGAGGGGCAGAGGGAGTGGGCTGTACCACCTCTCTTGGTTGAGACTCCTGGAGATGGATTATGATTGGTGCCACCGGGGCTTCCGCTCTAGTGGAGACTTCGGTAGTGGTTGCTGGAGGGATCAAGACTTGTGAAAGGGATCCACGCATTCTTTTTGCAGGCTGACTCCCTGACTTTCGCCCCTTAAACAACTCCAGATGTACATACTTTAGGGCTCGCGCAACTGGTACATCGTACGCCAGACATCTGTAGATGATTCTAGTCAACGCACAGCAACCATGTAGAGTGGGTTTCCTCACCCCCCGCTTGCCTGCCTCATATACCTGATCTAAGATCCATACTGGCATCTTAATGGGCAAGCTGCCGGTCTCTGCTAAATACAGTCCGTACCATATCTTCTTGTGAGGCTGAGTGAAACGGTCTTGAGCTGGAAATGCGAAGTGCTGGAGGCACATCCGCAGGGGTATGGCGATGTTGGGGGTGAGGGCGCACATGTCTTTGAGCTTCTTGACTCTATTGCTTTTCATTGATTCTGGTATCAGGGGGTCGCGATCTGAAGGCACATGAGTGCCATACATTTGAAGGGCTTCCCTGATTAATGTTACATTTAGTTCAAACTTCCTCATCTCCTCCAGATTAGATAAGGAGGGCACCCAGAATGTGCCTGAGTGATCTTTATCCCCGGTAGGTTTCATCGTGGCAATCAAGTAGTAACACCTGAGGAAGTCAGGTTTTGGTAGAGCTGCACTGAAGTAAGTTTGCAGTCCTGCCTTTCGCCAGATCTCTTGAAGGGGAGCTGCATTTTGTAAGGCCTCAAATTCTCTTGAAAAGAATTGGAAGGTCCACCAAACCCCTCCACACTCCATCTTGGACTCCCAGATGTGGTCCGCGTCTCCCAAATCCCCTGGCATTTCATTGAACCAATGGGAGTGCCCTTTTACTCTTTCAGTTAGCCCACTGGGTGGATCTGGAATAGGGATCCTTCGCACATTCAAGAATTCTTCCGGCCTAGCCGTTGGTGGAGCTTCCACTGGCATGGCATCCCAGTTGATAGGGGCACCAGATCCTGCCTGAGAGCTTGTGCCTGCCGCGGTTGCCATGAGAGTAGGTCGCTTATCTGCTGGAAGACGAAAGGCACATTAGTGTTGCATAGGAAACAAGATGTAATGATGTTCCCTTCACAATACTAACATGACAATCCCGGAGGTCAGTGGTTAGTGGTGAGGTGTTTATGATATGTGTGAGTGGTGATTAATGGTCAGTGTCATCCTAGATGCATACTTTGGTTCTGCAATGGACTCGAGATGCTTTTGTGTTAGTGTGGACGGATTTACAGAATAAGGTCAGGGGTTTAGTACACAGTTTAACTCTCCACACTTTGATACAGGAGTCGTAGCTCTTAGAGCTAAGGACAGGTGAAGATTTTAGTATGAGTGTGTGCTGTGGTTGGGACCTTGTGGGTACCCATTTCCAGACATTCCTGGGGTTGATGGGAGTGTGGACAGTGAGAGGTGTAGGTATCTTGTCACTTCCTGAGTTGTTGGCCAAGAGTGCTTGTGAGAGCTGCTTCATCCTTGTGCCTGTGGTTGAAGTAATTTGGGCTTGTAAGCTAGCCTTGGGCACCCATATCTGTCTAGCATTAGGGATGGCCTTCATTGACCGCTTAGGAACCCAAATAGAGATGGTGTGCCTAGGGGTTATCCTAGGGGGCTTCTTAGTTTTGTTCCTTGATTGTGAGGCTCGTTTCTTGTCTCCTTGAGAATCTGCGATTGGAGCTGTAGGTCTCCCATCCTTGCGTATCCAGACCTGCTTCACGCCACGAGATGCTCCATGATGCGCGGGTTGGCGCTCCTTCCTCTTGATCAGCGGTCTCCCTCGTATAGAGTGATGTTCGGTCCGTTCGTTTAGAATCTTCTTTGGATCAATTAGGAACTCCTTCTTGGCTCCTGAACCTTCAGTAAGATTGACATTCCTCTGCACCATAGAAGTTTGGACAAGCACATCGTGGTTATCTTCGTGTGGATTCCTGGAGGGACCAGGAGTTGTTGCCTGTTCTATTGGTTTGAGTGCTTGATTTTCTAATTCAATCGTGAGATGACTTTGGCCTACCCAAGCCTGAAGAAGTCCACTTCTTAGGTTCAGGTTGACTGCGTGATCATAGATCCAGTCTTGGCCCAATATAAGCGGTTCGGTCAGATCCTCGTCTTCGCACACTAGCACTTTTACTGGCATGAGGACCTCTTGTATGTAGAGGGGAAGATCCACCTCTCCCATACAAGGGGTTTCAACACCTCCTAATCCTATCAGATATGCTTCTATGGGTTTTACCTCCAACTGCAGCTGCTGGCAGTAAGAAAGCCGAACTGCACTTGTGGCTGCTCCTGAATCAATTAAAGCCCTCACGCTTGTTGTGCTGTCCTTTTGTCCTATTTCTAGGGTCAGAAAAGGTCGTCGGTCTACTATCTTATGGGTGCGTCCACCTGAAACCTCACACATGGCCATGTGATAGTCTGGAGACTCTTCAGTGTCAGTCATAGGCTGGTCCCTTCCTTGTCTTCTCAACTTCATTCGTTTGATACGTTCTAAGGCCTCTGCCTGTGCTTCCTCTCGAATTCGTTTTTCCTCCTCTTTACGTTGCTTAGCAATATTGAGTCGGCTTAGCATCTCCTCCGTGAGGGGTTCCTGATACAGCTTGACTCTGCATCCGCTAATATAGTTTGGGAGGACATCCCCCTCTAAAGTGGCTAGTTGTACTGCTCCACTCGTGGAGATCCTATTAATGATCATAGGTCCGTAGCCTCTCTTCTCTAGCTTTCTTGCGTGTTGTTTCAATGTGTAGACTAGCACTAGATCTCCTGCTTTCAAGCCCTTATCCTTCACATGGGCATCAAAGTATGCCTTTTGCCATTTCTTTGCAGCATAGATACCTGCTGCTGCTCGTAGCCTCGTCTCACCTAAGCGCTCTAGATCAAAGATCCTCGAGGACAACTCGTGTCCATTCCACTCATGCTCTTGTGCTACTCTTAAAGCTGGAATTAGGAAATCTAAGGGTAGCACCGCATTTTGTCCGAAGACCATCTGAAATGGGGTGGCATTGAGTACCGTTTTGTAAGCAACTCGGTATGCCCAAACAGCATGGTGAAGTTGTTTGTCCCAATCAGAGCGTTTATTATTGACCAGTTTCGTCAATACGTTACACAGGATCTTATTCGTGCTCTCGGCTAGTCCGTTAGCTTGCGGGTGATAGGGTGCAGACTTCTTATGTACCACCATGAATTCTTGAAGGAGATTTTCAATGACCTCATTCAAGAAGTGCGTACCTCTATCACTAACCAACTCTATTGGTAACCCATATCTAGTGAACACATTTTCGAATAAGAATTTAGCCGTCGTTTGAGCATCATTCTTTGTCGTGGCTTTTACTTCCACCCACTTTGTAAGGTAATCTGTGGCTACAATAATATACTCTGCATGGGAGTTTCTAGCTGGGGGGTTGATGGGACCTACAAAGTCTATACCCCACTTTGAAAATGCACGTCCTCCCATCATTGGCCTCAAGGGCATTTCATCTTTTCTTGTCGGATATTGGGCACGTTGGCATGTGTCGCAACTCTTCACATAAGTATGTGCATCCATATGAAGAGTGGGCCACCACAGTCCTGAGAATAGAATGGTCTTAATTACTCTGTCAGGCCCAAAGTGTCCACCTGCAACACCGCTGTGTGCCGTTTCTAAGACTTTCAGGTAGTCTGATTCATGTACGCACAGTCTTAGGTAACCATCCTTGCCTCTTCTGTATAGGTTATCCCCTACTAAGGCATAGTCTTGAGCCTCTTGCTCCATGCTCCGTCTTCTTGCAAGACTAGCCTGATTGGGTAATGTTCCCGATCTCATGAACTCGACCAGCGGAGCACTCCAATCTGGGATTAATGTCATGTGATAAAGAGTGGCATGCTCCACTGGGGGTCTCTCCTGGCACCCTGGACAGCTCTGGATCCACTCTTGTATTTCTTTGTCCATGCTAGGCCAATATACTCCTAAGCGTTTTAGATTCTGCATGGTTCGTTGTTTAGAGTAGTGATTCCCTAGCAGCCCCTCATGGGCTTGTTGCAGCCAACTAGCATGTTCATCATCCTCGACACAACAAGCTAATACGCCCTCGTTATCTTGCTTGTACATACTTCCGGCTAATATTTGATACTTTAGCGATTTTACAATTTCCTCTTTGCTTGTCTTAACATTTTTATTTGCAGGCCCGAAGGTTAGGACTGGTACCAACTTATTTGCCCATTTAAGAACAACTTCTAAATTGAACAGATAAGCATCGGGCAATTCGTCAGACACTCCTTGCGGTGGCTCTCCTGAAGTGATGCGAGAAAGATGTTCTGCCCTAAGATGGGTTCTACCTTTCCTGACAACAACTTCAAAGTCGTATTCCATTAGTAAGAGGAACCATCTTACTAAGCGACCTGTATTGCAAGGTTTATTGACCAAATATAGTAGCGCTTGATGATCAGTGAAAAACTTGAACTTATTGGCCAATAGATAGTGTCTAAACTTTTTCACAGCATATATCATGCCCAAGCCTTCTCTCTCCGTTGTGGTGTAATTTCGTTCAGCTGCATTTAATTGCCTACTAGCATATGCTATCGGCAAATCTAGATTTCCTTCACCTGTGGGTTGTGCTAGCACACATCCTATTGCATGATTGGAGGCATCTACATGGACATGAAAGGGTTTGCTCCAATCCGGAGTAGTCAGTATTGGTGCTGTGCACAAACGTCTCTTCAGCTCATTGAAGGAAGTCTCGCATTCCTCATTCCATTCAAAATTCGTTAACAGCCCATAAAGAGGTTTAGCTATGATGGCATACATGTGGATAAATCTACGGTAATATCCACAATGGCCCATAAATGCTTGTACCTCTTTCACATTTCTAGGTCTGGCCAATTCTGCTATTGCTCTTACCTTGTCTTCGTCTGTTGATATTCCATTCTTCGAAACAATGTGACCTAAGATCTTACCTTGGCGTACCATAAACACACACTTCTCTGGATTCAGACACACTCGATAATCTCTACACTTGTTGAAGATTTGCCTGAGTTCAGGGATGTGGTAACTTCTCTCTTGGGAATGAGCGCACAAATCATCCACATATACTTCTAAGCTCTTTCGCAAGAACTCTTTGAAGACATGACACATGAGTCTTTGGAATGTTGCAGGTGCATTGGTGAGCCCAAATGGCATCACTCGGAATGCAAAGATCCCCCATTCTGTGGCAAAGGCCGTTTTGTGTTGATCTTCGGGGGCAATGGCTACTTGGTTGTAACCTGAAAATCCATCAAGGAAACTGTAAACTTCCTTGCCTGCAACACGCTCCAAAAGATGTTCGGTGATGGGAAGTGGATAACTGTCTCTAATCGTAGCGGCGTTAACTTTTTTAAGGTTAATGCACACTCGCAATTTCCCATTCTTCTTGGGCACCACTACAATAGGGGACACCCATTCAGTGTGCTCAATCTCATAGATGAATCCGGCTTCAATCAGCCTGTCAATTTCCTCCTTTATTTTGGCCGCATAATTGTCATTATATGTGTAGGGTTTTTGTTTGGTGGGCTTAGCTTCAGCGGTCATCGGAATCGTATGAGAGCAGATCTCTGGATCTACTCCTTTCAAGTCTCTATAATGCCATGCAAACACATCCCTATATTCCCTTAATAGAGCTACAAGCTCTGCTTCTTCTTCTGCACTTAGGTCGTCTCCTATGTACGTACATCGCTCTTCGTTCCCTTCAATGGTCACCACAATTTTTTTGGTCTTTTCTTTATTGTCATATGCTTCTCCTATAATGGCCTCTCTCTTAGGCATTCGTACCAAAATTTTCCGGTCTTCCACTTCATATTTCTTGAAATTCTCTGGTACTTCAAACAATGATTCTTCCTCTTCTTGTCTCACTACTTTCCTTTTCTTTTTCTTTTGACCTCCTTCACTTCCTTCCTTTGGACTTATTGTTTTAATGCTCGCAAGGGGTTCTTCTTCCTTTTGGGTTAACACCCCTAGGTCTTCTAAGTAGTGTTCCTCTGAGTCAAAGTAGGTATCCATCACAATGGATTCTAGATCATCGTCACTCTCTTCTTCTTCTATGGACTCGCTAGGATCACACTCTTCCAACAAGGGCTGACACATGAACACTGAAATATCATAACCCTCCTCATCACAATGAGGTGTCCATTGTTCTTCATTGACTGCAATGTCCATGGTAGCTAAGATTTCTGCCCAACCATGAGGCTCAAATTCCTCATCTGGAAATATCATCGGTGCATAGGCTGGGTCTTTTATTGGTCTATCTCCTGGGGAAGTTCCTTCTTCTCTCGCTTTCCGGCGCTTTTCCTCTTCCTCCGCGACCTTGCACATCCACAAGTGAGTATCTTCATGCAGCCAGGATGGTTCAGGTGAACTCCCCGAATGCACGGAGATAGAATCTTCCCTTGCTTTGTGGATAGGATTCCACTGTAGGGGTGGTACATCTCTGAAGGTGTGATCCTTCAGATTGACCTTGGTGGTGACCCCTAAGTGCTGTAAGTACAAGGAATTGGTTCCCCAATCCTGTACTATTTGCAATTGTCGTAGGAAAGGTCTTCCTAGGATCATCTCGTAAACATTATTCTTCTCAAAATCACATATAGCGAACGTATGTGCAAACTCCACACCACAAGTGGTTAGAGTTATCCCTTCAAGCAATCCGAGAGGTCTTTCAAAATGACCATCTGCCATTTGAAGTTTCATTCTCGTTGGTCTTAAGGTGGGTTTGCCCCATCGTTTCCACAAGGAGGTAGTTGCGATAGCAACTCCCGCACCCGAATCCACAATTGCTTTGGTTGTGTAACCTTGATAGGTGATCGGAAGATAAGTGTTACCTTCTTCACCTTCGCTCATGTCTCCTATCTTGTCGAGAGGTATCTCGGGAACTTTCTGCTTAGAGCCTACTTTTGATACATTGGATTCAAGTTCTGGAACCTGATCCTTCACATGATTCCAGAGCTCCGGTTTTGCCTTGAGCAGCTCCTCTACAGTGAGGTGACATTGAACCTTAGTGTTTTTCACGACATCAGTGTTCTTGGGAATCACTGAGTCTTCATTTCTTACCAATATAGTGGGCGCTCTGATCTGGAGAGATTCAGATTCCCATGGGCCTGTGAAATGAGGCAACTCTTGTAAAGAATTAGATTCAAAATCTAATCTCTCATCCTCTTGTTGCTCTGCTTGATCCCCATAGATAGAGGGAATGTCTTGGGGAAATTGATCATGAAGGTCATCAATCTCAGAAATAGGAGGGGAATCACCCTTCTCCTTGGCCCATTTCTCTTCTTGTATTTCCCGCAAGAACTCTGGAGAGTACTGTTGTATTGAAGGAGGTATTCCAGCATCCGTAGAATTAGGAACATAAGCTACCATTTGTGGTGAGCGTCCTCTTTCAACAACTGGTTGAGCCTGTGGAGGTAAAGAAACTTGTGATTTGTTTACCAACTGCTCTAATCTTTCTAGTAAGCCTTGGAAATGCAACTCTGGCTTGCCAGAGTTTGTCTGATTGAACTTTTGGCTAGTCTCAAGTATAGCTTGAGCTTGTTCTACCATTTTCATGCACATCTTCATTCGTTCAATCTCTAAGTCGGCTCTAGGGTAACTCCTGTCTAGGTTTGCAGCTGTTGGCCCTTCTTGAAGTCGAGCCTGGTAGGCCTTGAACATCATGTCCAAGCCTTCAGGAGTGGGGTCTGCTAATACTGATCCTACTCGGGGTGGTGGGTGGGTTACGTGGGGTGTATTAGAGGGTGGAGGAATGGAGGGTGATGGGGGAGGTAGTGGTGGAAGTGTGTGGGAGTGCGGTTGAGATGTGATCTCTGTGATTTTTGCCTTGGTTTCTCTCAAGCTTTCTTCAAGTTCGTTTATCTTTTTTGCCCATTGCCTCTTCATCCTTTCACGACTCTCCTTCCAGGCTCTCGTCCTCTTTTTGGTTATGCTCTCTGTTTCACTCACCTCGGGGCTCTGTTCGGGACCAACACCTTGGTGTTGTTGAAGTGCCTGGGCTCTTGTGATCACCTGCACAGGTGCAGTGGAAGTCACGCTTCCTATGGAGTCTACAACTAATCCCACAACATTGATAGGAGTGATCTTAGGCATGTTACTGGGGTTTTTTGGGCAATCTCGTAGGAGATGCTCTTTCCCGCAGTCTTGACAAAAGCCCTGAATGGTTACTGGCTGAGGCTGTGTAGGGGCAGGCAGTGGACAATCACGTATAAGGTGATCTCCCTGACATCTGAAGCATGGCCCTCTAGGAAATGGAGGTCGTACCTGCCTAGGTTGAGGTCTAGAGTTGGGGTTTGTGTACATGACATTAGAATACTCCGGTTCCCCACTATTTTCACTTGGGTCCTCATAGTAGTATGACTCGTTATGCTCGGGTGACTGCATGTAGTAAGCCTGTGGGCTATCAATATATGTGGAGTCAAAACTATGGTCACTTGGATCACTGTCTGATAGCAATGGGGTGACTGGAACTATGGCTCTATTCGGATTTTCTTCAGTAGAGGCATATTTTACTGGGATCACATTGGTTGGAGCAGGGGGTTGCTGCACTAGGACTGGTTGAGGTCTCTGCTGCCCTTGATAAGGTGGCTGATAAGTTTGTTGTGGTCTGTTGTATTGTGGTGATGGGTACTGATTCTGGTACCTACCATGTTGCGGATATGGCTGAGGATAATTTTGCCTAACAGTTTGTTTGTTATATGGGCAGTCTTGTGCCGTGTGATTGGTATACCTGCGCTCTATGGTGCAGTACTGGCTACTAGGATTCACCTGAGGTTGGGCCATAATGGGGCACACACTTGCCATATGTTCACCGCCACAATTGTAACACCGCTTAACTGGGGCAAATCTAGGAATTTGCTTACTAGAGACACCTAGTTTTTGGGCTACCTTCTCTGCAAGTTCCTCGATGGATGTGGATTGACCAGATGTCTGTTTACTAGAGCTATCAGAATCCTTATAGATTTTTGATAGCTCTAACTCTTCACCTAGATTGTCCTCAATGTCTATGCACATGCGCACGCATTCCTCTATCGTTCTAGGGTCCTTCAGGTACACATATGACCTGAGCTTAGTGCTCAACAATCCATCTAGGAACAAGGCCACTTGTTTGGCTGGTGTGGGTAACTCTGGCATAGGGCATCTCTCCAGGTACTATCTAAATCTTCTTCCAGCTAGTCTGACCGTCTCTTGAGGTGTTTGTTTGAAACTATGAATTAGTGAGGAGGTGTTATGCCTGATTCCACTCTTAGAAAACTCGACAATAAATGCCTCTAAGAGTTGGTCTATGTTTCTGAAATGCCTCTCATTTAGTGGTTGGAACCACGTAAGGGCAGTGTTCCTAAGGGTTAGACCGAAAGCATTATATTGTGTGAATAGGTCCTCCACTTGTTCAGCTTTCAACACTTGTCGAAATTCGGCCACATGGTCATAAGGGTCTCCCGTGCCATCGAAATAATTCTTCATGGACTTCACAAGTTGGGTTGGTCGTAGGGTCCTAATGTGTTCTCTCGGCCTTGGCAAAGGAAAATCATCAATGTCCCGGTGATTCCATGGGGTTCTATGTCTCTCAGTTCCTACTCTATTCCTTTCTGTTCCCGTTCTTTCTCTTCCCAGGGAGTTGGCAAAACTTACCTCAGGTTTGTCTCTACCTCTATCTCTTTGAGCGCCATGAGCGTGGGAGGTCCCAGTTCCTTGATGACCAAAGGATACATTAGACCTTGGTTGGGGAAAAACAAATTCACCCTTCCAAGTGTAGGCATGTCTGCCCTGCTCAGTGACCACGAAGATTCTCTCTGATGCAGTGTCTAGGTAGGTTACTTGGCCTGGACTATCAGGGTCTTTGAACTCGTAGATCGTGAGGGTATTACCCTCCTGAGGTTGAGAAGTTCTATATCTCCAAAAAGCCTCATCGGTTTCCCGATTTAAAAGCAGATCTATGCTTTTATTATCTTGTGGAATCCACTCAGGAGTCATGATTCTGGTCAAGACAGACTTACCACGGGGGGTTCTTGGCTCTCTCTCTAAGTTCCCTTGCTCTATGTCACCCATGTCAGTCTCCGCAATCACATTTCCAAACTCATCAGTTCTATCAGGAAGAGTGGTGACTACGTACATAGTCCCCTCTTTATCTAGGTATGCTCCATTCTCAAACTTGACTACCGGGTGGTCTAATCCATGGGTTTGATCGGGGTTCTTAATCTGGACCACCGATCTTCTCAGTCCGTCTTCGTAGATGCGAGCACCTAGACGATTCGTCCTGATATATTCCAATTGCGTCTTATAAGGCCCTTCGGGCTTCTCTAGGTAAGCCAACCCTGAACTACCTACTGATCTCTCCATGTGATAGGACATCTCAGAATCACTGGTTTCTGATCTGATAGTGTATGGGTAATCACTCAACTGCTGGGCCCAAGACCTGGCAGTGTGATTGACACTAGCTTCAGAAGATCTGAGGCTTTGTCTGTCTCGGCCTAAGTGTCTGCCTGATCTAAGGTTCATAAGTCTGATTTATTCACCCCCCTGGAACCCAAGCACACTCTCGTTGCAGGCTGATTTTGCACCAATCACTTTGTTCTTTTTAGTTGAATAGTATGTTTATGGTCTTGTCTGAAATTGCGTCGCCAGGAGTACTTAAATGAATTTCCGCACTTGATGAGTGATCGATTCCCGTTTACCTTTTTGTCCCTTAGTGTTTTCGCACTTAAGACCTATTTATTTTCTTGCACTTGGTTGATTAATTCTCTTGGACTTAATTCGTGCCTAACGTTGCCCTAGTTAATTACCACACCTAAGTCGTACTTACCCTAGGCTAGGAATTGACAAAGGAGGGTTATGAGATCTTCCAACCTCAATCAGCTGGTTGACCCGACAGCTATGCAAGCCCAGGAAGCCTTCTCCCAAGCCTGGTACTCACCCTTGCTAGCTTGCTTTGGATTGCCTTGAGCGCACACCAAGTTCCTGCAAAAACTCACCAGTTAGTATAGCTTTATTACCACAAGTAATCGGAAGACACACGTCAATATTTTTAGTCCCCCTGGAGTAACTCACGGTACCCCCTGAATCTGGGAACCACTTAGTTCCACCTAAAGGTTAACTTAAAAATGCATGTTCTGAAACTCCGCGTATGATTCTTACAAAAACCAGTCGAGGTCCACGTAGGATTCTCAACGAGCTTTCCAACGAGACCAAAATCTCATCAATCGGAGTTCGTATGGTCAAGTTGTGACCATTCAGGCAAATAGGGGTCAAAACAGGCTCTCAGGGTTCAGGGATTTCCTCACAGGTTCCTAGGTCTTGTCCCACTTCTAGGCTCTAATGTTGCTCCAATGTGACCAAAACTAAGCTCAATTGTACCTCAATTTTACTCCAAAAATTCACTCTAAAATTTCGTGCGTTAAGGCCATGTATCGCGATAGGTCGGGTCGAAATGTCGCGATACCTCCAAGTGTCGCGATAGCTCGGAGTGTCGCGATACCTTGGGGTGTCGCGATAGCTCGGAGTGTCGCGATACCTTGGGGTGTCGCGATAGCTCGGAGTGTCGCGATACCTCCAAGTGTCGCGATAGCTCGGAGTGTCGCGATACCTTGGGGTGTCGCGATACCTTGGGGTGTCGCGATAGCTCGGAGTGTCACGATACCTTGGGGTGTCGCGATAGCTCACGGGGTGTCGCGATACCTTGGGGTGTCGCGATACCTTGGGGTGTCGCGATAGCTCGGAGTGTCGCGATAC
>CM035433.1:25394220-25434220 GCA_020310875.1 Ceratopteris richardii
CCCCAATCTTGGAGAGGAACATGGTAGTACTTCAAGAATATGCGGGGTTTCTTTAAGAACTCATCGCCACATTTGGAGATGCACACATGAGTCGAGTGACAGAAACAAAACTCTGAAACCTACATCAAGGTAACCACCCTGCCTCTACCTATGCATCAGAATTTATGCAGTTGATATGTGATCTCAGTTGTCACAAAGATTATTTCATAAGACAATTTAGATGGGGTTTAAGAGATGATGTGAAGGACCTTTTGCTCACGATGCCAAAGCGCAAGACATTGAATGAATACATCACTGAATATATTCAATGTGATAACTACCTTTTTGAAAGGAAATAATAAAAACAAGTAGAAGGAAGCCCTTGCCAATGGAAACCCTTCCAGCCCACTCCTATGGATGAGTCTATGCCCAAAGCTATGCAGATAGATGTAACTAGGTTCCAAACTCTAACACCAAAAGAGAAATAGAGAAGGAGAGTGTGTACCTAAGTCAAGAAGACTCAAGGACTTGTGCCAAAGAGAATAAACCTCATTTGCAACACAAGTGCATATAGTGGGAAATTGACACACGCTTATATGTCAATCCGATCAAACGACCTAACCAAGTGTATGAAGACATGTGCACACATGATGGAAAATGAAGTGGTTCAGCTGATATGCATGAGAAAAGACTAATCCACCTCTCAAACTCACTGAAAGACTGAAAGTGTCTGCCGCGATACCATTTACAGTAGTTTTCAGTAAATCAAGGATTTCTCTCAGCTCGAAGCTCCGAATATAGTCAATAGGTACTGTTTTGAAGCTCTCAATGAGGCGCATCTCTTGGAAGTGGTTTCACTCGATTCTGATAACCCTGCTTAAAGTTATGACCAAAATAGTGAATGACGAGAAGTACCCACACTCACACCACAACTCCTACAAGCTCACACACACAACCACAGTAGCTCAAAAACAGTGGGGAGGGGTAGACAACAGTCCTACACACACATTCCAAGCATTACGCACACATAGAAGATCAAAGAGGAGATGGAAATCTGCAGGAAAGAGGCAAATTCGAGATTTCAAAGCTCTACTTGTTCACAATAGCAAAAAAGTACTTACAAAGAGTCACCAAGTGACTTATATACATGTGCCCTAAATTTGGTCCTTTCACACAAGAGACCGGCACTTTATTACTAAAAGTGAATTTCCTACTAATTTACAAGGGATATTTTACAACAAGATGGGATTATGCCACTAGAGGACTCCTCTAGTGCATTTACATGGCTTGAGGGGATTCTCTGAATGTTTTGAAGAAGAAAAATCATGCCCCTTAATTTGAAAATTTTGGGGCTCTTCTCTTGTGCTTCTTTGCTCTGCAACACTCTCCCCCTCCTTGTCTCTGTCGTCCCTTGACAGGCTTTAGCTTCTCGACGGCTGCTTGCTTAAGTCTTCTGAATACACGCACCCAGCGGTCGAAGCGGCGACAAGCACTGTCAGACAATTGGTTATCTTATCCGAGGTATGTCCTTTGCTTCTGTTTGCCCCTTGGTATTCCTTATATCACATATCTGGGTTGCTGTATTCCGTTGGGCTGCCACGCACGCCACCAGTGACTAGGAATGTGCTCTTCTTAGTCACCTCTTTCTAGCTTTTGGTCTTCTGATTTGTCCTGCTTGCACACATCTGACCCTATTGTATTGTTCTGAGCTTGTTTACTTTGTTGACAACGCACGCTATCAGGGGAAGGATTAGTACCTGCCAATTATTGTCTTTCACTTCTTCATGTATAGTTCCTGGCCCTGGTCCGTCCTTCCCATGAAATGTCCTGGTTCTGATTGATCTTTAATTCCAATCCTCAGGACCTGGATGATTCACGTTGTTGCCTGATGCGTGCCCCTGTGGGGCTTTGGGCAGAGGGTGGTTCTTTCATTTTATGATCTTTATTCTTTATTGCGCAGTTTTTGACTCTGATCTTCTTCTTCTTTTCTTCTTGCTTGATTCCCCTTCCACACGTCCCTCCTCCTGAACTCTGTCGTCCTCGACAGGCTTTCTGTGGTGACATGAATATGTCTGTATGGCTGCTTGCTCTTGTTGATTCAGCAAATTGGCGTGACATATCATAAATTCTTTCCACTGGCTTGACTTAACTCCGTCCTCTGGTGCTTGTCGGTAATCCGTAAAAAAAGCTGGTTTCATAAGCCACCAGGCGTGCATTAAGATTTGAAGTCATTTTGACAAAAATTTCAGAATCTATTTCGAAGAAGCCAGTGAAAAATGCTTCTTCGAAAGTCTGCATATATGTTGACGGCAAAAACATAAGTCGAGAATAATACGCCATAAGTGTTAAGCGACTCGAGACGGTAGAAAGATAAAAAATGAGTGCTTCTGATCCTTGCGTAATGCCGATAAAATTCAGGAATGTATATTTTGCGTGCTGAAAGACTTTGATTACAGTAAGGATCATACTAAAAATTTTATTCGTCATTTTGATCGCTAAATCCGGAACAGCGGAATACCTTTCAATCCAAAACTCCATTGTTTTTACCATGTATTCTTCCGTTGGTAGGTAGTTATGTGGTAGACTAGGTAACAATGGATAATTCAGCCATTGAGTATTTATGCTTCCCTGGCGCTGACCTTCCCAAATTTGCATCCAAGAGCGTCTGCGGGGTACGGGGCAAAATGATGGATTGACTTGAAGCACAAATGGTGAAGCTTCCCATTGTACCCGCAATGTAGGGTTCTTTTCCAAGAGTTTTCGCCTCCATATGGGATCAGACTTTTTGAATTCCTCTTGAGTATACTTGAATGTATCTTGGCTGAACTGGAGGTTCGTGTCTGGATCTTTATGTGTAGTATTCTTTATATATTGTCGCGTTTGTTCTTTAAGGAGACCATATGGTACATTGAAGGGCTTCAAAATTTGATCCAAATTTTTGCTTTTGATTTGGGCCTCCTTCATCACCTGGATTATTTGATCTTTGAATTCAGCAGTAAGCTGGGACACCAGTAGTGCCCTTTCCGGTCGGCTCAGTTCTGCAATGTCCCGAGTAGTATGTTCAATGTGGACCTCTTGTTCCTCCCTTATCGGTGAATGATGTGAGGGGTGAGAGAGAGGACGTACCTCAGTCTCTTCAGTAGCCGCGGCGGGTTGTGGAACTACTGGTGTCCCCTCAATGTCCTTCTGTGCTAGTTGATCCTATAGTTGTTTTATCATCTCCTTCTTTTGCTTAATTTCTTCATGTGCTTGCAAAATTGTTTCCTTATTCTTTTGGATTTCCTCGGCCACTATTGCGAGTTGATCTGTATCTTATTTACAATGTAGTAGGTATCTATTTTCTGCTTTCTTCCATTTGGTTCTAAGGGCGGTGGTGTCTTCTATGTACCTCTTTTCCCATTCGGCAATGGTGGCCTGCTCCTTTTTGAGCTGATCTTCATACTTAGCTAGCTTTTCTTCCAAGTCTTTGATATCCTTGGCCACGCTCCCCTGAATTTCAACAGGCTGATCACTTAGAAGAGTTGTCATGAGCTCCTTGTTTCGGTTCCTTAGGTTTTCTGCCTCTTCCATGGATACCTTTATTTGTGATTCTAGTATTTTACTTCTCGCGTTCATCTGCGTTTTCTCGGCCTCTTCAATTTTCTTTGTTAATTCATGTAGCTGTGCTTTCAATCCTTCATTTTCCATGGCTAGAGTTTTGCACTGTTGCATGAACTCTTAAACTTCATTCTGTTTCTGTTGTATTTGTTCTCTTGCAAATTTTAATTCTGCGGAAAGACTCTTACTCTTTTCTTGAAGCTCGTGCTTATCCTGCATCGCTTTATCATAGTCTTCATCAGCCTCAAGCATTAGTTGTTGTGTGTCTAGTGCGGTTCTGATCATGTCTTGTACAACAGGTTTGAGTTGAGTGATGTCGACATTCAACCATGTCCGTGGTATGCTTGGAGCTTCGCCGGTTTGCACATCTTTTCCCTGCTCCACATGGATGGTTTCATTGTGGGCTTGTCGAATTTGTAGTTGTATTTGTGGTTCTTTTTCTTCTTCATTCAAATCAAGAACTTTTGTGGCACTCCCTTGAAATGTGACATCCATGGGGGAGGGTTCTGCCATGACCCTTATTGGTGTGAAGGGTTCCTCTTCTTCTACTGTTGCTGCTTGAGTCTCTTTCTTTGGTGTCTTGATTGACACCTCGCTTATGAGTGTTGCCTCTTTGATAAGGATGGTGGAAGTCTCATTGATTTTGATGACATGTGTCTCTTCCTGGTTTGCCTCCTTGCTTTCAGTGTCTAGTGGGGTGGACAGGGTTGTCATTTACCTTTGTTCCTTCGTCTGCTTCCGTGTAGTCAACTGCATTCAACTCGTCCCATTGTCCATTGTCTTTTGATTCACTTTGAATGTCCACATTCAATAATGAAGTGTCAGGTTCTTCTTGTGCATCCGAAGATGAGCTTGAATTATCCAACCCGATTTCTCTGTAACGGTGTATATTTGTGAGTTTCTTTTTCACCTACATCTCTTGGTGGGCCTACTGATAATGGTGCCCTTGCACTGGTAAATTGACTTGCCCTTCTGTATATTTATGTGTTTCTTCCAGAGCCCTAGTTCAATCTTCCTCTGTAATTGGCATGTGCTCTTCAATCGTTGTCTTGGGAAGTACCTGTGTCCTTTTTGTGGCTGGAACTTCCTCTTCTACTTTCTTGTCTTCTCTAAGTCTCTTCGTGCCTCTCATTCTGGGTTGAGAGCTAGTTTCTGCCGCTTCCACAATCTTGACTTCTCTTTTCTTTTTAGGAACAGTGGTGACTTTGGCATACTTTGCCATGGCGGTTGATGATGGCATTTCCTGCAGGTGCTCTCTAATACCTAAAGCGTGGTAAATCAATATTGTCAGAGTGACGCTGCCATTGAGGAACTTTTTATTATTCCACTGCTTCTTTGCTTCAAATAGTCTTTCCTGTATGTAAGGAGTCATATTAATTTGATTTCCAATCTGTTTGATTGCATGTGAGAGCAATTGAACAATAATCTTTTGAGGAGCCGTATAGTGATGCATATTTGGGAAGCAGAAGTGCTGGCGGATGAGCCTGACTTCCTCTTCTATGTCAACTCTGTTAATGTCTGTCAATGTTCTGGTCTTGGCCCCACGACTCTCTTCCTTTATGACAGTGATACCGTCCTTCTCCCATCCGAATGCTTCCTTAATCAAATCATGTGTGAATTGGATGACTACCCATTCACTGACGCCATCCATTACTCTAGCCTCAGGCACCAAAGGATCATGTAGTGCAGGCTGTAGTGTATTCATAACTTGAGTGCATCTGTGGAAGTTAGGCTTATAGATTGGCAGTTCAAAATATTTATGTATGCCCGCTTTCTTCATGATGTCTATTGTAGACGGGAGTCCATGTAGTACTCTGAAATCTTGGGACATGATTGGAAATTGGTGATCTGTATCCATTATTTTGATAGTTGCCAGGAAGAGGTATTCCCCAGCCGGTTGATCTTCCCTGAACCAATGTCCCTTTGCTTTGGTGATGCTCTGGAGAGGAAATTCCAGAACTTCCTCTTGTACTGTTGCTTCAGAATCCTCAGAAGCCATCTTCACTTTTAAGGAAAAGCACATTAGCTTTAATGGAAAGTATAGCAACTGTGTAGTGTATTGCAGTGATTTGTTGTCGTTCTATCACTCCGTTTCCCATGGTTCTATAAGTGAGATCTCTTACCACATCTTTTTATTTCTTTTCCTGAAAGAAAACATGCATAAGTGTAGCCAAAGCATTTATTTATGTACATAGTAGGTCCATTCCTAAGAAAGTTGAAGCTATGATCTATCCTCAATTGGAGAATGTGCACCATTTATTCTATCATGTACATTATGTGCCGAATGCATGGCCTTGTAAGGTGGACCTATTATGCATACTTTAGGTGCATGTGACACTCCATGAGTGCAATTGGAATTTTTGTTGTTTGGATGGTTCACTCCTTGCGGTTGCTTTGGTTGCCTAATCCATTTCGTTGGCGCTTTGGAAGGTTGTTTGCTTTCTTTGCCTTGGGCTTCATGTGTTTTCTTTGTTTTCTCAAGTGTCCTCGTATTAGAGGCTCTGCTCTTCATGTGTCTAGGACGAGTCTGTGTTTGCTTTGCCACTCGAATGTTTTGATGTACTGTATCCTCCTGATTGCATAATTTTTGCTTGGCTGCTTGTTTAACCTTCTTGGGAATCCATATTTGTTGTCGTGCTTTCTGAGCTTCAATCAAAGGCTTAGGAATCCATACCTGCAAGAGTAGTGTTGTGTTCGATGGTCGCGATGTTGACTTGTTATTCGTCTTATTCTCCCAATGATTTGGTGATGACATTTCCGATTTCTGCACTTGATCTTTGCGTACCCATTTGAATTTGTTCTTCCCTTGATGTAAATGTCTGAATGTCATCCTCCACATTGGTGATCCTTTGGCTGGATGAGAAGCTCCATGAGAATTGGTTTTCTTAGTGTGTGGTTGTTCCTCAGCTGAATGAGGTGATTTCACCTCTTCTTTGGACATTTTAGGGTTTGCACTGTCTGCTTCTTCTAGATTAGTTTTTGAGGTATTAGGACTGGAATCAGGTTCCAGTAGCTCTTCTTTGCATCCTTCCGCAGTCTCGATGGTTGTTGGTTGGAGTAAAGGCTTCTCTCCTAATAAACTAAAAATTTCCTTGTGTCCTATTTTGGCTGAAATATAGCCTTGAGCTAGGTTGATGCTCACTTCATTCTCAATGATCCAATCCTATCCTAGGATCAAATCTTCTATTAAATCCTCATCTCTGCACACTAAGACTCGTTGTTCCATGGAAGAATTTCCTAGGTGGAGGGATACGTTAGTGGTTCCTATGCATTCTATGATTTGACCTCCAATTCCTACCATCTGAGCTTTTGTGGGCGTTATCATCAGTTGAAGATCTTGTATGACTGTATTGCGTATGAAACTAAGTCTTGCTCCTGAATCTATCAATGCATCTATCAATTTGTACTCTATCGTTCCAATCCCTAGGTTTAAGTAAGGTTGTGACCTGTGAGCTCTATTTGCGTCAGATGTATGGACTTGATAGTTAGCCATAGGGATAGGTTCCTCTCCTTGGAGATATCGTTCATCTCTTTGCCTAATCCACTCTTTCCTCTTCTTGATGCGTTCTAGGGCTTCTTGTCGTGCCTCCTCTCTAATCCGTTCTTCTTCTTCTTTCTTCCTATTTTGAGCACCTACTAGGCGTGCTAGCGTTTGATCCGTCAATGGCTCCATGAACCTTTTAACTCTGCATCCACTTATGTAGTTAGGAAGAATGTCTCCATCTAGAGTGGCTAAATTAACTGCTCCACTAGTAGAGATCCTATTGATGATCAGAGGTCCATATCCGCGTTTTTGTAACTTCTTGGCATGTTGCTTTAAGGTGTACACCAAGACTAAGTCTCCCTCTTTAAGTCCTTTGTCTTTTATATGTGCATCATAATATGCCTTTTGTCTTCTTGGCTGCATAGATTCCTGCTACCGCTTGTAACCTAGTTTCATGCAACTTCTCGATTTGGTCTAGTTGTTGGGATAACTCATGTCCGTTACATTCATACTGTTGGGCTACTCTCAATGTTGGGATTAAAAAATCAATTGGCAAAATTGCATTCTGCTCGTACATTAGATTGAATGGGGTAGTTCCAATGGCAGTCTTGTATGCTACTCGGAAGGCCCAAATTGCATGATGCAATTGTTTGTCCCAATCAGACCTCCCATTATTGACAATCTTTGTCAATACTGTACATAATACCTTGTTGGAACTTTCCGCTTGACCATTGGCTTGGGGATGGTATGGGGCTGATTTTTTGTGGATCACTAAAAATTCATTCATTAGGGATTCTATTACTTCGTTAAGGAAGTGCGTTCCTCGAGCACTCACAATCTCAATTGGTAATCCAAAACGAGTGAATATATGTTCAAAAAGGAACTTAGCAGTGGTTTGAGCATCGTTCTTTCTAGTAGCCTTCGCTTCTACCCATTTTGTCAAGTAATCAGTGGCTACTATGATGTACTCAGCATGCGATCCTTTGGCTGGTGGATTGATGGGTCTTATGAAGCCAATACCCCATTTAGAGAATGCTCTCGCACACACCATAGGTCGCAATGGCATGTCATCTCTCCGAATTGGGTATTTAGCCCTTTAGCATGTTTCACAACTTCGCACATATGTTTCAGCGTCCATATGTAAAGTTGGCCACCACAAGCCTGCGAAGAGAATCATTTTTGTTGTTCTGTTGGCTGAAAAATGACCTCCTGCTGCACCAGTGTGTGCCATCTCTAATATGAGCAAATACTCTCCTTCATGAACACATAATCGTAATTGGTTGTCTTTTCCTCTTCTAAACAAGTTTCTTCCTATGAGAACATAGTCTTTGCTCATCTCCTCTAGGGATCATTTTCTAGCCAAGCTAACTCCTTCCTCATGTTCTCTTGTCTTTAGGAATTTCACTAATGTTTTGCTCCAATTGGGTGCTATTGTTGAGAAAGGTATGGATGTATGATCCTCCGGGATTGTTTCCTGGCATTCTGCACAGTTACTTACGTAGTCATGGACATCCTTGGGCATGTCCGGCCAGTATACTCCTAATCTCTTTGATTCCCTGATGGTTCCATGAGTTGCTTGGTGTGTTCTCCATTTGTTCACATGTGCTTGTTCAATTAGCTTCGTTTGTTCGTCCTCCTCAACACATCTTAGCAAAACTCCATTGGGTTCCTTATAGTACACACTTCCCGCGATAATATGCAAGTTTCTTGATTGGAGAATTTCCTTTCTGCTATCCTTATTGATTGAATGTTGTGGGCCATGGGTGAGTATAGGAATTAATTTCTCTGCCCACTTTGGACAAACTTCCAGATTGAACAAATACGTGTCTGGCAGATCATCGGGTACTCCGCTTGGTGGTTCTCTGTGTGTTAACCTTGAAAGATGATCCGCTCTTACATGGGTGTTCCCCTTTTTCACTATCACTTCAAAGTCGAACTCCATTAATAGTAAGAACCATCTTACTAATCTTCTAGTGTTACAAGGTTTGTTGACTAAGTACAGTAAAGCCTGATGGTCTATGAAGAACTTGAATTTGTTGGCTAGGAGATAGTGTCTAAATTTCTTCACTGCATAGAACATTCCTAATCCTTCTTGCTCAGTAGTGGTATAATTCCTTTCAGCTTGATTCAGTTGTCTGCTTGCATAGGCAATTGGATGATCTAATTTTCCTCCATCAGCTGGTTGGGCTAAGATACATCCTATTGCATAGTTAGAAGCATCAACATGAATATGAAAAGGCTTGTTCCAATTTGGCGTTTTCAGAATGGGAGCCGTGCTAAGCCTCTTTTTCAACTCATTGAATGCTTTTTCGCACTCTTCCGTCCAAGTGAACTGAGTTAAGAGACCATACAGGGGTTTGGCAATTATGGCATACATGTGGATAAACCGACGGTAATATCCACAGTGTCCCATAAATGCTTGCACCTCTTTCACATTCTTTGGTCTAGGAAGCTCTAAGATGACCTTAATTTTTTCCTCATCCATGGATATTCCATTTCTAGAGACTATGTGTCCTAGGATTTTCCCTTGTCTCACCATGAAGACACACTTCTCTGGGTTTAAACATACTCTGTATTGTCTACATTTATTAAATATCTTCCTCAATTCAGGAATATGATCGTGTCTTTGATTGGAGTATGTACATAGGTCATCTACATATACTTCCATGCTCTTTTTCAGAAATTCCTTGAAAACATGACACATCAATCGTTGGAAAGTAGCTGGTCCATTAGTGAGTCCAAAAGGCATCACTCTGAAAGCATAGACTCCCCATTCGGTCGTGAATGTGGTCTTATGTTGATCCTCAGTAGCAATAGCTACTTGATTGTATCCTAAGAATCCGTCTAAGAAGCTATAGACTTCTTTTCCTGCGACCCTTTCCAATAGATGGTCAGTGATGGGTAGTGGGTAACTGTCACGTATGGTGGCTGCGTTCACTTTCTTCAGGTTAATGCACACTCTCAATTTTCCATTTTTCTTAGGCACAACTACTAATGGCGATACCCACTCGGTGTGTTCTATCTCATATATGAATCCTACCGCTAATAAGTTGTCTATTTCTTCCTTAATTTTAGCAGCATAGATCTCATTGTATGTATAAGGGCGTTGTTTGATGGTTTTGCATCTGTTGTCATTGGTATCCTATGAGAACAAATCAAGGGTTCCACGCCTTTGAGATCCTTATATGTCCATGCGAACACGTCTCGATATTCTCGGATCAGTTGTATGAGTTCTTCTTCTTCTTCAACTAATACATCTTTGCCTATGTATGTGCATCGTTCTTCTCTGTCTTCCACTGTTACTATAATTTTTTTTGTTTGTTCTTTGTTGTCGTAGGCTTCTCCGTCTCGGGCCTCTCGTTTAGGCATTTGAATGGTACCTTTCGCTCTTCTACTTCGTATCTTTTAAAGTGTTCAGGAACTTCAAACAGATCTAGGTCTGGTCCTATTTTACTCATTTCGGTTTCTTGTTTTTGTACTCTGGGAGCGGCTTCTATTGCTAAGATCTTTGTAGGTTCCTGTTTCTCTTTGGTTCGAATGGTTTCTAGATAGCTCCCTTCTGAATCAAATTCGGGTTCCATTTTGATACTCTCATATTCCTCCTTCCACTCTTTTTCCAAGATTTCCCCTTCTTCCACTTCTTGAAGGACAACCATATAAAGATTTACATCATAGCCTTCCTCGTCTATGCACGCGTTCATTGTCAAGACTTCCTCATTTACGCACACGTCTAAGGTTGCTAGGATTTCCATCCATCCATGCGGTTCAAAGGTCTCATCTGGAAAGATTTGAGGTATGTACCTTGGGTCCTCTACAGGTCTGTAGTTAGGATGTCCGATTGGCCATATCTGTCTTTTGTCATCTTCTTTCTTGGCTTCCTTACACATCCATAACTGAGCGTCCTCGTGTATCCATGATTGATCACTCGATCCAGCACTATGAATGGATAGGTCATCTTCCTCCTTGTGTATGGGATTCCATTGTAGTGGAGGGACATCTCTATAGGAAAAAGTGTGCAAGTTTATTTTAGTGGTATTTCCTTGATGTTGTAGGTACAATGAATCTCTTCCCCAATCTTGTACTACCCGCATTTGTCTCATAAAGGGTCGTCCTAATATCATCTCGTAATTATTAGCCTTTTCGAATTTACAAATGGCTAGTGTGTGTTCAAATTCAACCCCACAGGTAGTCAATTTGGCTCTTTCTAGTATTCCTAAGGGTTTCTCCACATGACCGTCTGATAATTGGAGTTTCATGCATGTGGGTCGTAAGGCAGGTTTTCCCCATTTCTCCCAAATCTCTTTGGTGGCGATTCCTACGCCAGCTCCTGTGTCTAGTATAGCCTTGGTCATGTACCCATTGTAAATGACAGGTAGACATGTGTTACCTTCGTCTCCTTCACTAAATTCTCCCACTTTATCAACTGGAATTTGTATTCTAGTTGAGTTTCCTTTTCCCTTAACTTCTTCCTCTTCCTTTTCTTGCCCTAATTCCATTTGGCTTGCTATTTGCTTCCATAAATGCGGCTTAATTCAAAGTAGTTCTTCCACGGTCATTTTGCATTGTACTTTTGTCTTCTTTAGTTCCGTTAGATTGTGTGAACTCTTTTCTGAGTTTTCTTTTCCTTTTCCATGTACTGTGGGTGCTCGTATTATCATGGATTCCTTTTCGTATTCTCCCATGTAATTAGGCAATGTTGAAATGCTCTGGGTTTCTTCTCTATTTCTGTCGAGTCTTGAGACTTCCTCGTATACTTCTTCTAGGTTGGGGTTGGGTTGATAGACTTCCACATCCAATTCCTCAAAAGGGGGCTTACTTACTCCATTCTTCTTCCATTGCTCTTCTCAGGTTCTATTCCATAACTCCTTTGGCCATTCTGCCTCTAGGTCAGGTATGGTTGACAGTGGTTCATCCTGGGTTCTAGTTCGCTCGCGCTTGTCATCCTTCCCTCTAAGTTCTTTATCCAAGGCCCTGACGTGTTCTTTATATTGATTATCTGGTATTCTCGTCTCTGGTAGGGCTGGAATAGTCTTTTCTAGGGTAGCTTGGGCAACCTCTATAAGCTTTCGACATATTGCAAGCCTTTCCTTTTCCTTAAAGTTTTTCATGTTGTTCTACTTTCGGTCCAGTCTTAATTTTAGCTTGGTAGGCCTTCAGCCACATGTCCAGGTCGTCGGATTTTGGGTCAGCTAAAATGGATTCCGGTTTCTCTACCTCTTGAATAGGTGGTGGAATGGGCACTTCTTTCTGAATTTCCTATTCTTTTTGTTCTTTCATACTTCTGGTTTGTTTCTTATTATCTTGACTCTTGTTCTTCATCCATTTGTCTTTGAGTTTTTCTCTTCTTTCCTTCCATTTATGTGCTTTAATGTTTTGGGTACTCTCACGTGGGTCCTGACGTGTTCTTTATATTGATTATCTGGTATTCTCGTCTCTGGTAGGGCTGGAATAGTCTTTTCTAGGGTAGCTTGGGCAACCTCTATAAGCTTTCGACATATTGCAAGCCTTTCCTTTTCCAATTCTCCTTGTGGGTAAAGTTTTTCATGTTGTTCTACTTTCGGTCCAGTCTTAATTTTAGCTTGGTAGGCCTTCAGCCACATGTCCAGGTCGTCGGATTTTGGGTCAGCTAAAATGGATTCCGGTTTCTCTACCTCTTGAATAGGTGGTGGAATGGGCACTTCTTTCTGAATTTCCTATTCTTTTTGTTCTTTCATACTTCTGGTTTGTTTCTTATTATCTTGACTCTTGTTCTTCATCCATTTGTCTTTGAGTTTTTCTCTTCTTTCCTTCCATTTATGTGCTTTAATGTTTTGGGTACTCTCACGTGGGTCCTGACGTGTTCTTTATATTGATTATCTGGTATTCTCGTCTCTGGTAGGGCTGGAATAGTCTTTTCTAGGGTAGCTTGGGCAACCTCTATAAGCTTTCGACATATTGCAAGCCTTTCCTTTTCCAATTCTCCTTGTGGGTAAAGTTTTTCATGTTGTTCTACTTTCGATCCAGTCTTAATTTTAGCTTGGTAGGCCTTCAGCCACATGTCCAGGTCGTCGGATTTTGGGTCAGCTAAAATGGATTCCGATTTCTCTACCTCTTGAATAGGTGGTGGAATGGGCACTTCTTTCTGAATTTCCTATTCTTTTTGTTCTTTCATACTTCTGGTTTGTTTCTTATTATCTTGACTCTTGTTCTTCATCCATTTGTCTTTGAGTTTTTCTCTTCTTTCCTTCCATTTATGTGCTTTAATGTTTTGGGTACTCTCAGAATCTTCAACCATTCGGTTTTTGAGACTTTCCTTCCTAGTGTCTTCTTGTTCCCGATCTGGTTGGTTTTCTTTTCGTTCTTTCATGTGAGCTCTCGTAATAGCCTTTAAAGGCACGGTGTACCCCTTATCACTTCCCGGTGCTTCTATCACTTTGATTACATTAACAGGTGTTGTATCTTGGGTTTTATTAGGGTTTTTCGGACAATCTCTAAAAAGATGTTCCTTTCCACAATCATTGCAGTATCCTTCCCAAGTCCTAGGGGGTGGTGGATTGTAAGGTCGAGGACATTCTCTAATAAAATGGTCTCTTCCACATCCATAACAAGGTCCTCTCGGCACAGGTGGTCTAATGGGTGGTCTCATGGGTGGTTGTGCTTTAGGTGCAGTATACATCAAAGTTGCTACCTCCGTTCCATAAGCCTGATCATAACCATCATATCCAGAGTAAGCCGAGTCATATGCTGATTCATACTCTAACATGTTGGCTTCATAGGGATAATAATCTCCTGAGGTTAGATCATATCCAGGGTTTGTTGATTCTACATTGATCGTCGTCGATACTGGCACTATGGCTCTTTCCGAGTTTTCTTCTGGCTGAGCATATTTCGCAGGTACCACTTGTTGAGGTTGTGACAGTTGTGGCCCTAACACTGGTTGTGGTGGTGGATATGGTGATTGTTCATAAGGTCTCGGTGCTCCTGCTGGTGTTGGATAGGGATTGTATCTGAGCATCTCTCTGCCTGGCTCTCTAGGTGGATACCCATATGGTCGATACTGTGGTGGTTGTAAGGGGCGTGACTGCCTATTGAATGGATAGTTTTCTGTAGTGTAGTTGGTGTATTTTCGTTCTATATGGCAGTACAGGGCAGTCCCTTGTTGGAGCGGTCTATTGTAAGGATATGTCGGATGTGCACCAGCTCCTCCTCGTGCACACATGTGTGTGGGGTGATCTCCTCCACATAGACTACATCTCCGTAACATGGGCATTCTTAAGGCTGGGTGTTGGTAAGTTCTTTGTCCCTGGACTCCTAGTTTCTTTGCTAATAACTCCGCTAATTCTTCCATATTAGAGTTGGATGTAATGGTACTCCGAGAGTCTTCTGATTTAGTGGGGCTAGGTGTGCTCTTGAGGTCCTTAGCTAGATTGTCTTCTAGATCAATGCATTCCTGAAGACACTCACTTAGGGTTTGTAGCCTCTTCACGTAAACTAGCGTTCTTAGGGTTCCGTTCGTGAGTCCGTCCAAAAATAATGAAATCATTTTTTGCTGAGTGGGTCTCTCAGCAACTAGGCATCTATCCACATACTGATTGAATCTCCAGGCAGCTGTCTTCACTGTTTCATTAGGGTTTTGTTTAAAACTATGGATTAAAGATGCAGAATTGTGTTTAATCCCTCTCTTAGTAAATTCCCCAATGAATTCTTGAAAAAATTGCTCCATGTTTCCAAACTGATTAGGATCTAATGACTGGAACCAAGTCAAATCCGTTCCTGTGAGGGTGAGTCCAAAAGACTCATATTGCACAAAGAAGTTGTCTACTTGTTCTACCCTTAGTACTTGTTTAAATTTAGCAATGTGATCGTAGGGTTCTCCTAATCTATCGTAATGATTTCTTACACACTTGGCCACTTGGATAGGTCTCGGTCTTCTCATTGGTTCTGGCGGTCTCGGCATTACAGGAAAGACCGGGACAGCTGGTCTAACTGGAGGTATTCCAGGCTGCCCTCCTACTAGTGGTCGTGGTCTTACTGGTGGTCGGTACTGATTCCCTACTCCTGGGTGGGTATGATCGTGTGTTTGCACTCCTGGAGTCGCAAATTGTACATGAGTACGGTTTGGAACACTCCGTTGGATAGTTTGTCCTGACGTGGTGTGTTCTGTCTCTTGTTGATTTCCAAAGGGGTTTTGCAAGGTAGTTGTCTGATCTCTTTGAGGGAATACAAGCAACCCCATGTATTTCAATCGATCTCTTTCTAAGGCACCAACCGGCCAACATCTCCTCTGATTTTTGTCCAAGTATGTGATTCTAGTTTCATCTTCTGGATCCTTCAGCTCATAAAACATCATCGGGTTTTCTTCTCTTCCTGGTGCAGGTAAGTCTGTTTGAAGTAATACATCTGATCCATGGATCATATATACCTCCAACAGGTAGTCATCTTGAGGTATCATGTCTCCTCTCAAGACTCGTGTTACCTGGGATCTACCTCTAGGAGTCATCACTAGCTTCTCAGGGTTTGGTCTTCTCGGGTTTTCTTGTTCCACTAACTCTCCCCTTTCATTGATCATCTCGGGAAATTCAGTCACTATGTATATGTGACCTACGTTGTCCATGTATGCTTCTCCTTCGTACTTAACAGCAGGTCTAGGCACGATCATGGCATCCATAGAGGTTACCATCCTATCCAATGATCTGTTTAAGCCATCCAGGTAGATGGGAATCTCCTGGGCATTGGTAGAAACATATTGTAAGGAGGTACGGTACTCTCCCTCTATCGCGGTCATGAAGTTTCTACTTGGAGCTGGACCATGCATGTCTTCTGAGGCCATTGGTATCTCCTCCTCGGAGTCACTAGAGGTATCTGAATGGACAGAGTGGTGACTGACCTGAGCGGTAGTCCCTACAGAGGATACAACACTTCTTCGGCTACTTAGCACTCTCCCTGACCTCAAGTTCATTCACCCTCTTGAGGCTCTCTAGGTCTCTAAAACTCTCCTTGAGTGGCTCTTCAAATGCCTCAAGTTTGCCCTGTAAAATGCTACAAAAGCTCTGGATGATACCACTTCTAGGCGATACTCCACTAGGCGATACTAAGTTGGTCACGATACGATACCGGAAACCTATGCGATACGATACTTGTAGTAGCACTGAAAATCCAGACGATACGATACCACGGGGTAAAGTGAGATCACGATACCAACTTGGCGATACGATACCAAAAGTGGTATCGCAATACCAAGATTGGTGACCGATGATATGATACTTCGGCAAGTATCGCAATACAAGGGATTTTTTGGTATCACGATACCAAAAACTCAATCGATCGCGATACTCAAGCCAAAATACCTCCAAAATTCAAAAATTTTTGCACCCCCTTTCTCTTCTCTCACCCCTCTTCACTCCTAACACACTGTCTCTATCAAGAAAGTTCAAAAAGCAAACTGTTCCCCCCCCCCCCCCCCGCGATACCGAATGTGCACTTAATCACGTGTTGGTGCACTTTTAGTGTGTTTTTGCCAAGGAATTCTTGTTGAATCTTACCTTTGTGGTGTCCTGATTGCAACTTGAGCTCAACACTTAGTCTTGTCAGCCTGTAGTGCACGATACCACTCTCACGATACCGGTCGCTGCTCGCACGCGATACCAGAACACAGGAAAGTAACAAATGAGTTCAATTTTTTTTGGTTTTTATACTTTTTGTGACAGAAACTTGTTGGAGATAGACACCTGCGGAAGCACGCGAACAGCACAAGGAAGAAGAAGAACCTTGGAGCACAAACACACAATACTGAATGTATTACTAGAGAATGTACAAAGATAAGTAGCCCATTAGGGCAATAGGTGTATATACAAGCCGGGGGGAAAAAACCTCCTAAAGAGGGAAAAAAGTGCCCTAGCGGTCCTAGTGTGTTCACACACATCACTACCTAAATATATCAACAAATCCCCCCTGGGAGTGATGCGGTGAACAAGGAGCTGGCACTCATGTATAAGGAAGTGCCAAGCTATGTGGAAATCACTCCACAAAAGTAAGTAAGCCCAAAGCTTTGCGGAAAGCTTCAAACTTCTCCCTAGGTAGAGCCTTCGTGAAAAGGTCTGCAATGTTCTCCTGCGTGGGCACATATGCCAAGCTGATCTCCCCAGCAGAGAACCTCTCCCTGACATAGTGATAATGCACCTCAATGTGCTTAGTGCGAGCATGGAACACAGGGTTCCTCGCAACTACCAATGCGCTCTGACTGTCACTGAAGATGGTGGTGGCAGAAGACTGGCCAACACCCAAATCAGCCATAAGGCGTCTGAGCCACACACACTCAACAGTCGCTGTGAAAGCTTCCCTATACTCAGCCTCACAACTGGAAGTGGCCACAGTAGGCTTCTTCTTGCTCAACCAAGATATACATGAGCTACCAAGCATGAAGCAAAAACCACTGGTGGACACACGAGTGTCATAGCAACCAGCCCAATCTGAGTCAGAAAAAGCATGCAAATCTGGCGGTAGTGATTCCCCCTTGGGATAAAACAACCCAAGTAGCCGAGTACCACTCAAGTAGCAAAAGATGCGCTTAACCGCCTTCGAATGCGTGACTCCTGGGCAATGCATAAACCTGCTCATCTGTGAGACAGCAAACTGAATATCTGGCCGAGTAATGCATAAGTAAATCAAGCATCCAACAGCCTGCTGATAGAGAACAACATCAAATGCATCTCCAGCATCATGAAGACTCAATCGTAAACCTGTCTCCATAGGAGTGGCAATAGGCTTACAGCCTTCAAGGCCAAAACGCTGCAATAATGTGTCAATATATTTTGTTTGACACAAAGCCATTCCACCATCAATGTGCATAAATTGAATGCCCAAATAGTCATGCAAATGCCCCAAATCAGACATCTCAAATGAGGCATGCAAATCAGCCTTAAAATCAGCAATATGCGTCTCAATAGGACCAGTGAGCAACATGTCATCAACATAGACAACAATGATCAGAAGCACATCATTAGCACGCTTAACATATAAGGTGCTTTCAGTTGGACTATTCTCAAAACCATGTGCAATCAGATAGGCATGTATCTTCTCATACCAAGCACGTGGTGCTTGCTTTAAACCATATAATGCCTTCTTTAACCTGCAAACCTGGTTTTCATGCCCTTTCTCCACAAAGCCACGGGGCTGAAAAACATACACTTCTTCATGCAAATTACCATTCAAAAATGCAGTTTTAATGTCCAACTGATGTACATTCCAACCATGATGGGCTGCAAGTGCACATATGCTCCGAACAGTAGTCATACGACATGTGGGTGCAAAGGTCTCATCAAAATCAATGCCTCTTTCCTGTGCATAACCCTTTGCAACAAGCCTAGCCTTATACCTATCAACTGTACCATCCGCTTTACGCTTCAGCTTGTATACCCACTTAGTGCCAATGGCCTTCTTGCCAGGAGGCAAGTCACATAAAGACCAAGTACCATTCTTCATTATAGGATCATATTCAGATTGCATAGCAGCCATCCAATTTTCTGAATTTTGTGCTTCATCAAAAGAAACAGGCTCATTCTCATCATAGAGACTAGACGCAGCCATAGCATAGCAATCTGATGCAAAGGAGGCACTATGAGAGCCTGAACGAGTACGATATGACAAAGGTGCATCTAATTTGCTATCACACAAAGTCTGCACCACCCATTTTGGCATAGTTTTTTCCTGATCAATATCAGCTCTCTCATCAACAAGTGCATCATGTAAACCTGCATCAGAAATGGAATGATCTGCATCATCATATGAAGCTTGCAAAGGCTGAGAAGTTGCCTCATTAGGACCAGCACTAGACTGTCCACCTGTAAAAAGAGGCATCAAAGTATCATACATGTCTTTGGAGCTCACAGATGTCTCCTTAGTACATGAAAGCAATGGCTGAATTGCATCTTCCACAAAAACAACATCACGGCTAACCAGAATGTGTTTTGTCTATGGATGATACAGACGATAGCCTTTACTTTCAGAACTGTACCCAACAAAAATACATTTTACTGCTTTATCATCCAATTTTCTGCGATGTTGTTCAGGCACTAGTGCATATGCCAAACAACCAAAAACCTGCAGATGAGCAACAGATGGCTTGCGGTCATGCCAAGCCTCATATGGAGTGATAGACTGCATCGCTTTAGTGGGACACCTGTTCAGTACATATGCTGCACACATGACAGCCTCAAGCCAGAAACTATGTGGTAAAGCCTGACTTTTGACCATGCACCTTGCCATCTCCATGAGTGACCTATTCTTTTGTTCAGCAACTCCATTCTGTTGAGGTGTATATGGCACTGTACACTGGTGTTTTATCCCACGTTCAACCAGAATTGGATTAAAATCAGAAGACATATATTCCCCCCCTCGATCACAACGGAGGGTGCCAATTTTACATGTTAACAGATTTTCAGCCAAAAGTAAAAACTGTTTGAAGCACATGAACACTTTGGACTTTGCTTTGAGTGGATATACTCATGCATGCCTGGAAAAATCATCAATGAAAGTCATGAAGTAAAGGTAATTTCCAAAAGAGGGTGTCTGCATAGGACCACAGACATCACTGTGTACAAGCTGCAATTTCTGTGTAGCCCAAACTGAACCATCTTTTGGAAAGGATGAACGCTGCATTTTGCCCAAAATACAGCCTTCACAAACATGTTTTCCAAGTGCCTCAAGTTTGGGCAAAGAGGACACCATTTCAGATTTCTGCAGGCATAGCAAACTAGCAAAATTCAGATGACCAAAGGGTGCATGCCAAAGCTTTGCATCTGACATAGCCTGAGAATCATGAACTGCACATGCCAAATCATTCACAGATCTTTCATAGTCTATGAGCTTATACAGCCCACGACATAAAATGCCAGAAGCAATAATCACGTCGCCATTTGATAGATCATGAACTGTACACCTGTCATTAACAAATTTCACAACCAAGCCAATCTTGGCTAATGCAAAAACTGGTAACAGATTCTTCTTGATCCCTGGCACAATAAAGCATCTGACAAAGTGAAAGAACTACCATCAGCAGTAGTCAAAATGATCTTACCAACTCCCATAACAGGATAAGAGGAGTTGTTGGCGCATGTGACAGTATTCCCTGTAGGGGCAGGCTCGAGTGAAGAGAAGAAACTGCGTTGCGAGGTAATATGTTTGGTCGCCCCACTATCAAAGTACCAAACATCTAAGTCTACACCAGACATGCACTGTTCATGAGAAGATGGGTCAAAACTGCAGACAGTAGTAAACGCCCATTCTTCTTCCTGCACAAGATTTGCAGACTCTGTTTTTGGTGTAGAGGCCTCTGTAACAACCATTCCAGCCTCTTTCTTCTTTGCCTCTTTAGCAGCCAGTTTTGGACAATTCTTTATGATATGATCATTCCCTTTACAGTACTTACAAAACAATTTCTGCTTTTCTGATTTTTCTCATCTTTGTCTTGGTTCTTCGAATGTGCAGCATTTGCAGATTTCTGCTTACTAGTAGAAGAGCTCCATTTTCCTTTGCCCTTTTGACTAGCCAGGAAAGCTTGATCTCCAACATGCATAATGGACCTGTTCTGCCTGGACTGATCTTCCTGCAACATAACAGAGACTAACTCCTCAAATGACAAGGCATTTGGATTGCCTTTCATCATTAACCGAAGAGTAGAAGCAAAACTCTGATATGAATCAGGAAGACCATTCAAAACGGTCTGCACAATTGAGCTATCTGGTATAGCCTCGTCAGCAGAAATCAATTGTTCCTTCAAGTCTTTGATCTTTGTTAGGAAACTATCCATGGAATCACCTTCACTCATGTGCTCACTCTCCAACTGTTTTCGGAGATAAGCAACACGAGCCTCATTCCTAGCTTGGTACAATGTGGTAAGTGTATCCCAAGCATCCCTAGCTGTTCTACAAGAGCGTATGTGAGGAATAATGGCACGTTTGATAGACAAAGCTATCAATGCATATGCCTGGGCATCTCTGCCATCCCAACAAATCTGCTCTGCAGTAGGTGCAACAGAAACAGCAGCACAAACAGGAATCTGCGGAATATCATCTTCGACACCATCTTCATCAGCTCCAGCACCTGTATTTGCAGTACCTGTTGTTACAGGTGTAACAGGACGTCTTTCAACACCCTGCACAATGTTCCACAATCCTTTTGCAACCAAAACATGTCGCATCATATAAGCCCATAATGGGTAGTTGGTACCATCCAACTTATCCTTAATAGCCAACATACGAAATACATCACTGCTTTCAGCCATGGCCGGTGACTAAAATACCTTGATGCAAAAAATTGATTGTATCTCAAAAAGTTGAATGGAACTGCCCAGACAAGTTCTGCTAGACCTGTAGCAGACTTCGAGACGCTTAAACTGGCGAACAGAAACTAGTATATACCTTTTGCACAAAAGGAGGAAATAGCCTGCACAAGCGCTACGATAGTGCGGCCGGAAACGAGCTCAGATCGCGATTTCGGCACCACATAGCGAAGCTGTTTTGATCTCGGAAACACCCTGAGTATGCTCACCAAATTTCGTGTGAATCTGAGACTGCAAACGGAGGAGTGTCGATGGCACCCTAGAAGAAGCAACGACCTGCTCTGATACCAATTGTTGGAGATAGACACCTACGGAAGCACGTGAACAACATAAGGAAGAAGAAGAAGCTTGGAGCACAAACACACAATACTGAATGTATTACTAGAGAATGTACAAAGATAAGTAGCTCATTAGGGCAATAGGCGTATATACAAGCCGGGGGGAAAAAACCTCCTAAAGAGGGAAAAAAGTGCCCTGGCGGTCCTAGTGTGTTCACACACATCACTACCTAAATATATCAACAAATGAACTTCACTAATTTTAACAATTTTTTTTGTTTTTTTGGTGATCTTGGGCTACTCCTACTTCATTTCTCTTCCCCTCTCCTCTCCTTCTGACCTAACCCTAACTCCTCCTTCTCTCCCTTCCTACTAATTCTAAACCTAAAAACTCATTACACACTCCTCCGGGAAGTGAAGTAACAAGTGCTGAAGTGATTGACTACTTGCCACGGAACGAATTCACTTCTACAAGTACGATTTCATCACTTTCGATCTATAACCATCATGAAGGAACCTTGGCTGAGTGTTCCCCGGCAACGACGCCAAAAACGTGTGTACCTAAGTCAAGAAGACTCAAGGACTTGTGCCAAAGAGACTAAACCTCATTTGCAACACAAGTGCATATAGTGGGAAATTGACACACGCTTATATGTCAATCCGATCAAACGACCTAACCAAGTGTATGAAGACATGTGCACACATGATGGAAAATGAAGTGGTTCAGCTGATATGCATGAGAAAAGACTAATCCACCTCTCAAACTCACTGAAAGACTGAAAGTATCTCCTACGATACCATTTACAGTAGTTTTCAGTAAATCAAGGATTTATCTCAGCTCCAAGCTCCAAATATAGTTAGTAGGATACTCCTTTCGAAGCTCTCGACGAGGCGCATCTATTGGAAGTGGTATCACTCGATTCTGACAACTCTGCTTAAAGTTATGACCAAAATAGCGAATGATGGGAAGTACCCACACTCACGCCACAACTCCTACAAGCTCACACACACACCACAGTAGCTCAAAAACAGTGGGGAGGGGTAGACAACAGTCCTACACACACATTCCAAGCATTACACACACATAGAAGATCAAAGAGGAGATGGAAATCTGCAGGAAAGAGGCAAATTCGAGATTTCAAAGCTCTCCTTGTTCACAATAGCAAAAAAGTACTTACAAAGAGTCACCAAGTGACTTATATACGTGTGCCCTAAATTTGGTCCTTTCACACAAGAGACCGGCACTTTATTACTAAAAGTAAATTTCCTACTAATTTACAAGGGATATTTTACAACAAGATGGGATTATGCTACTAGAGGACTCCTCTAGTGCATTTACATGGCTTGAGGGGATTCTCTGAATGTTTTGAAGAAGAAAAATCATGCCCCTTAATTTGAAAATTTTGGGGCTCTTCTCTTGTGCTTCTTTGCTCTGCAACAGAGAGATAACAAGATATGTTTTTATTATGGAAACCGTGGCCATGTTGCAACTAATTGTCTCATCAGGAGGAAAAAACTCTAGAGTTGCAGCCACCCTTGTAGAGCAAGGAAATGAGGAAGTCCATTTGTAAAAGAGACCATAGAACCCGACCATGATATAAGAAAAGGTCTCATAATTTGAGCTACACCCATATAAACATGTCTTGCCTCTATCAAGTTAATCATGCATAAGAAGACCCTTTCCCTTATATCCATAGTATATTCAAGAGCCTTCTCATGATTCATCAATGAAGGATTGGTTAAGAAACATGGAATTCTAGTACTCTAGAAGAAAAAACTAGTAGTAGTTGAAGTAGTAGATAGAAGATCTCTAGCATCTAGGAATATTACCATGGAAACCACACCATTAAGAGTACACCTTCAAAAACCATGATTCCCACATATGTTTCAATGCAATATCGAGTCAAGTAAATCTAGTTATCATTGGAATGCCCTCGCGAAAGAAACATAATCCAAAAATTAATTGGGAAAAGAATAAAATCACCCGTCGAGATATCCAGAAAACCTCGATATATGTTGGAGCCAAAGCCTTCATACATGCAATAAGAAAGGAATTCACATATATGATATATGCCATACCAACTCAAGAACCTAGGAGAGATGATTCGGTGAAGCTACCCAACTAGTACCAAGGTTTTGAAAATGTTTATGTTTTTGAAAATAAGAATGCAGATATCCTCCTAGAGCATAGAACTTATGTTGTGCCCTAGAACTTCAAGAGGGAGCACAAATGCCCTTTGGACCAATCTATAGACTATCCCCATAGGAACTTACAAAATTATGTAAGAATATTGATGAGAATCTAGCCAAGGGGTTTATCAAACACTTGAACTCTCTTGTAGGAGCCCCTATCCTATTTGTAAAGAAGAAGGATGAGAATCTCTGAATGTGCATAGACTATCTTGGATTTAATAAAGTGACAATAAAGAACACGTATCCTCTACCACCTATAAGAGAGCTCTTGGAATGCCTCAGAAAAGCAAAGTTCTTCATGAAGATTGACCTATGAGGAGCTTACAATCTTGTGAGGATCAGAAGGAGACAAATGGAAGACAACATTTCAAATAAGGTATAGGCATTTTGAATATGTACTTATGTCATGTGGTCTCACATATGCTCAAGCTATCTTTCAACATATGATGAATGATATCTTTCAAGAGTATTTAGATCATTTTGTGGTAATATATCTTGATGATAGCTTGAGATTCTCCAAAAATCTGGAGGATCATGAATCTCACGTATGTTGGAGTGCGAGGTCTGTGGAAGCACATGAACAGCACAAGGAAGAAGAAGCTTGTAGCACAACATACAATACTGAATGTATTACCACTAGAATGTACAAAGATAAGTAGCCCATTAGGGTAATAGGCATACATACAAGCCGGGGGGAAAAAACCTCCTAAAGAGGGAAAAAAAAATTCAAATCAACCATACGATGTTTGAGCCATACACACTCAACAATCGTTGTGAAAGTTGCCCTTTACGCAACCTCACAACTGGAAGTGGACATAGTAGGCTGCTTCTTGCTCAACCAAGATATACATGAACTACCAAGCATGAAGAAAAAACCACTAGTGGACACATGATTGTCATAACAACCAGCCTATCAGAGTCAGTTTAAGTATGTAGATCTAGCGATAGTGATCCCCTCTTGGGATAAAATAATCCAAGTAGCACTCAAGTAGCGAAAGATGCACTTAACTGCCTACCAATGCTTCACACTTGGGCAATGCATAAGTTTTCTCATCTGTAAGACAAAAAACTGAATATCTGACTGAGTAATGCATAAGTAAATCAAGCATGCACTAGCCTGCTAATAGAGAACAACATCAAATGCCTCCATCATCATGAAGACTCAATTGTAAACCTGTCTACATAGGAGTGGCAATAGGTTTGCAATCTTCAAGGCCAAAATGTTGCAATAATGTGTCAATATGTATCATTTGAAACAAAGCTATTGTGCCATCAACTTGGATAAATTGAATGCCGAAATAATGATGGAAGTGCCCCAAATCAGACACCTCAAATGAGGCATGCAAATCATCCTTAAAATCAGCAATATGCTTCTCATGAGGACTAGTGGGCAGCATGTCATCAACATAAACAACAATGATCAGAAGCACATCATTTGCATGATTATCATATAAGGTGCTCTCAGTTGTACTGTTCTCAAAACCATGTGTTATCAGATAGGCATGTATCTTTTCATACCAAGCATGTGCTGCTTGCTTCAAACCATATAATGCCTTTTTCAACCTACACACTTGGTTTTCATGCCCTTTCTGCATAAAGCCATGGGGCTGAAAAACATATACTTCTTCATGCAAATCACCATTCAAAAATACAGTTTTAATGTCGACCTGATGTACATTCCAACCATGAGGAGCTGCAAGTGCACAGATGCTATGAAGAGTAGTCATTTGGAAAGTGGGAGCAAAGGTCTCATCAAAATCAATGCCTCTTTCCTGAGCATAACCCTTTGCAATGAGCCTAGCCTTATACTTGTTAACTATTCCATCACACTTAAGCTTAAGCTTGTATACCCACTTAGTGTCAATGGCCTTCTTTCCAGAAGGCAAGTCACATAAAGATCGGGTACCATTCTTCATTATAGCATCATATTCAAATTGTATAGCAACCATCCAATTTTTTGAATTTTGTGCTTCATCAAACAAAACAGGCTCATTCTCATCACAAAGACTAGAGGAAGCCATAGCATAGCAATCTGATGCAAAAAAGGCACTATGAGAGCCTCAACGAGTATGATATGATAGAAGTGCATCTAATTTGTTGTCATGCAAAGTCTGCACTACCCGTTTTGGCATAATATTTGCCTCCTAAATATCAGCTCTCTCATCAACAAGAGCATCATGTAAATCTGCATCAAAAATGGAATAATCTGCATCATCATATGAAACCTGTAAAGGTTGAGAAGTAGCCTCATTAGGACTCGCACTAGCATGTCCACGTGTAAAAAGAGGCAACAAAGTGTCATACATGTCTTTGGAGCTAACTAATGTCTCCTTAATACATGAAAGTAATGGCTGAATAGAATCGTCCACAAAAACAACATCATGGCTAACCAAAATGCTTTTAATCTGTGGATGATACAGATGATAGCCTTTTCTTTTAGAACAATACCCAACAAAAATACATTTCACTACTTTATCATCCAATTTTGTGTGATGTTGTTCAACCACTAATGCATATGCCAGACAACCAAAAACACATAGGTGAGCAACATATGGCTTACAACCATGCCAAGCCTCATATGGAGTGATAAACTACAATGCTTTAGGGGGCATCTATTAAGTACATATGCTTCACATATAACACTCTCAAGTCAGAAACTATATGGTACTTGACCATACACCTCGCAATCTCCATGAGTGACCTATTCTTTTGTTCAACAACTCCATTTTGTTGAGGTGTATACGGCATTGTACACTGATGTTTTTAGCCAAAAATGCATTAACGTTAGAAGACATATATTCCCCCCCTCAATGAGAATGGAGGGTGCCCATTTGACATGCTGACAGATTTTTAGACAAAACCAGAAATTGTTTGAAGCACATAAACACTTCGGACTTTGCTTTCAATGGATATACCCGTGCATGCCTAGAAAAATCATCAATGAAAGTCACAAAGCAAAGATAGTTCCCAAAAGAAGGTCTCTACATAGGACCACAAACATCACTATGAACAAGCTGCAATTTTTTAGTAGCTCGAACTGAACCATCTTTTGGGAAGGAGGAACACTGCATTTTGCCCAAAATACACCCTTCACATACATGTTTACCATGTGCCTCAAGTTTGGGCTGAGAGGACACCATTTCAGATTTCTGTAGGCATAGCAAACTAGCAAAATTCAGATGGCCAAAGTGTGCATGCCAAAGCTTTGCATCTGACATAGCCTGAGAATCATGTATTGCACATGTCGAATCATTCATATATTTCTCATAGTCTATGAGCTTATACAACCCACAAAATAAAATGCCAAAAGCTATAATGATATCACCATTTGGAAGATCATGAACTGTACATATTTCATCAATAAATTTCACAACCAAGAAAATCTTGGCTAAAGTTGAAACCGATAACAGATTCTTGTTGATCCTTGGCACAAATAAAGCATCCAACAATGTAAAGAACTACCATCAATAGTAGTCAGAATGATCTTATGAACTCCCATGACAGGATAAGACGAGTTGTTGGTGCATGTGACAATATTCCCTATAGGGGCAGGCTTGAGTGAAGTGAAGAAACTGTGCTACAAGGTAATATGTTTGGTTGCCCCACTATCAAAGTACCAAACATCTGAGTCTACTAGAGACATACAGTGTTCATGAGAAGATGGGTCATAACTACAAGCAGTGGTAAATGCCCATTCTTCATTCTGCACAAGATTAGCAGACTCTGTTTTGGGTGTAGAGGCCTCTACAACAACCATTCGAGTCTCTTTCTTCCTTGCCTCTTTAGCAACCAATTTTGGACAGCTCTTTATGGCATGATCATTTCCTTTACAGTATTTGCAAAACAATTCTACTTTTCTATTTTCTTCTTGTCTCTGTCATCCTTCTTTGATTGTGCAAAATTGGTAGATTTTTGCTTACTAGTAGAAGAGCTCCATTTTACTTTGCCCTTTTGTTGACACTCAAGGTCAAGCACAAGCATGGAAGCGCATCAAGGAAGTGGACACACAAGAAGAAGGATCATGTAGGGAGCTCCAAGAAGCACATGTCAAATTTTCAGAAGAAATCACTATAAAAATAGTGATTTTTATCACTAAAAACCATTGTAAATACCATTTTCCATTTTTGAAACTCCATTTTGTTCAAGTCGAGGAGTCTTTGAGCTTGATGAGCATTAGAAGTATCATCCTAACAATTTTCATAATTTATTAGACTCCATTTGTGCCCCAAATAAGCCCTGGAACCTAATTTTTTTACTATGCTAGACACTAGGTCTAGACAGGGCCAAAACCACTCAAAAAACTATAAAAAGGGCTAGAGAGCTCATTTTGGAGGTGAGCTTGTTGTGGATTTCAGCTTTGTAAGAGAGTTCTTTTGTAATCAAAGACCTTCCATTGTTCCACTCTTTGCTCTTACCTTGTCTGCATGTGTGTGTATGTGTGTGCATGCTTGTATGATTTCACTCACGCACTTGTGCCTTGACTTGCTCACGGTCTTCATACCGATCCTCACGTCTCTACAGATTGACATTTGTGAGGTGGAAATCCTCACGTAGGTACTCACCATTGTGCTATTTTGACACCAAATTTGGCATTGTTGACAGGGAGAGAGCTTGGAGGACAAGCATGTGATGGTAAGATGTAGAGTAGTGATGTTGGAAGGCAAAAGAAAATTACCATTTTCAGTTTAGTTTCTGGGTTTTTCTTCTCCTTCATCATCATCATCACCACCATCTTCTCCCGTCTTCATCTTCTCATATTTTTTTTACTTTTGACTATACATTCACCTCATTTTTCACTTGTGGTTGCGACCAAGGCATCTAAGAGAGTTCAGTGCTTAAATACTATTGAAGAGGAGCTTTGCACTCTAAAAAACATCAAAAATTAACTCACAATCTCTGAATGTGACACAACGTGCCCCAAGTATCACGAGTGTGGTATCGCAGGTTTGGAGATAGATTTTGCATCTACAGGCATATAAGAATGACAAGGAGGGCATAAGGTACATATATTCGCAAAGGTTTTTGAATTCGGACTTCAAAAACTCCAAGTATCATGTCCAGTTGTGTTCAGGTATCGCGATATCAGAACTCCCGTGTATTGTGATACTTGTCAAGTATCGTGTATCATCTTCTCGTGTATCATGATATCTGGCATGTATCATGTATCGTCGGGTCGAGTATCGCATATCGCGACCATCTCGTATCATGTATCATCATGTTGAGTGTTGCGTATCACGACCATCTAGTATCACGATACTTCATAAGTATCGTGTATCATGACCGATCCAAGTATCGTATCACAAGTCTAAGTATCGTGTATCGTCACTCCCCAAGTATCATGTATCATGTATCACCAAAATTTGGTATCGTGTATTGTATATCATGTATTGTGAAGGGTGGTATCGTATCATGTGAGCCCAAGTATCGTGTATCATCCACCCCTGGTATCATGTATCGCCCTGATACTCATCAAGTATCATGTATTGTCCAAAGACAAGTATCATATCATGGATCAATTAATATCGTGTATCGTGGCAAGGCAAGTATCATGTATCATTTACTCCCAAGTATCACTGATACTTCCTAAGTATCATGTATTTCTTGTTCTGAAGCAACCCCAGAGAGATCTTGTTTCCCTATTTTAACCCCTAAAACCCAGAACTGGCATAACTTTCTCATCAAAATCTGTTTGTCGTGATTTTGGGTTCCTTGGAAAGTTTGTTTGAGTACTAAAAAAATTCCACTAGTTACAATAAAACTAATACTTGGAGTTATAGATATAGTATTTTGGAGTTGACCCTCAGGTGGGACTAGGAAACCAAGGGGACTCCAAAGGATTTTGAGCAATACAAAAGGGAAATTTTGGACTTAAAGATAAATCTTATGAATTTGAGATCTGGTAGACACTTAGGCAAGGATAGACAAAGCATTAGATCATCTAAGGCTAGTGTTATCCATACAGCTAAGTCTTGGGCACAACAACTTAGTGGTTATCCCTACACGCTAAGTTCAGAAACAAGTGACTCAAAAATGTCTTTTGCATGGAGAGACCCATACATACCACAAGAACGACAAAGTTGTCTATTTAGATGATACATCGGAGTGAATGTTCTTAGTGATAGAGCATGGCAGGCATGCATACACTTGGCAAGGTGAATTAATTTTCCCTCCACCAAGATCTAGTGTTTCCCATAGTCTCCATGGAGCAGGATCATCCAAGGCTCATGAAACCTAGAGGGAAAGTACCAAAGAGAGACCTGAGGTAAGCTTTGCACACACAGAGGGTAAAGACAGATTAGGAAATGAGGATGAAAGACCTGCAAGAGAGAGACACTGAGCACATAGACATCAAAGAGATGAGCATGATTTTCCATTGCCTAGACCCCGAGAGTACCCAAGAACCCTTACACCATCTCAAGTGTTCAAGGCCATGAAGAACTACTTTGATGGGTCAGGAGATCCTTATGATCATGTGGCTGAGTTCAAACAAGTGTTAAGAGCAGAACAGGTCAAGGACTTATTCACACAGTTCAAGGCATTTGTTTTGACTCTCAAGGGTACTTCCTTAGCTTGGTTTCAACCCTTGAATAGTCGCCACTACTGACAGATAGGTCAACTGCTAGAAGAATTCATTGTAGAATTTTCCAAGAGTGGTATCAAGCATAACACATCATCCATGATCCATAGCTTCAAGCAGACTCCCCAAGAAATAGTGTGACTTACAAGAACATGGTTCAGACAATACTTAGAACGATGCCTCGTTCAATCAGACAAACTTTGTCAAGCCAAGTTTGCATTTCCAGGGCTTACTAGAAAGATTAGAGCAATTGGTAAACAACTCGCGGGCTTCTTTACCTCCAAAGGCTCAACATGTGATTGAAAGAGAAAGCTCACCACCAACAAAAGTTTATGTTCTTGATTCCATAGATGATGGAGCACCTCTTTCAATTCAACAATACTCTCAAGAGTTCTTGTAGGAAATACAAGAAGAGAAATGGGCCAAGGAGAAGGGTAATCCCCCTCCTATTCCTCAAATTGATGACCTTCATGATCAATTTCCCCAAGACATTCTATCTATCTATGGAGACCAAGCAGAGCAACAAGAAGATAAAAGACTAGATTTTGAATCTAATTCTCTACAAGAGTTGCCATAATTCACAGGCCCATGGGAATCTGAATCTCTTCAAATCAGAGCTCCCACAATATTGGTAAAAAATGAAGACTCACTGGTTCCAAGGAACATTGAAGTCATGAAGAACACTAAGGTTCAATGTCATCTCACCTTAGAGAAGCTTCTCAAAGTAAAACCAGAGCTATGGAAGCATGTGGCAAATCAGGTTCCTGAACTCGATTCCAATTTTTCGAAAGCAGACTCTAAGCAAAAAGTCTAAGAGATACATTTAGACAAAATAGAGGACATGAGTGAAGGTGAAGAAGGTAATACTTATCTTCCAATCACCTACCAAGGTTACACAACCAAAGCTATCTTAGATTCAGGTGCTAGTGTTGCAATTGCTACCACCTCCTTGTGGAAGCAATGGGGCAAACCCACATTAAGACCAACTAGAATGAAGCTTCAAATGGCGGATGGCCATGTTGAAAGACCTCTAGAATCGCTAGAAGGGATAACTCTAACCACTTGTGGGGTAGAGTTTGAGCACACCTTTGCTATATGTGACTTTGAGAAAGATAATGTCTATGAGATGATCCTAGGAAGACCCTTCCTATGACAACTACAAATAGTACAAGATAGGGGAACCAACTCCTTGTACTTGTAGCACTTAGGGGTCACAACCAAAGTAGATCTAAAAGATTATACCTTCAGAGATGTACCACCCCTATAGTGGAATCCTATCCACAAAGCGCAAGAAGATTCAATCTCAGTGCATTTTGAAAGTTCACCTAACCCATCTTGGATGCATGAAGATACTCATTTGTGGATGTGCAAGGTCATAGAGGAAGAGGAAAAATGCTTGAAAGCAAGAGAAGAAGGAACTTCTCAGGGAGAAAGACCAATTAAAGACCCAGCCTATACATCGATGATCTTTCCAGATGAGGAATTCGAGCCTCATGATTGGGTAACAATCTAAGCCACCATGGACATTGTTCTCAATGAGGAACAATGGACACCTCATTGTGATGAGGAGGGTTATGATATTTCAATGTTCATGTGTCAGCCATGCTAGAAGAATGTGACTCTAGTAACTTCAGAGAACGATGACGATCAGAGTCCATTGTGATGGATAGTTGCTTTAATTGAGAGAAGCACTATATAGAAGATGTAGGAGTGTTTACCCAAAAAGAAGAAGAACCTCTCGCAAGCAAATAAGAATGTGAAAACAAACAAAGGAGAAATTGTAAAATCACAAGAATATCACATATTAGCAGGAAGCATGTACAAACAAGATACGGAGGGTGTATTAGCTTGTTGTGTCGAGGACGATGAACATAGTAGCTGGTTGCAACAAGTCCATGAAGGAATGCTAGGAAATCACTATTCTAAACAATGAACATTTTAGAATCTAAAATGTTTAGGAGTGTATTGGCCTAGTATGGATAGAGAAATACATGAGAGATTAAGAATTGTCCAGTGTGCTAGGAAAAACCCCCAATGGAGCATGCGGCATCATCTGTCGTTAATTCTAGATTGGAGTGCTCCATTGGTAGAATTTATGAGATCAGGAACGCTAGCCAATGAGGCTAGTCTAGCAAGAAAACGGAGCATGGAGCGAGAGGCTCAGGACTATGCCTTTGTTGGAGAAAACCTATATTGAAGAGGCAAAGATGGTTACATAAGATTGTGTGTTCATGAATCAAACTATTTGAAAATCTTAGAAACTACCCATAACGGCATCGCAAGTGGACACTTTGGCCTTGATCGAGTAATTAAGACTATCCTATTTTCACGTCTTTTGTGGCCCATTCTTCATATGGATGCACATACCTATGTGAAGAAATGTGGCACATGCCAACGTGCCCAATATCCAATCAGAAAAGATGAGATGCCTTTAGGACCAATGATGGGAGGACATGCATTCTCAAAGTGGGGTATCGACTTTGTAGGTCCTATTAACCCCCCCCCCCCCCCCGCTAGAAACTCCCATGCCAAATACATTATTGTGGCCACAGGTTACCTCACAAAGTGGGTAGAAGTCAAAGCCACAACAAAGAATGATGCTTAAATGATGGCTAAGTTCTTATTTGAGAATGTGTTCATGAGATATGGACTACGAATAGAGTTAGTGAGCGATAGAGGCACGCACTTACTTGAATGAAGTCATTGACAACCTTATCCAAGAATTCTTGGTGATACATAAGAAGTCTGCCCCTTATCATCCACAAGCTAATGGACAAGCTGAGAGCACAAATAAGATCCTATGTAATGTATTGACAAAACTCGTAAACAATAAATGCTCTGATTGGGACAAACAACTTCACCATGCTATTTGGGCATACCGAGTTGCCTACAAAATGGTACTCAATGCCACCCCATTTCAGATGGTCTTTGGACATAATGTTGTGCTACCATTGGACTTCCCAATCCCAGCCTTGAAAGTAGCATAAGAATATGAGTGGAATGGACATGAGTTGTCCTCTAGAATCTTTGATCTAGAACGCTTAGGTGAGACAAGGCTACGAGCGACAGCAGGCATCTACACTGCAAAGAAAAGACAAAAAGCATACTTCGATGCACACATCAAGGATAACAGATTGAAAGAGGTAGAGCTAGTGTTGGTTTATACACTAAAGCAGCATGCCCGTAAATTGGAAAAAAGAGGATATAGACCCATGGAATTTCCATTAGTGGTGCAGTTCAATTGGCCACTCTAGAAGGTGACATCTTGCCAACTTATATTAGTGCGATGTAGAGTCAAGCTATATCAAGAACCTCTTGTAAAGGATATGCTAATGAAACTCAACACTACTAAGAAGAGAAAACAAGAGGAGCTAAGGGTTAGAGAAAAAGCACAGGTAGAGGCTAGAGAGTGCATTAGAAGAAATAAGTTAAGGCGAGTAGGCCTAGATGTCAATCTTGAAACCCCACAATATCACATGGCCATGTGCCAAACATCAGATGTAATTGCTTCTCGAATAATCGATCGACGTCCCTTCGTGACGATACAGGTAGGACAAGGAAAGAGTATAAGGACTGTGAGAGCATTGATTGACTCGGGTGCACCAACTAGTGCAGTTAGAGTTTCATACTACCAAGACCTGCAATTGAACATCAATCCTATATAATCCTATCTCATAGGATGGGGAGGTGTGGAAATCCCTTGTTTGGGCAAGGACGAGCTTCCCATCTATCTTCAAGATGTTCCAATGAGAGTCAAAATGCTAGTGTGTGAAGACGAAGACCTTACGGAACCACTTGTCTTGGGTCAAGACTGAATCTATGACCATGTAGTCAACTTAAACCTTAAAATCCAACTTCTTCAAGTTTGGGTACATGAACAATGCATCACATTAGAATTAGAGAATTGCATGAGCACAAATCCAAGTATCACACATTCTCTTAGTTCCTCTGGGCCCAATCTAAACAAAGAAGATGTTGTATGTGTCAAAAAATCTATGATCCAGAAGGAATCAATCATGGAAGAATGGTCTCATAGGAGAGAGGACCCCTCTTCTTTTTCAAAGACTACTGCAGCCACAACAATTCAACCAAAGAGGCAAGTAAAACAATACATGAGCACGGCTACATCAAATAGATAAACAAAGTGCAAGAAGAAAGAAGCTCAAGGCATGACGCAGATTTGGGTACGAAAAAGAGAGCAACCACCAGCCTTGCCACAACCATTCCCATCTAGGCAAGCCAACCATGCTAAAAGAAGCACCAAGAAACGAGGACAAGCTCAATCACGAGGTCTCTGCCAAATTTGGGTATTAAAGCAATCGATGAAGGCCGACCATAATAACATACAAATTTGGGTGCCTAAGTAATTAGTTCGAGCTCAATAAGGACAATCACACATGTAGGTACCTAAGGTGCTCTTACATGCACAAACACCACTGATGTCCCTCACAAGAAAAGTCTCAACACAGAAGCCAACTTTGAAATCACACAAATACACCATCCAGCTCAAATCCAAGGAAGAAGTACATACATTGGGACCAACTCTCGCATAGGCTAGCAATGAAAAACTAAAGAACCAGACAACTGACCAAGCTACATTGGGAAGATGGACCGCTCTTGTTGATACATGAAGGACACCACCTCTCAAAGTACTACATGGAACAACCACTCCAACAAGGGTCTGTCAGGGACGACAGACTCGAGAGAGGGGGAGTGTTGACACTCAAGGTCAAGCACACTCAAGTTCAAGCACAAGCATGGAAGCACATCAATGAAGTGGACACACAAGAAGAAGGAGCATGTAGGGAGCTCCAAGAAGCACATGTGAAATTTTTAGAAGAAATCCCTATAAAAATAGTGATTTTTATCACTAAAAACCATTGTAAATACCATTTTCCATTTTTGCAACTCCATTTTGAAGCTAAGGAGTCATAAAGCTTGAGAAGTATTAGAAGTATCATCCTACCAATTTTCATAATTTTTAGACTCCATTTGAGCCCCCAAATAAGCCCTGGAACCTAATTTTTAACTAGGTTGGACACTAGGTCCGGACAGGGCCAAAACCAATCAAAAAACTATAAAAAAGGATAGAGAGCTCATTTTGGAGGTGAGCTTGTTGTAGATTTCAGCTTTGTAAGAGAGTTCTTTTGTAATTGAAGACCTTCCATTGTTCCACTCTTTGCTCTTATCTTGTGTGCATGTGTGTGTGTATGTGTGTGCATGCTTGTATGCTTTCACTCACGCACTTGTGTCTTCACTTGCTCACGGTCTTCATACCAGTCCTCATGTCTCTACGGATCGACATTTATGAGGTGGAACTCCTCATGTAGGTACACCCTGCACAATATTCCACAGTCCTTTTGCAACCAATACATGATGCATCATATAAGCCCATGATGGGTAATTGGTATTGTCCAACTTATCCTCAACAACCAACATACGGAATACATCACTGCTTTCAGCCATGGACACTGATTAAAATACCCTGATGGAAAAAATTCACTGTATCTCAAAAAGTGTGCTTATATTGGTGAATTGAAACCTATATATATCTTTGGCACAAAAAGACAAAACTACCTGCACAAGCATTGCAATAGTGTGTTCAGAGGCTAAAATGAGCTCAGATCACGATTTTGAGACTATGATCGATGGGGTGTCGACACCATCCTAGATGAAGCAGTGACATGCTCTGATACCAATCGTTGGAGTTGAGGTTTGCGGAAGCATGCCAACAACATAACGAAGAAGAAGAAGCTTGAGCACAACACACAATACTGAATGTATTACCAGTAGAATGTACAAAGATAAGTAGCCCATTAGAGTAATAGGTTGTGTTGTATAAAGAATTATCAGAGTGAGATTTATAAAAATACTAATATTTTTTGGTGTTTTAGTGTAGTAATTGAAGGTTTGTGAGGGTGTGAAAATTTGAAAGGGCATGGACATTTCGAATATGTTCGGACACCAACAATCATATTTATATTTTATATACTTTGTAAATAAACCCAAGTAGAGTATTTTGTTTTTTGAAACAAATACAAAGGTAGTGGTTAGGATAACGATCATTGTAGATCACAATTTATGTTAATAAAAGCAAAGGCTCTCCATAAAAGAGGGAAAATTTCTACTTTCATGCTTGCTTTTCGAAGTTTCCCTCAATATAACTGCTATTTCTGAATAACTGCTATTTCTGACATAATGAAAAGTCATATAAATACATGCACTCAATGGACCTATGGAAATAGAGTGCATGGGGGGAAATTTCACCCAATCTTGTGTACTATCTCATCTTTTTATGTTTCTATGCTTTGTGTGTTTTCAATGTACATATCCACTATGTGCATGTGAACTAAGATTCTGGTAACAGTGGTATCAGAGCACTCTGTGCATCACTATGGAGGGGTTTGATGCCATTTATTTTAGTGTTCGATCTCTATTTCACTATCCATTTTTATTTTCATTTTTGGATTCCAACTCTGATCGTTGTCCTTGTTCATGTTTTTGTTTCAATTTTAGTTTTGAGTTTTGGATTTGGTTCCGATTTCATTTCTATTATAGTCCCTGAACCTCAACCTACATTTATACCTATGATTACTCCTTCAGCTTACTCCTACATTTATAGCTACATTTACACCTATGTTAACTACTTCAACTTAATCTAAGGTGTCCATTAAGGTGTCAAATAAGGCATAAAACTTTGGCATAATGTTAGCATCTTTGGCTTCCTTGGCATCCATGGATCCCTTGACAATTGTTGGCTATTCACGAACACTTTCTAACTAAGGATTGGCAATAAGGAGTCTTATATTCACCAAGGAATCACAATTTGAACCACAACCTCACTTTCACAAGTTAAGTGTTTTACCACTACACTATCTCTTTGTGTTGTCAATCGAGTTCTCTTTTCTTATATTTAACACAACTTGCATCTCTCTCTTACTTTTTCAATTCCCAAGAACCATCCTCCCTTTGACCCTTTGAATTAAAGAAATATCAAAAAAAAATTCATATATCCAACAAGGGGGTTTCTTTGTCTACATATCCATAAACCCTAAGAATACCATGGAGGATTTTGGTGAGTCACCTCTACCTGAGGTACCACTCGAGCAACAATTGGAGTTCTTGTGACACAAACTTTGAGGCATGCAAGATGAGATCCGTCAATGTGATGAAGTACTTTAGAAGATGCAATCTGACGAAGATAGCCTTGCAAGGGTGATAAAAGCTATTGTCTCTGCTCAAGCTGATGGCACATTCCAAGACTGGTGTTAAAAATTACCAATTTCTATAGTTTGATGGATGTAAGGATGGCCCTTTAGTTCTTTCATGATTATCATAATTTGACAACTTCCATTCTGATGAATCATATGTAGAAAATGAAAAAGTTAAATTTTCTACTAACTATTTAGTAGGGAAGGCTCAACTTTGGTGGAATGTCTTGCATCATAATGTAGATTGTCAGACTACATGGAAGGCTTTCTGAGATAAGGGTAAGGATTCTTTTCTTCCTCTTCAATATCATTTACATGTTTGATGTGCATGGAAAACCTTTACATGGAAGGAAGGTGACACTGTCACTACCTACACAAAGTGGTTCTTGCAAAATCTATTATTGGATTGGATGCTCGAAGATGTACCCAAGGATACCTTACAACAAAAATATGAAGATGGTTTGGAGATGGAATCCAAGCCAAGCTTCACACACTAAAATCTACAAACCTCAACAAATCTATCTCTTTTGGCTATGATGTAGAGAAGGAATTTCAATCCATAACAAGGTCAATCCGTCTACAATAACTACGTCAATGATCACTTTTTGTTAAATCTAGTTTCCTTATGAAGCATAATTTTAATGCCCCATCTTACTCTAGTTTTCCACGTCCCCCACAATCCAACTACTCAACTGCACTTGTTGCTTCATCTCTCCAACTTGCCAAACTGCCTACCTTGCAAACTTCAGTGGTCGATGCCCAACAGAACCAACCATGTATCACCTGTTGGAATTGTAGTAAACCTAGAAATACAACAATGAAGTGACGATTGTGACTTCTTCACATGAAAGAAACTATAGCTCAATTGCATAATATGGAGGCTTTCAATGAAGAAATTCCTCTTGTTTGGACAGAGGAGGCATTGTAGAAGGACATAAGTATGATATCTATGTTCATTCTTTACTTTGCATGTAGGGTACTATTAATAACAAATTGTTTAATATTTTACATGAGCATTGTAGTTCACATGATTTCATTTCACATATAGTAGTGCAAGAACTTAAATTAAAAACATTTCCTTCCTTGTATAAAGTGAAAACTACAGTTAAAGGTAGCCACTATAATGTAACAAGAGAAGTGCAAGACATTACGATTACCATAGGCCCATATGTAGATGTAAAAACATTTTTAATTACACTTTTGCAATCTTACAATGTTATACTTGGTATGCCTTTTTGTCATCATTAGAACCCACACATTGACTACCATAAACATACCTTTAACTTTGAATTTAAAGGTCAAATCATTACTTTGTCTACATGGCATCATTTTTAGCCATTTCCAATAGTCATACTCAAGTAAAATGTGCATTTAAGAAAGGATATACTTCATGCATTGTTTTTGTCAATGTCATAAATGATTATACTCATACACGTCCTCATGCACATAAACCTTTCATGACTACTTATAAGGATTGTTTTATGTCTGATTATCCTTGTGAACTACCACCATCTTGAGGATCCTTTGACCACAGCATAGACTTAATTCCTGGTAGTTCTTCTCCTCATAAAGCACCTTATAGGCATGGCCCACTACACCAAAAAGAAATAGAAAACCAATTTAAAGATTTACTCCACAAAGGACTTATAAGGCCTAGTTCTTCCCCTTTTGGAGCATCAATTCTCTTAGTAGAGAAGAAGAATAAAACTTGTAGAATGTACATTGATTATAGGGACAAGATCACAATAAAGAATAGATACCCTATTCCTCAAATAGATGATCTCTTAGATAAACTATGAGGAGCTGGTTTCTTAGTAAAATTGATGTCAAATCGGGTTACCATCAGATACATATGATGCCTATCGATATTTTTAAGACTGGTTTTAGGACTCAAACTGACCATTATGAATTTATGGTAATGCCCTTTAGACTTACCAATGCTCTTGCTACATTTGCATGACGAAGCTATGGCCCATGCCAATATTGATGAAAGTGAAAAATTATACCCATCACTTTATATATAGTGTTCAATTCGAGAAAGATATATGGTGGTTAGGTGCCATTGAAGTACCTAAAGAATCCAATGATGTTCTTTCATGGATTTTTAGTAGGACCCCATGGATCATAGAGGTGATAAGTTCTAATAGAGGTGATAAGTTCTAAAATTCATGGTGCAAATATCAATGTTGCTTATTATATGATTGTTTGTATGCTTTACCTAATTGACAAGATTGACACTTTTATGTCATGTTTTGAACTTGAATATTGGGTAGACCTAGCACTAGTCCATTCTTTGGCATGTCTTTTATAACTCTTTCATTGAATTGACCTAATCCTTTATGCCATAGGTCCAACTCTGTCATC
>CM035433.1:25444220-25471720 GCA_020310875.1 Ceratopteris richardii
TTGTTATGAAAAGTTCTCTTAGAGCACCTTCTATTGAGTGGCCGCAAGCCATAGTTTGGGTTCAGTTTACATCATCTTTAGAGCTTGGAGTTTACCCATTGATCCTCAACAACCTTCTTTTGAGCATCATTTTGAAGCACAACCTATCGGGAGAGACTTGGAAAGCTATTCCGACAAAGGGTGTACAATCTTCATCACCTACACACACTTGCAAATGATCTTTTGAAGCTCCATATAAGTCTCTTGTCAATTTATATGCATTGTTGCTCTCTTTTTACATCAAATTGCATATAGGACATGCAATTTTGCATAGTACCTAGAGTAGAAGTGTAGTTTAGATGCAAATTCATATTGTACGGTGCATGTATTCTTCTTTGCACGGACAGGTAAGTATTTTCTTATAGGTTAGCAAGGAGAAAAATATAAATTTGTTAGGGTGTGTAATCTCCTTTCGGTCTATTTGTAGATAAATAGCCTATCGGCACCAAAATCACGAAAATTGTGTGTCGTAATTTTTTTGGTTTTCAAAATTGCGTCATTATACTGCCAAAATTTCTAGAAAATTAGTATTCATATGCATTCAAGCATATAGAAAATACTAGAAGTTTCTTATTTCTTCATGTTCCATTGAGCAAAGGCTTGTAATATGTTTTGTTTCCACTGCCACTTACTTGTTTTGAGGATACATAGAATATCCAAATTATATAATGATCAAGATGAAAAATTAGTAGCATTCTGAGCAAAGAATCATATAAGCTTGTGGATATCTAGTAGATATCACCACTTGGGAGAAATTAATAAGCTAAGAGTAGTTTTAAGACAAAGGGCAAGTATTGCCAAGGTCATTCCAATGAGGAACTTAGTAGTTCACAAGTTAGAATTCTAGGATTTCTTGTTAGAACCTAGAATAGAGGATATTTAATCCTCAAAGATTCCATGATCAAGAAAGAATGCAACTAGCATTATGATCCGAAGGAATAAATTCAAGCTTTAAAAGGACAAGATTTAAAGCAATACATTTAGAAAGAGATGAGAATTCTTCAAGTGAAAAGAATTACCCTTTTGTAGAAAGGACAAAGTGAGACAAGGGATAGTTTTACCAAGGTCTCATGAGTTAGAAACTTAGAGGTAAGAGGTATCAAGATAGTTTGACACCTTAGAAGAGAACTCTAAAAATGCCTACAAGTTTAGGATGCTTATAAATTACGTATCTAGTTCATAAGTAACTACTATAATTACATAGGTATGAGTTCTCGTGCACATTTCTATGTGTATAGAACAAACAAATTTATTGCACATGAAGTATAGACTTCATATTTGTGGAATAAAAAGGGCACATCAAGTTTGATCAGAATGCCATAGTTAGAAATAGTCAAATAAAAGTTATCTAAGAACTTCCTAGACATGGAGGTTGAGACATAGACTTTCGAGTTACTAGCTTTATAGAAGGAATCATATCTTGATTCTATAATAGTTTAATACAAGCAGATGAGGTAGTTCCATCTATCTATCTACCTAAGAGTGAAGAATAGAGATCCTAGGTGGACTCATCTTCATTAAGCAAGCAAGGCAAGTTTGTGGGTCAAATACTTAAGAGTGGCCAAGATATACAAAAAGGCAAGGTTTGCATAGAATAAACAAGGTAAGGCTATAGTCTAAGTTCCTATTAAGGAGTGAGACAAAGTTATATAGCCAGAGATGGTGTGCCGCAAGTAAAGAAGGCACAATTTATATTTATTAGACAAGGCAAGGTTGTCTCTAGTAGGGAGTGATTATACAACAATGCAAGGTCTATGAGTAAGAACGTCAGTTCCAACTCAAAGTTAAGTTGAGAAGCAAGTTTGATGTTTTTATTTATATCATATATAATGACCAAGTAAAGTGATCAAGTTTGAGCATGAGAGGAGGTGACTATTGATCTGTGGAGAACTAGATCTCAAAGAGACGTGATTAGTATATGCTACCAAGTTGCTTAAAATGATTATAAGTTTATTTATTTTTTTGATAATTTGTGCATTCATCATATAGTATGATGGATCCATGCAGTCATGGAGACTCTAGTTGCAATACTTCAGCACTTTCAGCAAAAGTGAGAGCAGAATTCGAAGAGTTGTTCCTAAAACAATTACCTTCTAGTTTGCTTCCTTACAAGAACATAGAGCATAGAATCGAATAGGTGCCGAGAGCGAGTTCGACTGCTCAGCCACCATTTTGAATGAGTTTGTAGGAGGAGAATGAAGTCTGCAAAGTCGTGGATGAGTATTTATAGAAAGGGCTAATTAGACCTAGCTATTCATCTTTTGCAGCACTAGTTCTTCTAGTGAAGAAGAAAGACGAATCTTATAGGATGTGCATCGACTACCGCACACTCAATAAGATTACTATCAGATATAGCTATCCTATATCAAGATCGGTGATCTTTTAGACACTCTAGGTGGAGCCATTATTTTAGTAAAATAGATTTTACTAGTGGATGCTATCATATTAGAGTGAGAGATCACGATAATACTCAGTTAATCTAGAGAAGACTCAGTTGTATCTTCCAAGGATAGAGTATCTATCGATGGGGTTCAGATGGATCCCGAGAAAGTTTTAGTCATATTATTATGGCCTACTCCTCAGGACGAGGAGTAGTTCGGTCATTTCTAGGACTTTTTGATTTCGATCGAAAATTCATCTCTTCTTATTCATCAATAAAAGCACCTATGACAAACTTGCTTCAAGGCAAAGTTCCATTTGCATGGAAACAAGAGCAAAAAGCTAGTTTTGATACTCTAAAACAAGCTGTTTGAGAGGCTCCTATACTCAAAGTGGTGAATTCACAAAAACCATTTGAGTTAGAGATAGATGCTAGTGGCAAGCCATAGGGACAATGTTGAGCCAAGATGGCAGGCTAGTGCATGAACAAGAGTTGTATGTGTTGGTGCAATTATACCGAAGCCACATGCTTGATCAAGTCACTTATGCTCAAACTTATTGGCATAACCCATGAAAGGCCTCATATGATCAACCTCTTGTAAAAGTGCTTCACATATACTCTTGTAAAAATGGTTTAAGCCCACGAGGAGTTAGGAAACTCTAAATCACATATCACTTGGTTGTTGAAGCAATGAGAGAATATATTCTATATGTTAGCATTCACCTTTTAGGTAGAAGTTTGAATTTGAATTCAAACTTTGGCTCCAAGTTCAACTATAAGAAGAGGATCAAGAAGACGTGCGTGCATCTTGAGGTAGAGAGATCATTCTGTAGTACATTCATTGTGAAGTGAGAGCTCACCTCATAGCTCTTTCACCTCTCACACATTGAGAAATTCTTGATTACCAATGGCATTGTATTTTTACATGTTTAATACATATATGATCATTATATTGTTATCTTACTTCTCTGTTATAACTCCATTAAAATAATGATCTTCTCAGAGCTTGTTCTTAGTGTGTAGTTGATCATTTACCATGATTTAAATCATGATAGATCCAATATTATATCTATTATAATCCTACAAAGTTTCATTAGCATTGCTTCTTCGGATCATTAGATATTAGCATATCTTTGCTCACTAGTCTGATGACTGTAGCAGCCCGTGAATGTCGGGATGGAAATATGATTTGCTAAATACCTTTCTCTGTATGTAGTCCATCATTTTTATGAAATCACTCGTGATTTTTTTCTTACTAAGTTAATTAGAGTTCCCCAAAAGGAATTAAGATAATTGTTGTTGTGCTTAAAGAATTGTTCAAAACACTGAACAGGTGTAAGAATAAAAATAGCAAGTTTTTTGTTCTTGGATCAACTTCAACATATCTATTTTGATTCATCCTTTTCATATTGATTTTCTAAGGCATATAGGGTGTTTAATACATCCTTTGGCAATCTAAAAGAGTCCACTACATATCCCTAGAGTTCATTTGGTTGGTGTAGTGCAAAGTTTCTATAGCACCACTTCATCTTCACCAAATACAAATCCATCTCTTTACAATGGTATCAGAGCAAGGTTGGACAACATGGCAGATGGATTTCCTTCATCAATTGAAAAATTGGATAGAGGAAACTAATCAGCTTGGTCTTTAAGGATGGAAGCTTATCTTCAAGGCAGGAATCTATATAGTTATATAGCTGGAGATAAAGTTATGCCAAGTTTTAGGAATAAAGGTCAACCTACACAAGAAGAGCAAGAAAGATTGAGCACATGGTGCTCCAAGGATGCACTTGCAAGGTCTTATCTCCTCAACTCTATCTCATATTTTCTATTGCCTCACATTAGAAGTTATTAAACATCTCAAGAAGTGTGGAATGCACTTGAAGCCTTCTTCTCTTTAAGTACAAAGGCCAAGAAGCATCAACTATGGGTGGACTTTACAACTCTCAGGAAAGCTCTGAAACAAAATGTGACTGATTTTGTTACAAATCTCAAGGACATAGCAGATCAGTTGGGAAGCATTGGAGAGGTAATAGAAGAAGAGCAAATTGTAAGGCAGGTCATCAATGCCTTAAAGGTAGATGACAAGTGGGAAGCATTCACCACAGCTATGGATCTATACATGGATATGCATGTAACAAATTTCAATACACTCATTGGACAACTGCTTACTCAAGAGGCCAAGCTTATCAACAATGGAGAAGGCTCCAAAGGTAATCAATCTTCTGCTTTGTATACTGATAAAAGCAAGTCTAAAGGGAACAAAGGAAGAGGAAAGAAAGTGGATGATGAAGCAAGTACACATCAAGCTAAACTATGCAGGTAGAGGAAGACATGGTAGAGGTAGAGGCAGGTAGGGGGAGATCCCAAGACTCTAAATCCCTATTCTATTTGTGGATTAACTAATCATACAACTGAAAATTGCTTTAGGAATTCTAGGAATCAAAGAGGCAAAGGCTACAATAGAGGAAGTTATGGCTACTCTAGAGGAAGGACAAACAACTTCAAAGGCTACCACAACAATTACAATTATTCAAACTATCAAGGAAGCAATAGAGGAAGAAGAAACTTCAATAACTACATAGAAGACTCAAATCAAGAGGACTCATTGCTAATCATGAATATGGCAATGCCTCAAGGTAAATCTGATGAGCATGTTTTCTACATAGATTCAGTGTTAGCATATTGAGTCAGTTTATGCATAAGCCAAGAAGACCACATATGGAAGCAACCAAGAGAGTCCTTAAGTACCTATGTTGGAGTTAGACGTCTGCGGAAGCACGCGAACAGCACAAGGAAGAAGAAGAAGCTTAGCGCTCAACACACAATACTGAATGTATTACTAGAGAATGTACAAAGATAAGTAGCCCATTAGGGCAATAGGCATATATACAGAGGGGGGGGGGGAACTCCTAAAGAGGGAAAAAAGTGCCCTGATGGTCCTAGAGTGTTCACACACATCACTACCTAAATATATCAACAAATCCCCCTTGGGAGTGATGCGGTGAACAAGTAGCTGGCACTCATGTATAAGGAAGTGCCAATCTATGTGGAAATCACTCCACAAAAGGAAGTAAGCCCAAAGCTTTGCGGAAAGCATCAAACTTCTCCCTAGGCAGAGCCTTCGTGAAAAGGTCTGCAATGTTCTCCTGCATGGGCAACTATGCCAAGCTGATCTCCCCAACAGAGAACCTCTCCCTGACATAATGATAATACACCTCAATGTGCTTAGTGCGAGCATGGAACACAAGGTTCCTCGCAACTGCCAATGTGCTCTAACTGTCAGTGAAGATGGTGGTGGTAGAAGACTAACCAACACCCAAATCAGTCATAAGGCATCTGAGCCACACACACTCAACAGTCGCTGTGAAAGCTGCCCTATACTCAGCCTCACAACTAGAAGTGGCCACAATGGGTTGCTTCTTGCTCAACCAAGATATACATGAGCTACCAAGCATGAAGCAAAAGCCACTAGTGGACACACGAGTGTCATAGCAACCAGCCCAGTCCGAGTTAGAAAAAGCATGCAAATCTGGCGGTAGTGATCCCCCCTTGGGATAAAACAACCCAAGTAGCCGAGTACCACTCAAGTAGCGAAAGATGTGCTTAACCGCCTGCCAATGCTTGACACATGGGCAATGCATAAACCTGCTCATCTTTGAGACAACAAACTGAATATCTCGTCGAGTAATGCATAAGTAAATCAGGCATCCAACAGCCTGATGATAGAGGATAGCATCAAATGCATCTCCAACATCATGAAGACTCAATCGTAAACCTGTCTCTATAGGAGTGGCAATAGGCTTACAGTCTTCAAGGACAAAACACTGCAATAATGTGTCAATATATTTCGTTTGACACAAAGCCATTCCATAATCAACTTGCATAAACTGAATGCCCAAATAGTGATGCAAATGCCCCAAATCAGATATCTCGAATGAGGCATGCAAATCAACCTTAAAATCAGCAATACGCTTCTCAATAGGACCAGTGAGCAACATGTCATCAACATAGACAACAATGATCAGAAGCACATCATTAGCACGCTTAACATATAAGGTGCTTTCAGTTGGACTGTTCTCAAAATTATGTGCAATCAGATAGGCATGTATCTTCTCATACCAAGCACGTGGTGCTTGCTTTAAACCATATAATGCCTTCTTTAACCTACACACCTGGTTTTCATGCCCTTTTTGCACAAAGCCACGGGGCTGAAAAACATACACTTCTTCATTCAAGTCACCATTCAAAAATGCAATTTTAATGTCCAACTGATGTACATTCCAACCATGATGGGCTTCAAGTGCACAGATGCTCCGAACAGTAGTCATATGGCATGTAGGTGCAAAGGTCTCATCAAAATCAATGCCTCTTTCTTGTGCATAAACCTTTGCAACAAGCCTAGCCTTATACATGTCAAGTGTTCCATCAGGCTTACGATTCAGCTTGTAAACCCACTTAGTGCCAATGGCCTTCTTGCCAGGAGTCAAGTCACATAAAGACCAAGTACCATTCTTCATTATAGCATCATATTCAGATTGCATAGCAGCCATCCAATTTTCTGAATTTTATGCTTCGTCAAATGAAACAAGCTCATTCTCATCACAGAGACTAGATGCAGCCATAGCATAGCAATCTGATGCAAAAGAGGCACTATGAGAGCCTGATCGAGTACAATATGACAGAGGTGCATCTAATTTGCTATCACACAAAGTCTGCATGAGCCATTTCGGCATACTTTTTGCCTCCTCAATGTCAGCTCTTTCATCAACAAGTGCATCATGTGAATCTGCATCAGAAATGGGATGATCTGCATCATCACATGAAACTTGCAAAGGCTGAGAAGTTGCCTCATTAGGACCAGCACTAGACTTTCACTTGCAAAACGAGGCAACAAAGTATCATACATGTCTTTGGAGCTAACATATGTCTCCTTAGTACATGAAAGCAATGGCTGAATAGCATCTTCCACAAAAACAACATCACCGCTAACCAGAATGCATTTAGTCTATGGATGATACAGAAGATAGCATTTACTTTCAGAACTGTACCCAACAAAAATACATTTTATTGCTTTATCATCCAATTTTCTGCGATGTTATTCAGGCACTAATGCATATGCCAAACAACCAAAAACATGCAGATATGCAACAGATGGCTTGCAATCATGCCAAGCCTCATATGGAGTGATAGACTGCAGCGCTTTAGTGGGACACATGTTCAGTACATATGTTGCACACATGACAGCCTCAAGCCAGAAACTATGTGGTAAAGCTTGACTCTTGACCATACACCTCACCATCTCCATGAGTGACCTTTTCTCTCGTTCAGCAACTCCATTCTGTTGAGGTGTATACAACACTGTACACTGGTGTTTTATCCCACGTTCAGCTAGAAATGCTTTAAAATCAGAAGACATATATTCCCCCCCTCGATCAGAACATAGGGTGCCCATTTTACATGCTGACAGATTTTCAGCCAAAACCAAAAACTGTTTGAAGCACATGAACACTTCAGACTTTGCCTTCAATGGATATACCCATGCATGCCTAGAAAAGTCATTGATGAAAGTCACGAAGTAAAGATAATTTCCAAAAGAAGGTGTTTGCATAGGACCATAGACATCACTATGTACAAGCTGCAATTTCCGAATAGCCCGAACTGAACCATCTTTTGGAAAGGAAGAACGCTCCATTTTGCCCAAAATACAGCCTTCACAAACATGTTTTCCAGGTGCCTCAAGTTTGGGCAAAGAGGACACCATTTTAGATTTCTGCAAGCGTAGCAAACTAGCAAAATTCAAATGGCCAAAGCGTGCATGCCAAAGCTTTGCATCTGACATAGCCTAAGAATCATGTACTGCACATGCCAAATCATTTACAGACCTTTCATAGTCTATGACCTTATACAACCCACGACATAAAATGGAAGAAGCAATAATCACATCGCCATTTGACAGATCATGAGCTGTACATCTGTCATCAACGAATTTCATGACCAAGCCAATCTTGGCTAATGCAGAAACTGATAACAGATTTTTCTTGATCCCTGGCACAAAAAAAGCATCTGACAAAGTGAAAGAACTACCATAAGCAGTAGTCAAAATGATCTTACCAACTCCCATAACAGGATAAGAGGAGTTGTTGGCGCATGTAACAGTATTCCTTGTAGGGGCAAGCTCGAGTGAAGAGAAGAAACTATGCTGCGAGGTAATATGTTTGGTCGCCCCACTGTCAAAGTACCAAACATCTGAGTCTACTACACACATGCACTGCTCATGAGAAGATGGGTCAAAACTGCAAACATTAGTAAACGCCCATTCTTCTTCCTGCACAAGATTAGCAGACTCCGTTATTGGTGTAGAGGCTTCAGCAACAACCATTCTAACCTCTTTCTTCTTTGCCTCTTTAGCAGCCAGTTTTGGACAGTTCTTTATGATATGATCATTCCCTTTACAGTACTTGCAAAACATTTTCTGCTTTTCTTATTTTTTCTCATCTTTATCTTGGTTCTTCGAATGTGCAGCATTTGCAGATTTCTGCTTACTAGTAGAAGAGCTCCATTTTCCTTTGCCCTTCTGACTAGCCAGGAAAGCTTGATCTGCAACACGCATAATGGACCTATTCTGCCTAGACTGATCCTCCTACAATAGAACAAAGACTAACTCCTTAAATGACAAGGCATTTGGATTGCCTTTCATCATCAACCGAAGAGTAGAAGCAAAACTCTGATATGAATCAGGAAGACCATTCAGAACGGTCTGCAGAAGTGAGCTATCTGGTATAACCTCATCAGCAAAAATCAATTGTTCCTTCAAGTCTTTGATCTTTGTTAGAAAATTGTCCATGGAATCACGTTCATGTGCTCACTCTCCAACTGTTTTTGGAGGTAAACAACACGAGCCTCATTCCTAGCTTGGTACAACGTGGTAAGAGTATCCCAAGCATCCTTAGTTGTTCTACAAGAGCGTATGTGAGGAATAATGGCACGTTTGACAGACAAAGCTATCAATGCATGTGCCTAGGCATCTGTGCCATCCCAACGAATTTGCTCTACAGTAGGTGCAACAAAAACTGTAGCACGAACAGGAATATGCAGAATATCATCATCTTCGACACCTTTTGCATCAGCTTCAGTACCTATAGTTGTAACAGTTGCAGCTGTGATAGGACGTTTTTCAACACCCTGCACAATGTTCCACAGTCCTTTTGCAACCAATACATGTCGCATCATATAAGCCCACAACGGGTAGTTGGTACCATCCAAATTATCCTCAACAACCAACCTATGGAATACATAACTGCTTTCAGCCATGGCTAGTGACTAAAATACCTTGATGCAACAAGTTGATTGTATCTCAAAAGTTTGAACGGAACTGCCAGACGAGTTCTGCTAAACCTGTAGTAGACTTTGAGACGCTTATACTGGCGAACCAAAATAGGTATATACCTTTGGCACAAAAAGACGAAATAGCCTGGACAAGCATTGCGATAGTGCATTCGAAGGCCGAAACGAGCTCAGGTCACGATTTTGGCACTAGACAACAAAGCTGATTTGATCTGGAAACACGCTGAGTATGCTCACCAAAATTCGTATGATTCTGAGATTACAAATGGAGGAGTGTCGACGATGCCCTAGATGAAGCGGCGACCTGCTCTGATACCAATTGTTGGAGTTAGACATCTGCGGAAGCACGCGAACAACACAAGGAAGAAGAAGAAGCTTGGAGCTCAACACACAATACTGAATGTATTAGTAGAGAATGTACAAAGATAAGTAACCCATTAGGGCAATAGGCGTATATACAAGGGGGGGGGGGCGAAACCTCCTAAAGAGGGAAAAAAGTGCCCCGACAGTCTTAGAGTGTTCACACACATCACTACCTAAATATATCAACAACCTAAAAGGGACCATGAATGAAGGTTTGTTTTATCCATTTACTTCAGATATTGAGCTAAAGGCCTACTCAGATGCAGATTGGGCCTGATCTAGAGATGATAGAAGAAACACATCTGGGTATGTATCATTTTCAGGTTCAAAAATCATTTCTTCATCATCCAAGAAGCAACCAACAGTGGCATTATCTTCTACTGAAGCCGAATAGAGAGATTTGTCTAATGCAACTCAAGAAATCATGTGGTTAAAATCTTTGTATACAGATCTTGGACTTCATTATTCAACACCTCACATTTTTTGTGACAACACAAGCTCACTACATCTTGCAGCTAATCCGGTATACCATGCTAGAACCAAGCATATTGAAGTCCACTACCATTATGTAAGGTAGAAGCTAATGAGCAAGGATATTAAATTATCCTATGTCTCTACATATATCCAATGTGCAGACACTAAAGCTCTTGATAATACAAAATTGAGTGGATTGAAGTTGATGATTGGCTTGCAGGAAATCAAGGACAATTGAAGACTTATTTGGAGGCCAAGCATGTTAGGCTTAGGGGAGTTGTTGGTGCATTTTACCTAAGCCTACATGCTTGATATAATTTGATTTATGTTCATTTATAGTCATATGTAGGCATATGAACACCTCTTGTAAAAGAGTACATTTTATCTCTAGTAATTGTAAAAGAAAGAATGGCTTAAGTCATCCATGATGTAAAAAGAAAATTCATGGATCCAACTACCTAAAACCATGAATCCATCAGCTGAGAGAATATTTCCTAATTCTTAGCATCACTTTTAGGTGAAATCATTTGAATTCAAATTCAAAACTACCTCCAAAAGTAGCTATAAAAAGAGCAAGAAGGAAGTCACCAAGGGAGAACTTGATTTATGCCCACTTCATGCGCATTTGTAGAGATTCTCTTAATACATAGCTCTATCATTCTACTCCCATTTTGCAAATATTCATTGCCAATGTGGTTGTAATCACATGTGAATCTATACATCAATCTTTTACTCCTTCTCTATTTTGTTCTCTGTTATACTCACTCAGAACATTAAAATTTAGAAGCTCATATCTCGAGCTATACATAACATTTTTCAGAGTTTTAAAATGTCTTGGTTAGCTTTCTAAGTCTAGTTTATGATCGTCAATTTTGTCTCCATTGGATTTACCGTTTGTGAGAAATCTGCATTTTACTGCTCACTAGTCTATCTCTACAAAGCCCAAGAATGGCAGGGGTATTCCAGATTTTGCTCAAACTTGTTCTCATTGCTCAGTTGATGAATTGAAGTGTTTTAACTTGGATTAGCAAGATATCTAAGTCTACTTGCTATTTCCAAAAGGAATGTTTCTAGTTCCCACCAGGTTGAGATCACTATTCATTTTTTCTAGCAGGTGTATGTACAAAAATAACAAGTTTTGGGAGCTAGTCATTTTGCAACTAGTATGTCTTGACTCAAACTTTTGAGATACTAGTTCCAAAGCACTTGGGTGATTTTTTTGTGGATTAATGAAGCTCAAAGGGTCTACTAACTAACTCTGAAGGCTCAGTTGGCTGGTGTGAAGCTAGTTGTAGCAGCACCAACTCATCTTTGGATTGCATCCACCATCTCTCTCCACACTAATGATGTGCTTCTTATCATTGTTGTGTATGTTGATGACATGTTGCTCACTAGTCCTCATGAGAAGAATATTGATAATTTTAAGACTGATCTGCATGTCTCATTTGAGATATCAGATTTGGGGCATTTGCATCATTATTTGGGCATTCAATTTATGCAAGTTGATGGCAAAATAGCTTTGTGTCAAACAAAATATATTGACACATTATTGCAACGTTTTGGCCTTGAAGATTGCAAACCTATTGCCACTCCTATGGAGACAGGTTTATGATTGAGTCTTCATGATGTTGGAGATGCATTTGATGGTGTTCTCTATCAATAGGTTGTTAGATGCTTGATTTACTTATGCATTATTTGGCCATATATCTAGTTTGTTGTCTCATATATGAGAAGGTCTATGCATTGCCCAAGTGTCAAGCATTGGCAGGTAGTTAAGTGCATCTTTCACTACTTGAGTGGTACTCGGATACTTGGATTGTTTTATCCCAAGGGGAGATCACTACCACCAGATTTACATGCTTTTTCTGACTCTTACTAGGCTGATTGCTATGACACTTGTGTGTCCACTAGTGGTTTTTGCTTCATGCTTGGTAGCCCATGTATATCTTGGTCGAGCAAGAAGTAGCCTACTGTGGTCACTTCTAGTTGTGAGGCTGAGTATAGGGCAGCTTTCACAGTGATTCTTGAGTGTGTGTGGCTTAGACACCTCATCATGGCTGATTTGGGTGTTGCTTAGTCTCCTGCCACCACCATCTTCACTAACAATCAGAGCACATTGGCAGTTGTGAGGGACCCTATGTTCCATGCTCACACTAAGCACATTGAGGTGCATTATCATTAGTGAGGGAGAGGTTCGATGTTGGAGAGATGAGTTTGGCATATGTGCCCACATAGGAGAACATTATAGACCTTTTCACAAAGGCTCTACCTAGGGAGAAGTTTGAAGCTTTGCACAAAGCTTTGGGCTTACTTCCTTTTGTGGATTGATTCCACATAGCTTGGCATCCTTACACTTGAGTGATAGCTCCTTGTTCACCACATCACTCCTAGGGGGGATTTGTTGATATATTTAGGTAGTGATGTGTGTGAAGTCTCTAGGACCACTGGGTCACTTTTTTCCCTCTTTAGGAGGTTTTTTCCCCCGGCTTGTATATACGCCTATAACACTAATGGGTTACTTATCTTTGTACATTCTAGTGGTAATACATTCAGTATTGTGTGTCGTACTCCAAGCTTCTCCTTCTTCTTCCTCGTGCTATTCACATGCTTCTGCAGACCTCAAACTCCAACAATGATTCCTTCATGTATTTTTTAATCCCCACTTTGAGTTCAGGACACACTTACTTTCACCTCATTATATGAAGTATTAGAGGCTTAGTACAAAGGTTGATATATTTCTCCCTCTTTTGATAAGAAAAGATTTTGAATTGTAAGAAAGAAGAATGAGAGTACAAACACTAACTGGTAGAGGTAAACTTGAATGACATAGAGAGAAGGTTTATGAAGCTCTAATCTTTGTGGAAGATTTATTAGAGTTTCATATTACATCATTATTTCATAGTATATTACTAAAACACGTAAAGCTGTGAATGCTTAAAAGTGGCTTATTTTACAACGTTGATACTCATCGTTGGCTTTCTTAAGCTTGATGTTTGTTAAACACTTGTAAAGAAATTCAATTGTACTTGTCGAGTGGTCCAACACCCATGAAAACCAGAATATTTAGCAATATAGAGACATACAACAATCATGAGACTCAACAATATGAAGGTCAATTGTTTATATGACAATTGGTTCATGTATTTCAATTTGAAAGTTGTGGTCTTTGATTCTATGACCTCCTCTCCAACATGTGTGATTCGATGAGAACACTTTTTTTTTTAATTTGATTTTTGATCTACTCTTTTGTTTTTTTTTTTTTTAAGAGGAAGTTAAGCTGAAACCTAATTTCCCTTGCTTGAATTGATTGAAAGAATGTCTATACAAGTGAACGAACATAGTATCTTAGGGACCCACTATTGAAATGATTTCATCCTTCCACTTGACATATAGGAAAATTAAAAATTTTGTTTTCAGATTGGTTATCTCTAACATCTCAAAAAATCTTTGATAAGATTTTTTATTTTGACTAATCTCTCTCTAGTATCAGCAAGCTACAAATCTATGAAGATGTGAACTGATGAGACCTCATCATATGAATTCTTGTGTTCATAAATATGGGAAAGAGTATCTAGATACTTATGTGTGTGAAAGTGCATGATAACTTAATTTACATGAGACCATCTAAATACCCTACCTGTGCATATGTGTATTAGGTTTTACCCTAAGTGTCTATGTAGTTGTGTGATTGTGTGTATGGTACCCATTTGTATGTGGGGGTATGGGTATAAACCTATGTATCTATCTATATATATGAGTATTTAAGTAAGTATGTGAATGTGTTTGAGGGTTTAAGTGTGTATATGTATGTATAGGTGTGTATGTGTGTGATCATTTACATATATGTGATGTGTGCGAGCATTTTAGTTAACAAATATATGATTACAGTTAGTTAATATATCTTATATCTTATACATTTAGTTGATATATCTTATATTATGCTTTAATTGTCTATCAAAATAGTGTGTGTGTATGTAACTATCAAAGTATTTAAGTATATCATTTCTTAGTGTGAACCTAAATTAAAAGTATTAAATAATTATAAAAATAAGAACAAAAGAAATAAAATAAAAAGAAAACTAAAACGTAAATCAATCTAAATATGTGAGGTGTGTGTGAAATGTGGGTTAAAAGAGTGGTGTGAGTAAGTTATGTGATTAAAGTGTGTGAAAGAGTAGTGTGAGTGAATTTTGTAATTAAAGTGAATGTCTTAAAGAGTGGTGTAAGTGAGTTATGTGATTAAAATGTGTTAAGGACTGGTGTTTGTGTGTTGAGTGCATAAAGTATGGTATATGTGTGTGTGATTAAAGTATGGTGAGCATGAAAAGGTGAAAGTGTGCGCATGTTTTGGTGAGTGCATCTATATATGTATCTTAGTGTGTGTGTTTTCCTAATGTTTTGTTTTGCAGGTATAATTATTCCTCCTTCTACTTTCTTTCTTTCCCCTCCTTGCTACTGTGAATGCGACACGGTGACTCCAATAGTGTGTGTCTGTGAGAGAGAGAGAGAGACAAAGAAAGAAAGAGAGAGATTCGACGGGTTACTTGCATGCTAGAAAGAGAGAGAGAGAGAGAGAGAGAGAGAGAGAGAGAGAGAGAGAGAGAGAGAGAGAGATTGAGAGGGTTGTAGACTGACAGTGCAGGTAGATTTCAGGGGAGAGAGAGAGAGAGAGAGAGAGAGGGAAGTGCAGGTTTAGCTACTACAGATGATTGCAGTGCACGTAGATAGATAGAGAGAGAGAGAGATTTGATTCCCCCATCCTACCGGCTAATGATCTTCTACAACTACTGAATGTGCCCAGGAGAAATTGATCAGAGAAGGTGGTGAGGCAGAGAGAGAGAGAGAAAAGCAAAGTGTGATGCTCCCAACTACAAAGATCTGGCTACGTGCACAATCTCCAGAGAAACACAGAGAGAGAAAGAAACGCTTTCTTCTGGGCTATTGCGGATGACCAAATATGCGATACATAGAGAGAGAGATATATATATATTGAGATGGTTGTAGACTCACGATGCAAGAAGATTTTGGGGCAGAGAGGAGAGAGAAAGAGAGAGAGAGGGAGAGAGAGAGAGAGAGAGAAAGAGAGAGAGAGAGAGAGAGAGAGAGAGAGAGAGACAGAGACAGAGAGAGGGAAGTGCAGGTTTAGCTACTATAGATGATCGCAGCGCATGTAGATAGAGAGTAAGAGAGAGAGAGAGAGAGAGAGAGATTTGATTCCCCGCCCTTGTTGGCTAATGGTCTTCTGCAACTGCTAACGCGTGCAGGAGAAATTTATCAGAGAAGGCGATGAGAGAGAGAGAGAGAGAGAGAAGCAAGGTGTGATGCTCCCAACTACAAAGATCTGGCTATGTGCTCAATCTCCAAAGAAACAGAGAGAGAAAGAAATGCTTTCTTTTGGGCTATTGCGGACGACCAAACATGCGATACATGGAGAGAGAGAGGGAACCCATTGCGGGTATTGTGGACAAACGTGAAGCTGCAACAAGTGATGTTGTTTTTGTAGAGAGTAATTGAGAGAGAGAGAGAGAGGATAGATCTCCCCCTTGGTTGCCTCCCGATGACTATAGAATGTGTGCAAACACACGAACAAAACTAATCTCCTCTTACTCTGTATACTGTGAACTCTGAATTTTTGAGGCTATATAATGTATTTGCAAGGATGCATTTTTCATGGTTATGGTGATGCCCGTGAGAGAGAGAGAGAGAGAATGTGATAAAACACCTTGGGGCTACAAGATTACATGATGAAAATGTTTTTGAGAGAGAGAAAGAGAAAGAGAGAGAGAGAGAGAGAGATAACATAAGAGGAAAGATAATCATAAGTTTTATTATTTTATATATTTTATTAGCATATTTAGAATATATGCATGAATGAATGAATATGCATTGATGAATGTATATGCATGAGTACACATACATGATATTAGGAATGCATATGCATGAACATGAGAGTGAGTGCATGTGCATATTAGATGCATGTATGCATGAGTATTCATGGTGTTAGATGCATATAAAGAGATGAGAATGTACATAAGTGATGCATGCATGAGAATGTGAAGCAAGTACATATGTGTGTATGAGATGGATATGTGCATGTATGCATGAGGAGTGTACGCATTTGCATCTATGAGTATATGCATGAGAGTATGAATCTATAGTATATACATGAGAGTATGAATCTATAAGTATGCAAGAGTACATGTGCATGAATGATAGGTGCATGTGGCATATATAAGTGTGTGTGATTGATGATGCATGTTCATTTGTATAATTGAATGTGTTGAATATGTATGCATGAAATGTATGCATGAATGAGTGAGTATAGTAAAGAAGCATGTCTGCAAGAGGTGCATGAATGCATCATAAGAAATGAGAATGTGTATGCATGTTAGATGCATATAAGAATGTATGTGCATGGTTGATGCATGTATGAGAATGCATGAACATGTTACATGTAAATGTATGTGTATAGATCTTTATGATAAGAATTAAAAATAAAACATGAGTGTGTTTTATGTTTCATAAAAAATACTAATGTTTTGTTTTGCAGAGCATTGATGAAGATTGACGAACATTGAAGAAGATTGACAAGCATTGATGAAGATTGACAAGCATTGATGAAGATTGACAAACATTTAAAAACAATTGAGATTGGAGTTGCATATGCCCACTTCTTCCACTTTACTTATATCAAATTCCTTTAGCTTATTCTTATATTAGGATTTTGGAGCATTCTCTAGCATTCTTCCTTATACTTGTATAAGGTTATTGACGTAGTTTCCATTCATTAGAATTATCAAGAAAACAGTTTTAGAACTATTCATTGACCAATTGGCAATTTCTATTGTTCTATATTTGTTTCTGATGTCAGTGAGCAATGAGTCTGTGAGTAATGAGTCTACGAACGAAAATACCATTTCTACATCTTTCATTTTTGAGTTTTTATTACCTCCACCTATAAATCATACTACTCAACCTAAACAAAATGTAGCTAATATAGAATTAGAAGAAGAAGAGTGCATCAAAGATTGCATTACCAGTGAAACCTTAGTCTCTCATTCATATGAGTATGGTCTGACTAGGTATCAAGCTACACAACCATATGGTCAATAGTTAAATAGGTTGATCTTAGTTATTCTATAGCTTAGGACATTAGACCATAGATAAGCACTTCTCATAGCACTGAATCACATCCTAAAGTATGTTAAAAACACCCTATGTGTAGCCACATAGTGAGGCCATAGCAAATTCAGTTCTGATCTACCCATTGGTCTCCATTCACACCCCTTGACATTTGGTGAACCTGACGTGAAACGTGACAATTATGTGCTTAGGATTATTAGGTGTGTTTTAGTATTGATTAAAAATTTTTAACCTTTACATTCTTCTTGATTGCAGGTGAGTGGAGAAAGGAGCTTAGTAAACCACGACAACAGTCGAGACCTTGCTAGCAAAGACCCTTTTCCTTGGTTGTTGAGGGCTATTCATTAAGAAACTAAGCACCTCCATGGGAAGAGGGGCAATCAAGACAGAGGAGCCTCGACACTTCTTTCCCCCCATTGACAAAAAAAGAAGATCATCATTGCACAATCACTTCTAGTTTTATACTTAGGATTTATTTATAAACATTTTTTGTAAAGAAAAACAAATATAAATGTGCACATCAAAGCTTTTGCATCGAACAACTTAAGGTAAAGAGTTTTCAAGTTTCTTTCAATTCAGTACAACTACATATCATACCACCTACATCTATTTTGTATCATAAAAACATATAAAAAGATTATTATCATTTGCATACATTAAAAGAGCATAAAAGCATTAAAAGATTTGTTTTGCATATTTGCATCAAGTCTACGTGGTGCTAGTTTAACTAGATTCAAACGAGAGTCATGGAAATAGAACAACATACATACATGAAAAATATAAATCAAAGTGAAAGTAATGAATTTTACACAAATGAATTGCAAGAGTAAATTCCAAAGAGTGTTATTTATGATGAAACATATGTAAATGCATTGATTGATGAAAAATTGAAAACATGGGAAGAAAAATTTATCATATTGGAAATTAAGGCTAATGAAGCTATATAAAATAAACTTAAAGTTATTTCGACTTTACATGATATCATGAATACTATGACAGAAACTCAATTTAAAGTTATGTCGACTTTACATGATACCATAAATACTATGATAGTTGACCTTCAAACCTGCAAAGAAGAAATGAGTGCTGAAATTGTAAAACTAAACCAGAAATATGAATTTTTGTCCAAACAAATACAAGAATTAGAACTAGCTAGATGTAAGCATGAGAGAGAGAGCCAAAGTTTGTCTATAAATCCTTCATCTGAAACACATTCTCATGATTTTAGAAAATCTATGCTTGCATTAAGAACATCAAATAGGATTCAAACATGTCCTTTGCAATGTTTTTGGTGTGATCAATATGGCCATGCATTTTGGACTTGTAGATCATATGAAGATGAAAGAAGGCAAAAACTAGTGATTGAAAAGGATAGGAAAAATTGTAATTGTAAAGAGATATCACCTTTAAAATTAAATTTCGGAAGGGGTGGAATGAAGGAATTCATAAGGCAAATCGAGAGCAAACCAAATCCACCAAATCTATATGAAAAAAGTCAAAAATTATAAAAACCTAACATACATGTGAACATCAAAACAAATGATCAAATAAGTGAGAGGATATTGGAAGTAGAACATGAACTAATAAAAGAAATCAAAAGCAGTAAATCCAAGGAGGAAAATCAAAATTTTGAACCAATTATGGAAGAACATTTGGATATAAAGCAAAGTGAATTTGATCATGAAATACAAGTAGGATCAAGGAAACTTGAAAATTTCGAGGTTTCCCTTGATCCAATGCTTCTTACTAATGAAATTTTTTTTTATCAGGAAAAAGTTAGAGAATTTCAAACTCAAAGTAACAAACATCACAACAATCAAATTAAACAAGAAGAGCCCAAACAAAGTACTATGAATAGAAAGTGTGAAAAACAAACAAATGAAACTGAGACACAACTTCTTGATGATATTATTAAACAAATTGAGAACAATATGAACATAAATTAAAAAAATCAAAACCTTTAAAATTGAACAAGAAAACTAAGAATTTATCATTGCAAAAAATAACAGAAATTCTTAAACCACCAACTTGAAGATGAATTAAATTATGAACAAATACATAGAATTTAATTATTAGATTATGAAACAAATCAAGAGTTACTTTTTCTTTTGAATATGAAACATTTTGATAAACCAAAAATAAGTTTTCTTTTTACGTATAATAAAAATGAAAAATGATGAGAATACAAAACACAAAGTTTAAAGTCAAGTAAAAGGATCAAGTTATTCAAAAGAAGGTTGAACAATGACTACAAGTTAAATGAAGACTTCTTGGATGAGGAAAATGAAGATGAAGCATGATATTAATCAGGTGAAATGATTCTACTTTTTCTTTATTTTGAATATTAAATTTCTTTTTCATGCATTTCATAATTAAAAATATATATGTTTCTGGTATAAAAAGAAAATTGTCAAAGTTATGTAAATAAAGAATTATAAATCAAACTAGGGATGTGTATGTGAGATAAAGGTAAGATTTAGGGAACTTATGATTTGTTCAGAGGATAGGAGAAGGGAAAATTTGACTTGCGACTCTTAGTAGAAATAAATTTATTTTATACAAGTAGGCTTCCTTAATTTCTAAAACATTTACTTGACGAGATCCTAGTTCTGACTATAACATGCCTCTAGAACCTCAGCTCTGATTAGGGGTTACGCCTTTCCTCTTTAACAAAAAAGTTGTGAAGCAAAAAGAGAAAATATAAATACATAAAGCAGTACATTAATGGTTGCAACGACATGATTAAAAAAAAGAGAAAAAGAAAGAAAAAGACCAAAAAAAAAACTAAGAAAAAGAATAGGGAAAAATTATCATGATTCAGTTGTGGTCCCGAAACCACTCTTGAAATGTATTTACAAGCTATATAAGGTGGAGGTCTGCTATACAAGAATGAGTTAGATGTATCTTATGACAGATAGCTAAAAGATTCACGATGGAATACTTATAAAAAATAAATATTACTTTGAATAAGGTTAATAGAATGGTAAGTACCACGACTGTCTAAATGACTATTATAGGATTTTCTAAACTTGTCTTTAAACTTCATGCATTGAACAAAATGGTTTCCAATTAAAATTTGCATAATTTTAAAGATTTTCTTTGTTATTAGAAACTTAACTTGAACACAGAAGCATTTTTTATCATCTTATTTAAAGTTAGCTAATCAGTTTTTCCAAAAGAATTTGATGTTGCTTCCCATGATCTACAGGTTGGCCCATCGGGACGATGTGCAGGTTTGGTGGGGGCAGATGTCGGAATGATTTCATCCTTCGACTTGACATACAGGAAAAATAAAATTTTGTTTTTAGATTGGTTATCTCTTAATGCTCAAAACATCTTTTATAAGATTTTTTACTTTGACTAATCTCTCTCTAGTACCTACACGTTGCGAATCTATGAAGATGTGAACTCATCAAACCTCATCATATGAACTCTTGTGCTTATAAATATGTGAAAGAGTGTCTATATACTTATGTGTGTGAAAGTGCATGATTACTTAATTTACATGAGACCATCTAAATGCCCTACCTGTGCATAAGTGTATTCGATTTTACCCTAAGTGTCTATGTAGTGGTGTGATTGTGTGTATGGTACCCATTTGTATGTGGGGTTATGGGTATAAACCTATGTGTCTATCTATATATATGAGTATTCAAGTAAGTATGTGAATGTGTTTGAGGGTTTAAGTGTATATATGTATGTATAGGTGTGTATGTGTGTGATCATTTACATATATGTGATGTGTGTGAACATTTGATTTAACAAATATATGATTAAAATTAGTTAATATATCTTATATCTTATACATTTAGTTAATAGATCTTATATTATGCTTTAATTGTCTATCATAACAGTGTGTGTGTATGTAACTATTAAATTATTTAATTCCTTAGTGTGAACGTAAATTAAAAGTATTAAAGAATTATAAAAATAAGAACAAAAGAAATAAATTAAAAAGAAAACTAAAACTTAATCAATCTAAATATGTGAGGTGTGTGTGAAATGTGGGTTAAAAGAGTGGTGTGAGTAAGTTATGTGATTAAAGTGTGTGAAGGAGTGGTGTGAGTGAATTGTGTAATTAAATTGAATGTGTTAAAGAGTGGCGTAAGTGAGTTATGTGATTAAAATGTGTTAAAGAGTGGTGTGTGTGTTGAGTGATTAAATTATGGTATATGTGTGTGTGATTAAAGTACGGTGAGCATGAAAAGGTGAAAGTGTGCGCATGTTTCGATGAGTGCATTTATATATGTATCTTAGCGTGTGTTTTTTCCTAATGTTTTATTTTGTAGGTATTATTATTTCTCCTTCTACTTCCTTTCTTTCCCCTCCTTGCTATTGTGAATGCGACTTGGTGAATGCGACAGTGTGTGTGTGAGAGAGAGAGAGAGAGAAATAAAAGAGAGAGAGAGAGAGAGAGAGAGAGAGAGAGAGAGAGATTCGATGGGATACTTACACGCTAGAGAGAGAGAGAGAGAGAGATTTGATTCCCCCCTCTTGTGAGATGGATCTTTGCATGTATGCATGAGGAGTGTATGCATGTGCATCTATGAGTATATGCATGAGAGTATGAATCTACAAGTATGCAAGATTACATGTGCATGAATGATAGTTGGTGCATATGCCATACGTAAGTCTGTGTGATTGATGATGCATGTTTATGTGTATAACTAAATGTCTTGAAAACGTATACATCAAATGTATGCATGCATGAGTGAGTATAGTAAAGATGCATGTTTGCAAGAGGTGCATGAATGCATGAGAATATATGAGAATGTGTATGCATGTTAGATGCATATAAGAATGTATGTGCATGGTTGATGCATGTATGAGAATGCATGATCATGTTACATGGATGCATGAAGAAATGAATAAATGTATGTGTATAGATCTATATGATAAGAATTAAAAATAAAACATGAGTGTGTTTTATGTTTAATAAAAAATACTAATGTTTTGTTTTGCAGAGCATTGATGAGCATTGAGGAAGATTGATGAGCATTGATGAAGATTGACGAGCATTGACGAAGATTGACAAGCATTGATGAAGATTGACAAGCATTGATGAAGATTGGAAAGCATTTACAAAAAATTGAGATCGGGAGATTGGAGTTGCATATGCCCACTTTTTCCACTTTACTTATATCAAATTCCTTTAGCTTATTCTTATATTAGGATTTTGGAGCATTCTCTAGCATTTTTCCTTATACTTGTATAAGGTTATTGACATAGTTTCCATTCATTACAATTATCAAGAAAACAATTTTAGAATTATTCATTGATCAATTGGCAATTTCTATGCTATATTTGTTTCTGATGTCTATGAGTAATGAGTCTATGAATGAGTCTATGAGTATGAATCTACGAAAGAAAATACCATTTCCGCATCTTTCATTTTTGAGTTTTTATTACCTCCACCTATAAATCATACTACTCAACCTAAACAGAATGTACCTAATATAGAATTAGAAGAAGAAGAGTTCATCAAAGATCGCATTACTAGTGAAACCTTAGTCTCTCATTCATATGAGTACGGTTTAACTAGGTATGAAGCTTCACAACCATATGATCAATAGTTAAATAGGTTGATCTTAGTTATTCTATAGTTTAGGCCATTAGATCATAGATAAACACTTCACACATCACTGAATCACATCCTAAAGTACTAAAAAAACACCCTGCATGTAGTCACATAGTGAGGCTAGAGAGAGAGAGAGAAATATAGAGAGAGAAAGAGAGAGTGAGATGGCTATAGATTGACGATGTATGTAGATTTCTGGGCGCAAAGAGAGAGAGAGAGAGAGAGAGAGAGAGAGAGAGAGAGAGAGAGAGAGAGAGAGAGAGAGAGAGGGAAGTGCAAGTTTAGTTACTACAAATGATTGCAATGCACACAAATGGAGAGAGAGAGAGAGAGAGACAAAGAAAGAGAGAGAGATTTGATTCCCCCTCCTGTCAGCTAATGGTCTTCTGCAACTGCTGACGCGCACATGAGAAATTGATGAGAGAGAGAGGGGGGGAGAAGTGAAGGTTTCGCTACTACAGTTGATCACAATGCACACAGATAGAGAGAGAGAGAAAGAGAGAGAGAGAGAGAGAGAGAGAGAGAGAGAGAGAGAGAGAGAGAGAGAGAGAGAGAGAGAGAGAGAGAGAGAGAGAGAGAGAGAGAGAGAGAGAGAGAGAGAGAGAGAGAGAGAGAGAGAGAGAGAGAGAGAGAGAGAGAGAGAGAGAGAGAGAGAGAGAGATTTGATTCCCCCTCCTATTGGCTAATGGTCTTCTACAAGTGCTGATGTGCACAAGATAAATTGATTAGAGAAGGCTATGAGAGAGAGAGAGAGAGAAAAGCAAAGTGTGATGCTCCCAACTGCAAAGATCTAGCTACGTGCACAATCTCCAGAGAACAGAGAGAGAGAAAGAAATGCTTTCTTCTGGGCTATTGCGGACGACCAAACAAGCAATACATGGGGAGAGAGAGAGAGAGAGAGAGAGAGAGAGAGAGAGAGAGAGAGAGAGAGAGAGAGAGAGAGAGAGAGAGAGAGAGAGAGAAAGGAGAGATCTCCCCCCTCATTGCCTCCCAATGATTGTAGAATGCATGCAAACACACGAACGGAATTAATCTCCTGGTACTTTGTATACTGTGAACTCTAAATTTTTGAGGCTGTATAATGTATTCACAAGGATGCATTTTTCATGGTTATGGTGATGCCAGAGAGAGAGAGAGAGAGAGAGAGAGAGAGAGAGAGAGATAAAACCCCCTTGGGGCTACAAGATTACATGATGAAAATGTTTTTGAGAGAGAGAGAGAGAAAGAGAGAGAGAGAGATAACGTAAGAGGAAAGATAATGATAAGTCTTATTATTTTATATATTTTATTAGCATATATAGAATATACGCATGAATAAATGAATATTCATGGATGATTGTATGTGCATGAGTACACATACATGTGTATAAGTGAATGTGTTGAATATGTATGCGTGAATTTAGAAGCATTTTTTATCATCTTATTTAAAGTCAGATAATCAGTCTTTCCAAAAGAATTTGATGTTGCTTCCCATGATCTATAGGTTGGCCCATCGCGACGATGTGTAGGGTTGGTGGGGGCAGATGTCGAAACGATTTCATCCTTTGACTTGACATACAGGAAAATAAAAAATTTTGTTTTCGGATTGGTTATCTCTGAATTCTCAAAACATCTTTGATAAGATTTTTTATTTTGACTAATCTCTCTCTAGTACTGACAGGCTACAAATCTATGAAGATGTGAACTCATCAGACCTCATCATATGAATTCTTGTGTTTATAAATATGGGAAAGAGTGTCTCGATACTTATGTGTGTGAAAGTGCATGATAACTTAATTTACATGAGACCATCTAAATACGCTACCTGTGCATACATGTATTAGGTTTTACCCTAAGTGTCTATGTAGTTGTGTGATTGTGTGTATGGTACCCATTTGTATGTGGGGGTATGTGTATAAGCCTATGTGTCTATCTATATATATGAGTATTTAAGTAATTATGTGAATGTGTTTGAGGGTTTAAGTGTGTATATGTATGTATAGGTGTGTATGTGTGTGATCATTTACATATATGTGATGTGTGTGAACATTTGATTTAACAAATATATGATTATAGTTAGTTAATACATCTTATGTCTTATACATTTAGTTAATATATCTCATATTATGCTTTAATTGTCTATCATAATAGTGTGTGTATGTAACTATTAAATTATTTAAGTATATTATTCCTTAGTGTGAACCTAAATTAAAAGTATTAAAGAATTATAAAAATAAGAACAAAAGAAATAAAACAAAAAGAAAACTAAAACGTAAATCAGTTTAAATATGTGAGGTGTGTGTGAAATGTGGGTTAAAAGAGTGGTGTGAGTAAGTTATGTGATTAAAGTGAGTGAAAGAGTGGTGTGAGTGATTTGTTTAATGAAATTGAATGTGTTAAAGAGTGGTGTAAGTAAGTTATGTGATTAAAATGTGTTAAAGAGTGGTGTGTGTGTGTGTTGAGTGAATAAAGTATGGTATATGTGTGTGTGATTAAAGTATGGTGAGCGTGAAAAGGTGAAAGTGTGCGCATGTTTTGGTGATTGCATCTATACATTGTTTTTTCCTAATGGTTTGTTTTGCAGGTATTATTATTCCTCCTTGTACTTCCTTTCTTTCCCCTCCCTGCGACCGTGAATGAGACCCGGCGACTGCGATAGAGAGAGAGAGAGAGAAGAGAGAGATTCGAGGAGGTACTTACACACTAGAGAGAGAGAGAGAGGCGGGGGAGTGTCGGTTTAGCTACTACAGATGATCGTAGCACACACAGATAGATAGATAGATAGATAGAGAGAGAGAGATAGATAGATAGATAAATAGAGAGAGAGAGAGAGAGAGAGAGAGAGAGAGAGAGAGAGAGAGAGAGAGAGAGAGAGAGAGAGAGAGAGAGAGAGAGAGAGAGAGAGATTTGATTCCCCCTTCTTGTCGGCTAATGGTCTTCTGCAATCGCTGATGCGCACAAGAGAAATTGATCAGAGAAGGCATTGAGTGTGAGAGAGAGAGAGAGAGAGAGAGAGAGAGAGAGAGAGAGAGAGAGAGAGAGAGAGAGAGAGAGAGAGAGAGAGAGAGAGAGAGAGAGAGAGAGAGAGAGAGAGAGAGAGAGAGAGAGAGAGAGAGAGAGAAGCAAAGTGTGATGCTCCCAACTGCAAAGATCTGGCTACATGCACAATCTTGAGAGAAACAAAGAGAGAAAGAAACACTTTCTTCTGGGCTATTGCGGATTACCAAACACACGATACATGGGGAGAGAGAGAGAGAGAGAGAGAGAGAGAGAGAGAGAGAGAGAGAGAGAGAGAGAGAGAGAGAGAGAGAGAGAGAGAGAGAGAGAGAGAGAGAGAGAGAGAGAGAGAGAGAGAGGGAGGGAGGGAGGGAGGGAGGGAGGGAGGGAGGGAGGGAGGGAGAGAGAGAGAGAGAGAGAGAGAGAGAGAGAGAGAGAGAGAGAGAGAGAGAGAGAGAGAGAGAGAGAGAGAGAGTGAGAGAGTGATAAAACCCCTTTGGGCTACAAGATTACATGATGAAAATGATGTTGAGAGAGAGAGAGATAACGTAAGAGGAAAGATAATTATAGTTTTATTATTTTATATATTTCATTAGCATATTTAGAATACATGCATGAATGAATGAATATGCATGGATGAATGTATGCGCATGAGTACACATACATGTTATTAGGAATGCATATGCATGAACATGAGAGTGAGTGCATGTGCATATTAGATGCATATATGCATGACTATTCATGGTGTTAGATGCATATAAAGAGACGAGAATGTGCATAAGTGATGCATGCATGAGAATGTGAAGTGAGTACATATGTGTGTATGAGATGGATATGTGCATGTATGCATGAGTGTATACATGTGCATCTATGAGTATGTGCATGAGAGTATGAATCTGTGAGTATGCAAGAGTACATGTGCATGAATGATAGGTGCATGTGCCATATATAAGTGTGTGTGATTGATGATGCTTGTTCAGGTGTATAAGTGAATGTGTTGAATATGTATGCATGAAATGCATGCATGCATGACTCAGTATAGTAAAGATGCATGTTTGCAAGAGGTGCATGAATGCATGAGAAGATATGAGAATGTGTATGCATGTTAGATGCATATAAGAATGTATGTGCATGGTTGATGCATGTATGAGAATGCATGAGCATGTTACATGTATGCATGAAGAAATGAATAAATGTATA